>WAAF01020584.1:129238-697095 GCA_013400475.1 Tricholaema leucomelas
AAGGTGTGGCCTGACCAGTGTTGAGTACAGGGGCAGAATAACCTCCCTCGTCCTACTGGCCACACTGTTCCTGATACAGGCCAGGATGCCATTGGCTCTCTTGGCCACCTGGGCACACTGCTGGCTCATCTTCAGCCTACTATCCACCAGTACCCCCAGGTCCCTTTCCTCCTGGCTGCTCTCCAGCCACTCTGTCCCCAGCTTGTAGCATTGCTTGGGGTTGTTGTCATTCTCCCTCCTATTGGTTCTCTAAAAGAAAAGAACTCCAATCTAAGATTGCCATAGCTCTACACAGAAGTTTGATTATTGTACAGGCGACACATCATCTTTGAATGGATGAGCCCTAGCCATACACAGTATCATTTCCTTAACACCCAAGTGTAGGATCTTGAAGGCTGCAGATGTATTCCTTCCTTTAACGTGAATTATGGCATGAAGCATGTCCAGCATGCAGAAGCAGCAAGGAGAACATTATTCTTGCAGTGCATCTTCTCTCGTCACATCCCTTGTTCCTATTTGAGCCAGCAACAAGCTGGCACTGCAGACTGCATGGGTTCTCCTCTACTACAAAGATAAAACAAAATAAATAATGCTACTGCGGAGGGCAAAGTAAGAGGAGGCATTGAAAGTCAGAGAGAAGAAAGGTGAAATACGGGGCAGGGAGGAAGATGGATTTTGGAGCTGAGTCTCTTGGGTAACATGAGAACGTAAACAGAAAATACAGGCAGGGCAATGAGAGACAGCCTCACGTCTCAGGCATGGGCACAGCAGAGATGCTCTATTACCTCAACTTCAATTTCTCACACAGATAAGATAGATTTGGGAGTTAAGGCTGGAAGAAGCGGAGAGCAAAGGAGGGAATGATTCATGGTATTTAGATAGTGCATTGTATACCTTGGCTACTGATGTATTTTTTAATGCATGTGGGTGGAGAACGGTACTTAGAAACTCTAGGTCAAATATGGCAAGACTTTTGTGTAGGTATGCAAATTGCCATAAGATAAATTTGTAATGTGGCAGGTGGGAGAATTTTCTGATGTTAATCACTGCAGCTTCAGGGCCCTTAGAGTGTACAGTCCCTTTAAACTAGTTCTGCTTATCATTTTCACTCCAAACAAGTTGTGTGTCTGACAGTTTTAAGCAGTTTGTCTTTGCACATCCCTCATCATCATATTTAGTGACCCTATTACATTTCACTTGTTCCTCTTACGACCAGAAGAAAATTTCTGTGCTCTTAGGATAAAGAAGAACAAAAAAAGTAATAAAATTCCAGATAAACAACCTCCACAGCCTTTCCTTCATCCACTAAACAAGTCACCTCATTGTAGAAGGAGAGCAGGTTTGCGAAGCAGGACGTGCCCTTCATGAACCCATGCCAGCTAGGCCTGATCATCTTATTGCCCTGCACATGCTGCATAATGGTACTCAAGATGACCTGCTTCATGACCTTCCCCCATAGTAATAGTGTAGCTAGGTTCAGATCACATACAGATAAGACAAGTAAAGGGAACTTGAAACAGAATTCAGGACTTAGAAGCCAGCTCATGGAAATTTCCTAATATTTTATGAGTCTTTTAGAAGGATTTATATATGAACCTTTACAAAAGGAAAGGAGAGAAACCAATTGCATTTTTCCAAAATTGAAAACATAATCTTCCTAAAAATAATCCTTTGGGAAGGCTTCTATCTGTGTATGCTCCCAGTGGCTTCTCATGAATGCCTGTATCATTTACTGAATAGTAAATGGTATTATTTTGTGCTGGTTGTTGTTTTCTCTAATTCATTGCTAACTGGTATGGAAATCACTATGTTACATATTTCATATAGGGAAATCTTGGGAATTCCCAGGAAATTGCTGATGAGTGTGTAGTTCGTGTACCAATGGAATGGCATTGTCATCCAGAACAAGCCTTCAAACATTGCACTTACTACTTTCAAGACATTACAACCGCAAGAATGGTGTTGTATTTACCTGGGAAAGAACAACCCCATAGATCAGTATACGTTTGGGACCAACTTGTTGGAGAGCACTGAAAGAGAAAGAACCTGGGGATCCTGCCGGATGGATGGTTGACCATGAGCCAGCAATGTGCTCTGGTGGCCAAGAAGGCCAGTGCCATTCTGGGTTGTATTAGAAGGGCTGTGGTTAGTAGATTGAGAGAGGTTCTCCTCCCACTCTGTTCTGTCCTGGTGAGACCACATCTGGAATACTATGTCGAGTTCTGGGTTCCTCAGTTCTAGAAGGACCTCAAGGAACTGCTTGGAAGAGTCCAGTACAGGGCCACAAAAATGATGAAGGGAGCGGTACATCTTCCTTACAAGGAAAGACTGAGGGAGCTGGAGCTCTGTGGCTTGAAAAGGAGACTGAGTTGTGACCTCATGAGTGTTTATAAATAAGTGAAGGGTGAGTACCAAGAGGATGGAGTCAGGCTCTGCTCGGTGATGCCCAATGACAGGATGAGGGGCAATGGGTGGAAGTTGAGGCATAGGAAGTTCAACATGAAGACTTTTTTTTTTTTTTTTTTCACTGTGAGAGTGAGAGAACACTGGAACAGGCTGCCCAGGGAGGTTATGGAGTCTCCCTCTCTGGAGATGTTCAAGACCTGCTTGGATGTATTCCTGTGTGATGTGGTATAGGTGATCCTGCTCTGGCAGTGTGGTTGGACTGGTTGGACCTTTCAAGATCTCTTCCAGCTCCCAACATTCTGTGGTTCTGTGATAATTTGTGATCTAAAATTATATTTGTACTTAAGTTCTTAGAGGGGTCAAAGCTTGAATAATTTCATATGAAAGAAAAATCTTTAACACTACAGACTTCATCTTTAAATTAGCTGCTGCTGCTGTAATTCAGTCCTTCTTGCCTTGTGTTTAAAATACTGCAACAGAGTCTTACAGATTTAACACTCAGGCCCCTACTTGTGAGAATCCTGATTTCCTCTACTTGTTTCACCCTGAATAATAAGGTCATCATTATCTTATTATCTCAAGTGAGTTCAAGGAAATTCTTGTCCTCGTTTTGAACAAGTCAGCATCTTTATTCTGCTTCTGCTGCTGTCACCACCACCAACATGAGGAGACTCAGTTAAAAAGAGATTATCAGATCTTCCCCAGGAGGCTGAGTCTGTTGTTTTGAGGGGCAAATGTATCCCTAGAGCTACCACAGAATGCACCTGTTCTCTTGACTATTGCAGGTGAAGTCATTAAACTATTTAATTAGTACTTTCAATTTATATTTATAGAGCATTTCTAGTTAATATTCATGGTGATTTGTGCTAATACTACTTACTTAATTGATTCCTTGAATTGATTCAAGTGACATTTTCAGTTCCTGGACATGATACAGTGTCTTCAACATGGCCCGTGCTGGAGTGTGATTTAATGTAGTGCCCTTTTAATAGAGCCTCCTCTTCTGCTGCTTTGTTACCTTATGCATAACAAAACTTTGTGAGTTGTGGAACTAGCAGGCACCTTGTCAGTGGGAATCTGAATCTGTACAGAGAAGTGTTCTGGCCCACTCAATAGAAAAACTCTAAACTTCTAGAGCAGCTACAGAAGTTATGGCTTTCTGCAGTTTGATATCAGGCTGTGGGCCACTTACCAGGAAATTACATTATCTGACATTCTCCCAGCTCTAGATTCCTATCACACAGAAACACAGGATGGTCGCTGTTGGAAGGGACCTTTGGAGATCTTCCAGTCTAACCCCCTGCCAAAACAGGATTGCCCAGAGGAAGTCATGCAGGAACATGTCCAGGTCAGGTTTGAAAGTGTGCAGAGATTGAAGCTCCACCACCTTTCTGGGCAGTCTGTTCCACTGCTCTCTCACCTTTAAATTAAAGAAGTTCCTCCAGGTTTTGCTATGATCCTGTACTGAAATAGCCCAATCCTTGGACATTATAAGAACTTGCATTTACCTGACTTTTTATTACTTACTTTATTCCAACTAATTATAAAAGTTTTTAGCTTTGTTGTGTACTAAACCAGGCTAATTACGGGGAAGGCAACATTTTGTTTGCCCATAAAACTCACTGATGTACACAAACTTGAAAATTTTGCCTTTATGACACATTATATAGCTACTTTCCATATCATATTCTTTTATGATTTGTTTAGAGAAATACATTAGTAGAGAACATTGGCTTCATAAAAATATGTAAGAGAGATCTTCATCTGCAAATCGAATGCAACCTGCAAACAGCAGGTTGTAAATCATTTATTACTTAGGGTCTTCTACATGAGCCTGATATCAGACTTCTTGTGGTTTTTAAGATAATGTCAGCTTCTTATGTCAAGAAAATGTGATAGGCAAAGGGGAAGACTTTTTGAAAAGTATAATCTTTTAGAAAGACTACAGGAGCAATGTTTTTTGCCAAACTCAAAGAGATGAAAGCCAGAGACACATTTTCAAAGCCTTTACAAATTTGGAGCAACTGTTCAAGTTTAAAACTCCCAGGCCTTGATGACTAATGGAAGATTGTTCTGAATCTACTGAACTTTCTTAAGAATTTTGAAGTGTTTGGAATCACTTAAACCAGACTTTTATGCTTTAGTGATTTCTTGCAAATGACATAAATAGGGAATATGCAAAGCTTAAACCAGCCTAATAATTTCCTGTGACAAGAAAGAAGGCAGTATAACCATTCACTTGAGGTAGAAAGAAAAGTCTAGTGAATATATAGTAACCAGCTGCATATCAATGAGCTTCCCATGGGGATACTCAAATACCAAAACAAAGAAAAAAGAGGGTGAAAAGAGGCTTTTTAAAATTAGTCCAAGCTATAAGATCAAGATAAGCTTTCAATTCCTAAAATACTGTGAGAAGAAAAGGTAAAGATAACTCCAGAGCTTCATTCCTCCTCTTTACTCAACTTGTTTTTACAAGGCAGGCAGGAAGAGAGGACAATCACAGAGCACCAAAATGAGCCAAATGTCCAAGCTGGTATTATCTCTTCAGATGAGAGGTGCCAGTTAGGTTGTGAGATCCCAGAGGAGTTTGCCAAAGCACAGTACAGCAATTAAGTTAAGAAACTCCCTTTAATAACTGTAGTATGATGTAAAAGATGCCACTTGGATCATTATTGAGAAAACTACCTTTTGGAAGCTGACATAAACCAACCTTAGGAGAAATTCTTAGCAACTTAATTTGCTGAGTTAGTTCTCTGAATGACTCCTTTGGAGTGACTGCCTTACACAGTTCCATGGATGCTTTGGAGAACATTAGTTAGAATTAGCAAATGGACAGACATGTGCCTCAATAGGCATTCAGAGAGGTCATTAGGATTTGGTCTGCTTTCTTGCTTCTCTGGATGATGCTGTTGCATGGGCTTGAATAGAATTACTCTGCAGCGTGTTAATATATTCCCATGTCTATTCGAATCAGCAGAGAAAAAATCCAGATAAATTCAGAATGTACAGTAAAGACTGGTTTATTCTTCATAAATTTTACTTCCTTGATTGTACTGCATATGTTTTTCAAGATGACAGATAGCCAAATTAGTATTGCCTTGTAGATTAATCAAGCAATACAGTCCTCCACAGCATTATTGTGCTCTGTTCTTCTGTGCAGTTTGGTTCATCTATATTCAAGAAGTTCTGTTTTGAGGTGCATCATGCAAAAACATTGTCAATTGCCTTGCATGAAGAGGAAAGGTCCCTCGTAGGTTCCTGTTGCCAGACTCACTCAGTAAAAAAAGCTGATTTTTTGTTTTGTTTTGTTTTATCTGAAAGGATTTGGTTTATCTGCAGAAGGAGGCTATTTCTTCTTAATAAGATAAAAATAGATTAAAATTATATTGAACCATACAGATCTCTTCAGACTTTCTGGAACCAAACAATAAGGCAATCCCCAAGGAACTGTTGTGCATATTGCACATTGCAGTGGAACAAGCAGGTATCACAGAATCAGAGAATCAGAGAATATTAGGAGTTGGAAGGGACCTCAAAAGATCACCTAGAGCAGATCAGACAGATTTTGAATATCTTCAGAGAGGAAGACTCCACAGCCACCCTGGGCAGCCTGTTCCAGTGTTCTCTCACCCTCACAGTGAAAAAAAATTGCTCCTCATGTTTACATGAAAGTTCCTGTGCCTCCATCCTATTGGTCCTTGTCCTGTCACTGGGCATCGCCAAGCAGAGCCTGACTGCATCCTCTTGGCACTCACCCTTTACATATTTACAACTACTCGTAAGGTCACCCCTCCGTGATCAGGGTCACCCCTCAGCAATAATTTAGCATCTCTTCTCAAGCCAGGGCTGGGGATCTTCTAAGCTGTAGTCATACTCCAATGCTACTCAGGGTCAAAGTCAACTTTATTTGGACTTTGTGGAGCTTATGATGCTCTGGTACACTAAAAGGGGAACATTTGCACATGATCTGTCATCGTGTGGCAAGACGTGGCTCCCCGTGGATTATGTGGTAGGCTCAGGGTCCAGAGGACACAAGGCTCAGAATCAGGTTTTCCTGAACCACTTAAGTTACACTGGGACATTCTGCCCCTCTTTTGCTTTAGGATATTATAGGTAAATGAATTACCCTGTGCAATCCCTATTTGCTGTGGTAGAGCCTTTGAGGCAGGGCAAGATGCAGAGGTGGCTGTAAAAGCAATCAGAATGTGCCATGCAGGGACTGCAGAGGTGCAGAGTTCGAAGGATTATGGTGGGAATCGTTAAGGCACAAAGTAACTCAGCAAGCTGGTGATGACAGTAGGCCAAGAAAATCATGTCTTGCAAAAAGGGGGCAGGAAGGAAATATATGGTGAGTTTGCTTTTGCTGTGTAGTTCAGAGAAATGTGACAGAAAGTGCAAGAAAAGAGCAAATAGCAGGGGCGAGAAACTGCTGGAAGTAAGTGAGGAGTTAAAAGAGTCAGGTGGGAAAACAGGGATTGTGGTGGGCAACAAGAAACTGTTTGTCAAAGAACAAAAGAAGTAGAACACAAGGGTGAGGGTGTTTGAGGTTTCACACATCAGGAATAGAGACCAAGGGAGTGGAAATAAATCTGTTTCGTGACTTTCTTAAGGCATAAAGGACATTGTGGCTTCTGTTGCAGTGTTTGCTAGGGCTGTGATGGCAACGGCTGACTTCATGTACTTCTTGGTGGTGTTTGTTGCTGAGACAAGGGAGAAAAGTGAAGCCAATGTAGGTGCACAGAGCCCGGAAGGCATTAGTGGTGCTTCTGCTATGACGTGCTTCCACCGTTTGTTAGGGCATTGGCAGTGACCATGGCATGTCTGTTTCCCAGTGTCTGTGTCCAGCTGCCTAAATATCCATTCTGCTGAAACCCTGCAGGGACACAGGGTCCAATGCTAATGGGTGAGTGACGTGGGCTCAGAAGTTTGTAGGACTTTTGTCAGGGTTGGTGCCAAGTACACATACAGTTTAGAAGCAGCCACCTTCCTTTGGGGCCAGCAGTGTCACAAATCACCATCAGGCTCCTAGTAACTACTGTGGTTATAGACATGGACTCCTTGGAGGCAACTGAGTTTATCTGAGAAGGAATCATCTTCTGTTCCACCATTTGGCTGGTTTTAGCTCCATTTAGCAGATTTCTGCATCGATTCACTTGTATATGGGCCTCCAGCCTCATTCTGGCAGTTCACAACTTCTGCCATCGCTTATGAAGAAGTGTTGCCTATAACTTCTCATTACTTTTGTTTCTTTTTGAACCTTCAGGAGGTTTAAAGGGTTTAAAATATCTCAGTGACTGAGTTCTGCTCTGTATCCCAGTTATGTCAGAGTAGGTCTTGGAGACAAAGTGAGAACAATGTATATAGACACAGTGCAGACAGCATTGCCTTACTCCAGATTGACCTTTCAGATCCTATGAATAGCAATGAAGGAGGAAAAAAATGAGATACTTTGCAGTGAATGGCAGGTGAAGGTCAAGTACAAATGCATGCAACACACACCCATACACTTTCTTTCATGATTTTGTTTCTGCTCTTCTGCTTGACACATTGACCATGGCAGTGTGTAGGACTTGGCTCTAAAGGAGAAAGTCCGCTGGATCAGAGAGGAAACACTTTTGCCAAGAACACATTTCAACTCATTCCTTTACTGTTTGAGTAGGATTATGATAGCTACTCAGTTAGCATTACAATAAACTGAAATATTTCAAGCCAGTGCTATTTAAATTAACACTAACATTATCCTCCTGCTCTGTGGAATAGAAAAAAAAGGATTTATTAGTGCTTTAGGTAGAGAAGAGCTAAGATCACATATGCCTTTTGTATGTAGAACCCCTGTCAACATCAATAAATATAGCAAAGTTAAGGCTTGCCATGTCCCAGATTCTTACATAGGTTTCTTCTTTCAGTCAGCTTCAACAGATTGAGTGGCATCAAGGGCTTTGTTAGTAAAAGGAGGTTGTAGCCAGATGGCAGTTGGTCTCTTCTCCCAGGCAACCAGTTGCAGAACAAGGGGACACAGCTTCAAGCTGCACCAAGTTTAGGCTGTATGTTAGGAAGAAGTTCTTCACAGAGTGATTGGCTGTTGGAATGGGCTGCCCTGGGAGGTGGTGGAGTCACCATCCCTGGAAGTGTTTAAAAAGGATTGGATGTGGCACTTGGTGCCATGGTTTAGATGATTAGATGGTGTTGGGTGATAGGTTGGACTTCATGATCTCAAAGGCCTTTTTCAACCTGATTAATTTTGTGATTCTGATTCTGTGATTCTGTGAAGGCTGATAACTGACACAGTAATGGGAGAAACAGATACATCCATTGGCTTCCAGACAAGAATGAATTTTTAATTCCCTTAGCAGTATTCCCAGTCATCTTCCAGTTCTGCATGAACACTGCCTGGGGTTTGAGATTCATCTGCGGATTCCAGACTACTAACACTTACATGCACGATGTACAAGATTTTGTGTAAAATTCCCTATGAATTATATCAGAAACAAAATGGTTTGTGACTGAAATGCAATTTGTTTCACACAACGTTTCTTCCACCAAACCAGATTTTCTCACTTCTTCTTGACCATCAGAAAAGAAGTAACCTTCAATTTACTGCTATTAGTACCTACTGGAAAAATTACCTACTGGAAAAATGGCTCAGCATTCCTGGCTAAACCAACCATTCCCCTCTTATAATCATAGAATTCTCTAAATAATCTTTAAGGTAATTTGTTGAAACCATTTACTTAGCACTGCCAATTCCATCACTCAACCATGTCCCTAAGCATGCCCTTTATATCTCTGGGGATGATAACTACTTACTGGAACAGCCTATCCTAGTGCCTCACAACCCTCTCAGTGAATAATTTTTCCCAATATTCAATCTAAATCTCCCCTGATGCAAGTTGAGGCCATTTCCTCTTGTCGTATCACTTATTACTTTGAACAGACCAACACTCACTTTTCTACAGCCTCCTTTTGGGTAGTTGTAAAAAGCAATAAGGTCTCCCCACAATCTCCTTTTCTCCAAGCTAAAGAACCTCAGTGCCCTCAATTGCTCCTCATTAAAACTCATGCTCTACACCCTTCACCACCTTCATTGCCTTTCTCTGGAACCCACTCCAGGACCTCAATGTCTTTCTTAAAATGAGGGCCTCCGAAACTGAATTCAGCCTCACCAATGTTGTAAAGGGGGACAATCACTTCTCTAGCCCTCCTGGTCACACTGTTTCTGATACAAGCTAAGATGTCATTGGCCTTTTTGGCCACCTCGGCATAATGCTGATTCATATTTAGCTGACTGTCAACCAGCACCCACAGGTGCTTTTATGCCAGGCAACTTTCCAGCCACTCTTCCCCAAGCCTGTAGTGTTGCAAGAGGCTGTTTTGATCCAAGTGCAGGACCTGACACTTGTCCTTGTTAAACCTCATACAAGCGACCTCAGCCCATAGATCCAGCCTGTCCAGGTACCTCTATAGGGCCTTCCTACCCTCAAACAGATCAACATTCCCTCCCATCTCAATGTCATCTGCAAGCGTACTGAGGGTACCCTTGATCCCATCATCCAGATCGCTGATAAAGATACCAGATTGAACTGGCCCCAGTGATAAGCCCTGTGGAACACCACTTGTGACCAGCAGACAACTGGAATTAACTCCATTTATCCCTAGTCTTTGAGCCTGGACAAACCATCTGTTTTTTGGTCCAGTGAGGCATCCACCCATCCAAGCCAAAGCAGCCAGTTCCTCCAGGAGAATGCTGTGAGAGTAACCTTGTCATAGAATGAGATAATTTTGATCAGGCAGGACCTGCCCCTCTTAAACCCATACTGACCAAGCAAGAACACCCGTTTTTTGTGTATGTGCCATGCAATGGTACTCAAGATGATCAGCTCTGTGACCTTCCCTGGCACTGAGGCCAAACTGAATGGCCTGCAGTTTCCTGGATCTTTCTTACAGTGCTTTTTGTAGATGGGCATCACATTTGCTAAATTTCAGTCAGTTGAGACGTCCCCAGTTAGCCTAGACTGATGGTAAATGATAGAGATTGGCTTGGTGAGCACTTCCATCAGCTCTCTCAGCAGTACTCTTGGGTGTATGCCGTCCAACTCCATAGACATGGATATGTCTTAGTGGTGTGGCAGATCACTAATCATTTCTCTTTGGATTATGAGGCCATCATTCTGCTCTTCATCTCTGTCTTCCAGCTCAGAGGTCTAGGTATCCGAATTAAAAGTGGTCTTACTGTTAAATGCGGAGGCAAAGAAAGCATTAGGGATCTTTGCCATTTCCTCAACCTCCATCACTATGCTTCCACCTGCATCCAACAAAGAATGGAGAATATCCTTAGCCCTCTTTTTGTTGATAATGTATTTATAGAAACATTTTTTATTGTCTTCTGCCTGTTCTTCTGCTGTCAGGTAGTAATAACAATTTTCCTGAACTGTTTGCTGGCACCTAGGAAACAAATGGTAAACAGAAGCTTAAATCTATCACTTATGTATTTGGAGAGAGCATGCACAAGGTCTGGCTCTCATTCTTGTCCCAGAGGAAAACAAGGCTTCAGCTGTGACTAGCACCATTGCTAGAAAAAATGATCTCTAATCTTCGTACTTTAGGCACAAGACATGTTTAAATCACAGAGCACAGAGAATCTGCTGGAGATCTCAATCAACAGCATCTCACAAAACATCAGGAGCCCAGGGTTATACTCTTGCTCGTGCCTCTTACAGTCTTACCTGTGACTCTTACATTCTTACTCTCTTCCTTTGGTGAAATCAAGGCTTTACATGCAGAGCAATCATCTGTACCTCCAAACCCAACCTAGCCCAGTGAGTTAGGGTGTATTCTTTCCTTCTGCCTTGCACACCTCATCTGCTTTCAGGGAACTCACACTGAACTTTCTCTGTATGATCAAAGATGATAAAAGCAAGTTTCCCCAGCTCTATAAGACATTTTAGAAATCATAGAATCATTCCTGTCCTCATTCATTCATTCATTCATTCAGGATTTTGTTAATATATCCAGTTCCAACTGTGTTCATTATTGGTGCCTGTTAAACCAGAAGGTTCTGCTTGTTTATCCAGATATCAGAACAGTTTGCTTTTACCTGTTTGAATTTTATGTGCTCTCCACTCCATGTCACCACAAACAGGAAAAGCACTCTCATACTCTTCAGCAAGTATGCGCCATGAGAATACAGGTATGCACGAGAATATTTGAGAATAGGGTACTTGCAGCTTCTGACAAATAAATGAGGTACTAAATCCACTTTCTTTCCCTATAACCTGGAAACCAAAAGGCAGTAAATACTCTCAACACTTTCTTGGTAGATTGTGAATTCGATATCACACTTCTGAAACGAAGGACAATTTTTGTGCCTGAAGTAAAATATAGCTGAATGCTCTAAATTTTGCCAGTGTATAATGACTGGCATTTCAGATATTGTGTCCAGTTCTGGGTTCCTCAGTTCAAGAAGGACCTCAGGGAACTGCTTGAGTGAGTCCAGTGCAAGGCCACAAAAATGATGAAGGAAGTGTAACATCTTCCTTAAGAGGAGAGACTGAGGGAGCTAGGTCTCTTTAGCTTGGAGAGGAGATTGAGAGGTTACCTCAAGAGTGTTTATTAATATGTAAAGGGTGAGTGCCAAGAGGCTGGAGCCAGGCTCTTCTTGGTGATGCCTGATGACAGGACAAGGGGCAATGGGTAGAAGCTGAGGCATAGGAAGTTTCATGTAAACACAAGGGAAAACTTTTTCACTGTAAGGGTGAGAGAACACCGGAACAGGCTGCCCAGGAGTGTTGTGGAATCTCCCTCTCTGGAGGTATTCAAGACTCGCCTGGATGCATTCCTGTGTGATGTGGTATAGGTGATTCTGCTCTGGCAGTGTGGTTGGACTGGATGATCTTTCAAGGTCCCTTCCCTGTGATTCTATGATTCTGTGAAAAGAAACACTTGATGTTGTCCCAGGGCTGATGATGCTCAAGTGGGAATTCAGAAAGGCAGCTGAGAAAATTCTGAGACACAGTCACTGGATTAAACAATTGTATATTACTTCTGAGACACTTTCCTGCTTGAATTTGACCTGGCATTCCAAGGAAACTGACCTGACCAAATATGTGCCTGTACTAAGCTGGCAGTGTCAGAAGCAAAACCAGCATCTCACAGCTGAATTTCTCAAGCTCTGTGCATGTCTCTGTGTCTGTGAGTGCGTGTGAGTGGTTCAAGGCAAGGTTGGACGTGGCACTTGGTGCCATGGTCTAGCCTTGAGCTGTGTGGTAAAGGGTTGGACTTGATGATCTGTGAGGTCTCTTCCAACCTTGGTGATACTGTGAGACTGTGAAAAATGTCGAGTTCACAAGACAGCACTTTTCTATCACTGTGAATGTGCACAGCACACCATAAGTTACAACAGACTTCTACACTCAGGGCAATCATATGACATAATGTGAGCTCATTTTTATGCCAGGCAGTACTGCCTTTACTTTGCTGTGGGTGCAATTACACATGTGGCCTTCTCTTATGAACACGAGGAAACCAAACGAGCAGGGTGTTTGTGTCACTGCTCTCTTCTGACACAGTCATCACTTCTCTGTGCATTGCTTTCAGCAGGGAAGGAAAGCAAAGTCAGGCATGATTTACAAACTTGACATTTTTCCAGGGGCAAGACATTTCACACTGTGAATAACATATACATATATAAATCAATTCCCAGACAAACTAATGACTCAAGAGAAGTTTGGAATTTAGGTGATAAGCTTTCTACCCAGCATCAAAACTTGGTGACACTTTTCTCCAGACCACCTGCTCCCTGTGCGGTCTACCAGCAGAGCATTTACCTGTCGACTTCAGGACTCACGTGAAAGCTAAATATAGCTCAGTTATAAGTGTTTATACTTGAAACACCTGCACAATTGGATACAAAACAAATGCACTGCAGCAAAACACACACAAAACAGAGAAACCCGTGACACAGCACCACAAGCTGCAATCTTGTGGTGTTTGGAACACCAAAAAATGCTTTTTAATGGGAGTGTGGGCAAAGAGGTTAATGAGAGATGTTGTGGAGCCATCATCATTCAAGAGGTTCACTATCTGATTAGACGCAGTTGTAGGCAACCAGGACCAGGCACTAGGTGACTCTACTTGACCAGGTGGGTTGGACCAGATGATCTCACAGAATCACAGAATTGTTATGGTTGGAAGGAACCTCAAAGATCATCCAGTTCCAACTCCCCTGACATGGACAGGGACACCTCACACTACATCAGGTTGCTCAGAGCCCCATCCATCCTGGCCTTAAAAACTTCCAAGGATGGGACCTCCACCACCTCCCTGGGCAACTTGTTCCAGTGTCTCACCACCCTTATGGTGAAGAACTTTTTCCTAACATCCAATCCAAATCTACTCACTTCTGGAAGCTTCAACTATAATGCCGATAGGAGATTTTTCTGATAGTAGTTTAGTGACAGAGAGATTGGCTCAGCTCTTGAAGATTTGCTGGCCTTTGCTCTTGTTTTCAGGTTCCTTTCATTACTTACAAGGCTGTATAGCATTTGGCTAGAAGCATATTCTGTCGTAATGTTTTCTGTAGTAACTAATTGTCATTTGCATTGTACATGACTCAGACCTCAATGGCATTTAAGCAAAGCTTGCAAGCATCTTAAACAGAAACTATATAAAATAACTTGTTGCTCTGTGAATCCATTATGCACTCTGAACATTCATCAGTCCACACATTCTGCTCTTCACTTAAAATTCTAAGTGTTAGGGTATTTTTAGTTCTTCTTCATTACCACTTGTAATGGTAAATGACCTAATATTCATTAAACACTCTGTCCTCTGCACAAGCAGGGAAGTGGATACATCTATCATGCAAAAAAAAAAAAGGTTACTGCCATGACTGAAAACATTTTTCATATAGCTTAGAACGAGAACAAAAACTCATTCTAGTTAAAGGAGACATTCTGTGGTAGCTTGCTCTGTTTTACTTTTTTTTTTACTTTTACATGTGTGATTATTTCTTTCAGAGATGGGTGTTATCTTCCCATTTTAATTCAAAATAAATATCTCCTGTGCTGGATATCCAAAGAGCCCCTGCTGATTCCTCAGAAGAAGCCATTTCTCTAAGTTAGCTGACCAGTTTTGGCAGACTGCTCTGCACCTCAGTGGAGCAGGTCCTCTCTGTCTGCTTCTCTCAAAGCACCCATTTACAAAAAGCTAATGTCAGGATGGCTCTACTGGTCAGAGCATTGGATCATCACAGTCTGAACCATATCACTGCTGATTACCAGCACCCAAAGAAGAGCAAAAGCAGGTAATTTTACTGTTCAAACACTTTCCCATCCTCCAGCACTTTGAGAAATAAGGACCTGCTGACTGAGAGAGGATGAAAATATTTTGTGGCTGTCAGTGGTTTTTCCATAAGTTTTGTCCAGTTGCTATCTGAACTCCATAAAGTTTTAGGTTGGCCAGGCATCTGCTGCTTCATTATGTTGGAAGAATCAAGACCTAGGACTTTTTTATATTGAACCTACCACCAGCTAGTTTCTTGCCGTGCCTTTCATTTTTGTACTGAAAAAGACACTGAAGAAATGTTTCCACAATGCTCATGATTTCAGAAACTGATGTAATATTTCACAGAATCACAGAACATTAGAAGTTAGAAAGTCCCTTCAGAGATTATCAAATCCAACCCCCCTGCCAAAGCAGGATCCCTTGGGGTATGCACAGGAATGCATCCAGGCAGGTTTTGAAAGTCTCCAGAGGACACTCCACAGCCTCTCTGGGCAGCCTGTTCCAGTGCTCTGTCACCCTCGCTGTGAAGAAGTTTCTGCTCATGGTGAGATGAAACCTTCTGTGTTCCAGTTTGTATCCGTTGTTCCTTGTCTTATTACTGTGCACCACCAAAAAAAGATTGCTCTCGTCCACTTGACATACACCCCTCAGATATTTATCAGATCAGACACTGATCAGATCCCCTGTCAGTCTTCTCTTCTCCAGACTAAACAGCCCCAGGGCTCTCAGTCTTCATAGGGAAGATGTTCAAGTCCCTCAGTCATCCTCATGGCTCTCTGCTGGACTCTCTCCAGCAGGTCCTAGTCTCTCTCATATTGGGGAGCCCAAAATTTGACAGAGTATTCCAGGTGTGGTCTCACTAGGGCAGAGTAAAGGGGTAGAAGAACCTCCCTAGACCTGCTGGATACACTTTTCTTGATGCACCTCAGGAGGCTATTGGCTCTCTTGGCCACAAAGGCACATTGCTGTCCCATGCAGAACTTGCTGTCCACCAGGACTCCAAGGAACATTTGCACATGATCTGTCATCATGTGGCAAGATGTGGCTCCCCATGGATTATGTGGTAGGCTCAGGGTCCAGCGCCCTCACCAGCCTCATTGCCCGTCTCTGGATGCGTTCAAGCATCTCGACATCTTTCTTAAATTGAGTGGTCCAGAACTGGACACAGGTCAGGCAGGTGCTTGAGATCTCTCATTCTTCATGTGGAAACTTAGACCCTTACAGATTGGCCCAAGAAACCCAAGAGGATCAGGAGCTGAGCAAAGAGGTATGGCAAGACCTCAGATCCTCAGAATGGGTGGGGCATGCAGCCTGTGTCAAGAAGGACATTGCAGGCTACAGTCACCATTGTGAGAGAGGGAGGCACTTGGTGGCACAGTTTAGCTGGTGTCATGGTGTTAGGTCATAGGCTGGACTTCATGATCTCAGAGGTCTTTTCTAGCCTCTATGATTCTGTGATTCTCTAAGTTAAGGCATAACTGGGGCATAACTGGAAATAGAACATAAACACTCCCTGTTTTCATTATTTGTTATATTCTTGGGATTACAGTGGATAAGCAGGCATGTAGGTTGAAAAATTTCATGTGTAGGAATTTCCCAGTCCTTCATTAGCAGGAAAAATCTAAATTAGCAGGAATATGCTCTTCACTTAGGTCTTTCAGGTTCATATGTATTGTGCCTTTGTGTACACTGTACACCAGACTAATCAGCTTGCAGGCAACAACTTCTCTTAATGCTCATTTTATAGAAATAATTTCAGTTAGATTTCCTCCATGGAAAAAAATATTAGTAAAAATTAAGTCTCCCTCCCAAGCCTACCTTTCTACTAAGTAGGGAATTAATTTTAATTGAGCTTTGCTCTTAGAGCAATGCTTTAGCTTGGAATAATGCAATCAAACCAACAGAGGGTGTTCTGTGATGGCACAACACAGTGGCTTCAGGTGACTCATATCCCATTTGTTTGAGATGCTGTTTTATCTTACAAAGACAAAGACTGAAGGCATCCAGTCACATCAGTTTGGTTAAAAAACTTTCAGGCTGAAAGTGAGTCACCAGAAATTCAATCATGCCTTACAAAATATAAAACCTTTCCACTTGAAATCAAGTTTCTGTAACAGCCAACATAACTTTTCTCTCCTCTTCCACATTAACTGCAGCTCTCATCAGTTCTTTTGGGAAAATTGACAGATTTGGGGGAAAAAATAAACAGTATAAAAAATCAATGTACAAAAATACATTTACAAGAATAACTTTCTTAAGTAAAAAATGGCATTTGTGTAAGCATTCATCTGTAAGCAATGTAAATAAGCATTAAGTACTTTTGCCTCTATTAATCCAAAAATAGACATTTGCAAACAGAAAGTTTGGGCTGCTCTATTTCAGCTGCTCTGTTTTGCTGCAAAGGTCCAGCTCCAAAATCTTTAATTCTGGAGTGCAAAACATTGGTATATTAAAAAAAAAAAAGGACTTAAATCTATTTGATACATAAAATGTTGGGAACTAGATGATCCTTCAGGTCCCCTCCAACCCTGGCAATTCTGTGATTCTATGACACAATCTAGGCTGCCTGTCACCTCTGAGAATTCATCACCTCCCATTTTTTTTGCAGAGGCAATATCTTTAGTCTAGATGAAAAGCAGGTTTTTCTGGCCTGTGCTGTCATCAGCTGTGTATAACATCACTTTGCAGGCATTACAGGTTACCTAGACCCAGACAAAACTGAAGGGAGTTGTATTAGAAGCATGCAGAGCTGGAGCAGGTCCTGTGAATATGTGGAGAGATTGCTGTTCATCCCAGGACACACAGCAGAGAAATGCAGAGGACCAGCATAAGGAGGCCATCTGAGTGCCTAAGTTAGGGCAGAAGAATCTCAGCCAGAAACAACTGGGTAGCCTTATGAATTAGTTGTTAGGTTTGTCAAGATCAGAACTTGTACTGTGGTTGTGTGACTGAAGTGACGATCCCTGTAATGGGTGTTTCCTGGGAATCATGAGGAAGAAAGGCAGGAGCATGCCAATATGCACCTGCTTCTCAACTGGCAGAATGTAATTATTTAGCATTTCCAACAAATTTTGGCTTCATGGGAGTCTTATGCCATGGGAAGCCACACATAGAGTCACAGAGCACAGTGGGTTGTAAGAGACCTCCAGAGGACATGTGCACCTTTGTATCATTTCACATAGTAAACATGGCCTGCTGGATTTCTCTCTGTGGTAATAGCATTAGACAGGCCCGATCAGGGATGCAGTTATCTCAAAATGGTCAGTGAGATCTTTATTTCTGCTTGGTTCCCACTGCAAGGTGCTGTGGCAATCTCAGGGGCTGGAGTTAGCCCAGACCACCTTGCCTGCACTGAATTTGAGTTTGGGCCATGGAGGCAAGGAGTACACCAGCATGTACACTCCTTCAGGGCTGCTGCCACCAGCAGAAATAAAATGTAATGTCAGCTCCTGCAGTGCATGCTGTAGTCAAGCAGAAGAAACAAACTAGTTTTGCTCTTGTCACACTTCCTCTGCAAACTCCAAACAGGATTTTAGCAGATGGGAGACCAGCACAGAACTACTGAGGCTTGAATAGACCTCTCAGATCAAGTCCAGACTGTGACCTAACATCACCACATCTACCAGAACATGTCACTAACTGCCACATCCAATCTTGCCTTAAATGCCTCCAGGGACAGTGACTCCACTACCTCCCTGGGCAGACAGTGTCTAATTCCCCTTTCCATCAGGAAGTGCTTCCTAACATCCAACCTAAACCTCCCTGGTGTAGCTTCAGGTCATGCCTTCTCATCTTGTCACAAGTTGCATGGGAGAAGAGCCTGACCCCCACCTTACAACACCTTCCCTTCAGGCAGTTGTAGAGTGTGATAAAGTCCCTCCTGAGTCTTCTCTTCCCCAGGCCAAGCAACCCCAGCTCCCTCAGGCTCGCCTCATCAGCCTTTCCCTCCAGTCCTTTCTCCAGTTTTATTGCTCTCCTTTGGACCCAGTCCAGGACCTCAATATCTCTCTTGCAGTGAGGGGCCTGGAGCCGCACACAGTGCTTGAGGTGAGGCCTCACCGGTGCCAGTACAAGGGCAGAATAACATCCCTAGTGCTGCTGGCCACACTACTCCTGATACAAGCCAAGATGCCATTAGCCTTCCATGCCTCCTGGAAATGGAAGAACTGATTCCTTGGTCCCATCTTTTCCTCATTATGATACGCCTCTGGTAGATATGAGCCAGCTCAGGGCCACCCTTTTCCCGTTCCAAGACCCCAGAATTACTAAAATCCAAAGCTTTCTCAGTGTACTCCCAGGCATCTTGCTTTCCTCAGCCCAGACAAAAACAGATAATCAGAACCATTAAAAAGTGGAAATTTAAGGTTCTATTAAAAGCAACAAAAAGTGGTAGTATTTATATTACAGGAGGCTACCAAGCAAGGAAATACAACTGAGATCTGACAGGGTACAAGTACCTTAAAATTCATGCACAAAAGCATCCAGTTCCAGCCAACATAGAAGTTTGTCTAGACTTTGTCAGATGTCAGACTGTGGAGATACAGAATCACAGAACATCAGAAGTTGGAAGGGACCTCCAGAGATCATTAAATCCAACATCCCTGCAAAAGCAGGTTCCGCTATGGTAGTCCACACTACAGTGCATCCAGATGTATTTCAAAAGTCTCCAGAGAAGGAGACTACACAACCTCTCTGGGCAGCCTGTTCCAATGCTCTATCACTACCACTGTAAAGAAGTTTCTCCTCATGTTGAGGTGAAACCTTCTATGTTCAACTTTGAGCCTCTTGCTCCTTGTCTTATTACTGTACACCACTGAAAAGAGATTGGCCTCCGTCCACCTGACATCCACCCCTCAAACACTTATAGACATTGATCAGATCCCCTCTCAATCTTCTCCAGACTAAACAGCCCCAGGGCTCTCAGTCTCTCTCCATAGCAGAGATGCTCAAGTCCCCCAGTCATCCTCATGGCTCTCCATGGGACTCTCTCCATCAGGTCCCCATCTGTTGAACTGGGGAGCCCAAAATTTGACAGAGTATTCCAGGTGTGGTCTCACTAGGGCAGAGTAGAGGGGGAGAAGAACCTCCCTAGATCTGCTGGATACCATTGGCCCTCTTGGCCACAAGGGCACAGTGCTGTCCCATGGGAAGCTTTCTGCCTCTCTGACTCCCAGGTCTTTTTCCATGGAGCTGTCTTCCACCATGACAGCCCCTGACTTGTGCTGGTGCCTGTTGTTATTCCTCTCCAGATGCACAGAACCCTGCACAAGTCTATTTTTTTAATAGTATCACCAAATATATCAATACTGAATTAGACATTTTTTATCAAATTACAGACTGTGTTAAATGCCAGAAATCTTCATTTAATTTCACAGGTGTGTGAGCTAAGTAGGAGTCAGGAACAACCACAAAGCCAAATTAACTGAAAAGAGTAAAATTATTTTCATTACCTCACCAGCTAGGGAATTCCTGAAGAAGCACCCAGATGGAGGCACAGAGGCAGGGACACTGGCACCACAGGGCACACACTAAAAGATCACCAAACCTTCTCTTTTTGCCTGTATATTAGGGCTTCCCTCAGGCAAGGTTAACCACTCTCACCATCTTTCCCAGGGCAGGAATCTCAAGCATGTTCAATAGGATGCCTGTAAGTCTATCACAGGCCTGCATTATCTAAACACAGATGTTCCACTTGTCAAACACACGAGGCTAAATAATGATTAGCATGAAATGTGTTTTGCTACACCTCAACTGTAACTCACTTGAATGTTTCTACAGTCCTCATCACCAAGTTTCAGTTATTTTCTCACAACAGGTAAAACCTACCTCATATCTGTATGGGGCTTTGTTACAGACTTCAGAAAGGCTTTAAAAATGTCTCTTATAGATGACAAATTAAGTTGTTACAGTTCCATACTGAATATGCACAGGCATCATCTGAAGCTTGTGTGTTTCAGGTTGCCACAATGTGCTCCATTAAAAAAAAAAACCACATTAAAAAAAGTCTCTCCCTTTCCTTCCTACCCTACATCTTCATGCCAAAAATATTTCCTTCCCATTCCTTGTTACAGCAGATAAAGAGTGCCATTGTTTTTATAACTAAAGATTAAAACAGCAACAGTAATAACAGTATAGGCTGGATGTTAGGAGGAAGTTCTTCCCAGAGAGAGTGATTGGCATTGGAATGGGCTGCCCAGGGAGGTGATGGAGTCACCATCCCTGGAGGTGTTCAGGAGAAGACTGGATGAGGCACTTAGTGCCATGGTCTAGATGACTGGATAGGGCTGGGTGCTAGGCTGCACTGGATGATCTTGGAGGTCTCTTCCAACCTGGTTGATTCTGTGATTCTATGATTCTATGATCTCTGATCATAAGCTGTTGTGGACAATGGGGAAAAAAAAAACCAACAACTTTTAAGTTTTAGTGAATTGTACAGAAAGATCACACAGCACTAAAACAAAAAAAAACAAAAAAAAAAAAACAACAAAAAAAAAAAAAAGAAGAAATTAAAGCCCTGTTTAAAATGCAAGCACAGGGGGAAAGTATCTGTCATGACACTAAGAGTGAGCCATGCCCTTTCATACCATTGCTTGCAACTTGGGACACTTCAGCCAGATACTTCTTGATGTCCAAAGGCTTGTAAAGCACTGCTCAGGTTGAGACATCTAAAAAGTGAGCATTGAGTTACAATCAAGGCATTCAAGTGTGTAATTTCCTACTAGTGTTGGTATCCAACTTTTTGCATACAAATGCCTTTGAACTGCTTACTGGTAATGTTCATGCTGCAAGCAGGACCACATAAATGGTTGTTCCCCTTGACTCAGGACTGGTGAGGCCACATTTCATATATCCTGTTCAGTTTTGGAGCCCTTACTACAAGAAAGACATTGAGGGGTGGGTCCAGAGAAGGCCAATGGAGCTTGTGAAGGGTCTGGAGAAGAAGTCTTATGAGAAGCAGCTGAGGGAACTCTGGTTGTTTAGACTGGAGAAAAGGAGGCTGAAGGGAGACTTTATTGCTCTCTGCATCTGCCTGAAAAAAGGTTATAGAGAGGTGAGTGTTGGTTTCTTTTCCCTGATATCAAGTGAGAGAATGAGAGGAAATGGCCTCAAGTTGCACCATGGGAGGTTTAAATTGGATATTAGAAGAAACTCCTTCACTAAAGGGTTATCAAACACTGGAATAGGCTCCCCGTGGACTTGGTTGAGTCACCATCCCTGGAGGTGTTTAAAAGACTCATAGATGTGCTAAGGGGCATGGTTTAGCACAAGACTTGGTAGAGTTAGATGATGGTTGGAGTCAGTCTTAAAGGTCTTTTCCAATCAAAACAATTCTATGATTCCCATGATAGTGCTCACCAAGCTTCTTTAAACCAAACAGCCTCTCTCAGATGGGATCCTTGGCATCAGGCAGGAGTGTGCATTGGTAACATCAGGTATCTAGTCCACACAGCAGGCACAGTATCACACCGTATGCATCTTACTTAGAAGTAGCTTGATTCAAAGCACTGGTAATTAGCACAAAAAGCACCTATATGTGCACTAAATGTCTTCTGACAGAGCAACCTGAAATAGCTTCCAGAACCAGGTAGACAAGGGGAAGTCAAAGATGACTATAGCTTTGTACTGAGCTATTCTGATAACATTTGTTGTGGGCTAATCCCCTCTAAAAAGAAAACAGAATTATTATTTGTTAAAAGGCACAGGAAATGAAACAAACACAAAACAACTTAGAAAAATTTTATTTCTTCACTTTTTCACTCCATCAAACTTCCCATTCAAAAATCCACTCTTTCCATGGCAACATTTCTTAAGTAAAATGTATATAATCTGGTCCAATAATTCCAGGGTTTTCAACTAAGAGAGTTATAATCATGACTTTTAATATAGAAATACTCTCTGCAAAAGGCTACTGCATTGCAAAGGCTATACTAAGCTGTCTTGTCTGTATTATTTAACAGGTCACAGCTACATGAAAGTCCACACAAAATAAGGCTGAATTTTTTTTCTGTTGGAAAAATAAATTCATCTTACAGTTGAACTGAAAGCTTACAAATGTAAGACTGAGAAATCTTGACGTTTTCTTTACAGTGTGCTGAAGTTCAGCAATTATTTAATTGCCGCTAGAGCCACTATAAAATACTTCTGCTATGATCACAGTCATTGCAGCTTTCTCTAGCTCAAGATGAATTTGTTGCCTCAGGGATAGCAGTTCTAGTTTGCAAGGTTGCTATGCTTTTGGTTACAGGGATGGGCTCATCCAGCACAGTAGCTTCAGAAAAGTTCCTAAATGGACTTCTCCATGTGTAAGCTTTAGCTTCACTGTGCGTTATTCTTTGTACATATAATGACATCAGTTCTTCTGTCCACATCTTAAGCTTCACCATGGAGGGACCTGTAAGAATAGTGACCACCATCAATACAAAGTTCTCGGACCCAAACAATACTCACCTCACCCACTGATCACCTCACCCTCAACAACCCTTCAGCATTCTGATTTCCAGCACACAACACTCAAGCATCCCAACTGAGTGTCAGGTTATCTGCACTGGAGAATTGGCTAGAGCCTTCTACAGAGGCCTTCTGCCAGGCAAGCCTGTAGAAGGGACAGGCTGGTAGAGCAAAACTGAAGTTCAGCAGACTTCATTGTCTGGAAAGAGTCTATAGCTGATCATAGCTTTGTAGAAGGAAATGTTAGGTCAGCAAAATACAGGACTAGAAGCCTGTCAGTTGTCACTGACAACCAAAATGATACTAGATATATGCTTCACAACAGTGTCAAGTGAAAGCTCTGGGGAAAACCAGGAAACAAACAGCAAAAGTGGTCATGTTAAACCATTTGCCTTACTCTGAAAAGCAGAGCATAAAATTGTGATATTACTAAAGATAGATACTGAAGGAAGGGGAGTAAAGTGTTTTAATAAATGTTTCAGCTCACATAGAATTGAATAATAATTTTTTTTAACTCTGTGTATTGAATTTTATGCTGTGCCTTGGTAGAGTCCTCCAGAGTCATTTCTACTTAGGAGAATCTCAGCACTACTGAGATTTTGGATTTAGTAGCTTTCTGTACATAACTGCACAATTACACCTTGATGTAAAACTGATTTCTAAACACATCTTGTGATCAAAATACATCATTAATGGGCTTTGCAAGTTGGTTAAGGAACTTCATATTACCAGACTAATTGTTGCAAGGAGCAAGTTAACAAAATAGGTAAATAAATGATTGTCTTCCTGGCCTATAATTGAGGCATAGGAATATCTCTTTTGGTTCATTTACACTGCAAGGATGTTTCATAAGCACAGCCAACACTGTAAAATGCTTTGAAGGAACTGTGATCTTCCATTTTTCAGTCACTAACTTTCCAAACACGCTGCTTTAACTGTATACCCTTTTCTGTCTTATTCTGATAGGATGTAGTTCATTTGTAGAGGCAGTCTGAACACTTCTTCTAAGAACATTGTTGAGGGCAGCCACAATGTATTTCTGTATAGTGGCCGAAACATTAAGCTATTTATTCTGAGCAGAAACTGACTAATCCCAGCAAATCCTATTCTAAGTAGAGGGCCATTAGTGTTATCCAATCAGTATGTCATTAGGGGAAACAACAGCAGCACAGGAACAGTAGTGGCATTATGCATTAGTTGGTCCCCAAATGAAAACGCAGCCACAATTCCCTAGCCTACCATATTGCTTAATGGGGCAACAGCAAGGCCCAGGAAGCAATTTTCTAGCAGGAGCAGTTCCTCCATGCAGGTCTGAGACAAATAGCTGTGTTTGTCCCAGGCTTAGGAAGGAGCAGAACAGGGCCCTGGAAAGTCTGCCTTAACCTATCTCCTTGATTTGCCAACTTTACTTCCTTATATTTGAGAGGATGACTCATCATGAAATACCATCTAAAAGCAGACAGTTGACCTTGCTAGGGAGTTCAGGGCTGCAGCCAGCACTCTGCAGAAGCAGCATTAAATGCTTGACATGCTCACTGCCCTGAGGAGCAGTGTCCTGGCTCAGGTTGGAAGCCCCTGGCTACCCCATGCTAGTTAGGCTGCTGGCCTCTCATCTCATGTCCCCAGCTCCATCATGTGCTGGTAGCTAAGAGTGCTCTATCCACTTCCCCATGATCTAGAGTTTCAGAAGAAACCTTGCAGCTTATACTACAAAAGAGCTTTCCTGGAGGTAAGCAATGTCCAAATCACTATCTAGAAGCCAGACAGAGCAGTTTTGACCTCCCACAAGAGGAACACTCAATACTTGTGCCATCTCAGCTACATCTTACATGGACATCTTGCATGCAGGAACACTTCCACACTGTTGAGTAAAACAGCAACAGGCTGTGCTTTGGAGCCCAAAACCCCAGTTATACTACTTCACCATGCCAGGCCACATCAGATGTATGTTGAACAGCATGCTGAAAAGTCCTCATGGCCGTGGAGAGGAGCGTGATGGCTCCAAGAGGACCACACCAGGCAGGAAGGAAGGAGGAGCCGGTGTCTGCATACCAGAAGTGGGGGGACACAACATTGCTGCAACTGGGGTCTCTCTTGCCACCCCAGAAGGCAGTGGCACATCTGAATACACAGAGCCTTACCACTGACACCACCTCACTGTGGCCAGACACTTTTGCTCCAGCACACAGAGGGGCCTCACTCATCATTTGGCTCATCACCACTGCAGCTGTATAGACCAGTGGCATCTTGCTCAAAACAACCCCACACGTGGCTTTCATAGGACACTTCATTCTCCCCAGCTACTCTACACTTCCCTGCCTCTTCATCAGTCCATTTTATTCTCTCTACTTCTGCAAGTAGCTCTCATCCATTCTTCTGCCTTTCAAGGGTCTTCTG
This sequence comes from Tricholaema leucomelas, assembly GCA_013400475.1. Lineage (NCBI taxonomy): Eukaryota > Metazoa > Chordata > Aves > Piciformes > Lybiidae > Tricholaema lacrymosa > Tricholaema leucomelas. Next base: position 154,772 of record WAAF01020584.1, read on the forward strand.
CCTCACCTCTGCTCTGTACCTTTCCTCTATTCAGACTATATTGGTATCTAAACTATAGCATCTGCTCTATCACTCAGTGACCCCTCCCCAGCCATCAGAGACCAAGGTGGTCACATCAAATTGATCCAAGTGTACACATAAAGTCACTCAAGTCTCCCATCTATTCATAGCAGAGCTCTCCTCTCTTAATGAAGATAAATGATGCCTAAGGAGCTGCATGCTGACTAATCAGATAGAGTGGCAGAGAAAAGACAGCAGAGCAAGGTCAGTTCCTTTGGCAAAGAGTTCCTATGGGTCTCTGGATCCATCTGATGCCATCTTCTTCCAAACTGTAATAATTTAATGTCTTTCTTGAACAGTAAGAACATCTGATCCTATGACATTGATCATCTTCAACCTGCTCTTAGTCACTTGGAATGCATTGACAACACAGAGTGGCCACTGACCCTTTGAAGAGGCAATACTATAAAGATCAGAACAGGTGTAGGATCTTGGGACATATTGTGGCATATATTGTCCCGATACAGAAATACAAACTGATTGAGATGATACATCTGATTTCGTGTCTTCTGTTTATAAGGGCCCCTATTAAGTGGGGAAATGGCCAAAAAGAAAGAAATTGTCCTGTTAATTAAATCTGCAATTTTCTGTTATTACCTTAGTGTCTCTTACAGCATCCTCAGAAGAGAAGTAAGGGAGAGACTTTGGCAGCTAATTGAGTTACATCCAGAAGGGCTGATTTGGCAATCGACTTGTGTAAGAACTACTCTTAAGCCTTGTGATGCTTGTTAATGTGCAGATTGCCCACAAATAAATCTTAAAAAGTCAGAGAAACTTGACAATGGATATGCTTTGTTACTGAGGATGTGTAAGAGGACATTTCACACAGTGAAAGAAGCATTTATTAGCCAAACAAACATGAGTGGCATCTGGCAAGCAAAGCAACACACTCACCTGCTAGGAAACAGCACAGTATTTATTTTAGTTGGTTTCCCCAGACTTCCACATCCTTTGGATGTGCTTAACAGTCATTTGGATGTGGTGCTTGGGGATATGGTTTAGGGTGAACCTTGTAGAGTAGGAATATTGGTTGGACTTAGTGATTCTGAGAGTCATTTCAAACCAGAATGTTTCTGTGATTCTGTAATTCTCTATAATTTAGAAGAGCGTACAAGAAACATTGGATGTGCTCAGACATCCTGAGAGAGTAAAGGCAGTGACTTGAGATTTATTAGCTAGAAAAAAAAAGATTGTATCCATATCAAGATGTGATACCACAAGGTGTGTAAGCACCAGAGAGCAAACTTCAGGTGTGAGGACAAATTGTTGTGTCTGGGTCCTTTCATAGCAAACCAGTTGAGAGGCCTTTTGGCAATTGTTCTCTATAGACAGCACAGTCAAGATAATAGCAGTTTGGCTTCTGTCACCAAATATAGGGCTTCAAAATGATTCTGGGGGTCTCTGCCTATTCACATGCTCCATGCCCCGTGACATGCCTTTGGGCACATCACACATGCACTTTGCAGTCATGTAGTACAAACACTGCCAGTGGAGATCATTCAGATTTGCCCGCAGATACCTGCCCTGGATCAGCACCCCACAGTAGGCAGAACTAGCCATACAGTCTCAGCAATGCTGCCAAATGCAGACCTCCTTTCCATGGTTGCTACAGCTGGTGGCCTCTGAAGCCTTTTCCATCACAGCAAGTCTTTTGTGGCGTCAAGGTGGTGAGGCTCCAGGGTGTATGACTAACCTCTGCTCTGGCACAGGCCATGGGAGGGGCAATGATGCTGTAGGACAGCAGGAACACTTCCCAGCAGAGCAGTTCAGGCCCTTTACATCCATAGGTGCTGAAACCTCTGTTGTTCATCCTTATGTGCTACCTGGGGCCAAAAAGCCCATTTTTTTGAGGGAGAGTAGGTGGCCATAAATGCTGGCTAGGACTGTCCCTCAGGAACGAAGAGTCAGACATACAAGTCCATCACTTTGTGGCTATCAGTTTCCTTCATGCTTCTCCTTCTCCATGGAAAACCAGGGCCTACAGGGTGTTGAGGTCTGTCAACCTTGTGGCAGCATGTCTGATCCTAGCACAGAGGCTCAGCAATAGGTTTGAGAAGTCAGTAATGTTTCTTGGGAAGAAACAGGATTTTTCTCTGACATAGGCTTGGGTAATGAAGCTGGGAGGTACAGCAGGCAATGAGGCTTGCTTACCAGAGAAGACTTCTTAAAGCTTTGATGACAGCTCCACTGTGCCAATTTATCAGCTTTTAGATCCACATCAAAGAACAAACCTCCTGTACAGAAGATGATCAAATCATATCACCGAAATTTTGGGTGTCAAGAGAAGACTTAGTATTAATTCCTAAACTTTGAACAGGCAAGGACAGCCATTTCAGTGTCAATGCATTTATCTGTGAAAGAATGAATGTATTTGCAGAAACCTATCACGCAGCACAGAAGGAGCAAACCATGAAAACTGAACATCAAAGAGCAGCTTAAAGAGCGTGACTCCTACAGCTAGCAGCAGGGCCTTTGGAATCCTGCAGGACACCCCAGCCATATGCCGTGGCTGCAGCACACCAAGTGCTTTACAGAGATAACATATTGCTCCTCACATAGAAACCAAAGAAGAAATGTAGACAAATAATGCTAGAAAGGTTTATGCTTTATGAGTTAGAATTTTTAGTGTAACTTGGATGCAAAAGATGTGAAAGATGATACTACAAAAAGAGTTGATGGATGACAGGTATTAAAGGCAATGAACACTTCAACTTCTAGAAATGACTGCAAAAGATGGTACTGGTTCAGGTACTAAGAATTAGGCTAAAGATTCATTCTAGTCTTCTCAGAGTATGAAATAAAGTTAAATACATCTCTTGCTATATATTCTTCCTCATTAGTAATTGCATTTTGTCAGAAGGGCTCTGCCTTGAACACCATTCTGTGCTCAGGTCCCAGCCTACCCATACAGAAGAACTCTTTCTTCCTTGTGACTTGTCATCTGAAGTTTGGGTGACATTTATTCTGAACACCTGATGGTTCTAAACACTAAAAAAATCACAGTACAGAACTTTTAAAAGTCTGTAACAGTTATACTGATTATATATTGCTTTCATGTAATCTTCATGACAGTTTGAAACTGGTTTTAACTGATTGGATGGAGCCCATCATTAACATTTTCAGCAGAGTTCTTTCAAAGCAGAGTTCTTTCAGCATCCCTTTTTTTCTGGAGCAAGGTCTCTGAACATGCTTTTAAGATCATGTCAGGGGGGCCACCAAATATTCTTGGGTAATAATCTTTGTAAACAGAAATCACTGTAAGTGATGGTATTTCCCAAAGCCTTATTGACTCCAGAAACTTGGAAACATTATTTCCTTTATTAATATTTAAGTGCTTAGAGGTCCTGATCTATTAGATAATTGTCTTAACTTGAGCTGTATGAAACATCACTTTTTTTCCGTCTGACTCATTCTTCTTTTATCCTCACTTCCTACATCTTTTCAGGACATTAGATGTTTGGATGTAATTATGGTTGCCACATTAAATACATTGATATCGCAAGACCATTTCACAAACTCTCAAGTGGAAGATGAGAGGAGGGGCTGGGGCTGTTTTGTTTGAAGAAGAGGAGGCTGAGGAGAGACCTCAATGATCTCTACAGCTACCTGAAAGCTGTTGTGGAGAGGTGGAGAGGTTGGTGCTGGTCTCTGCTCACAGATAATTAATGCTAGAACAAGAGGGATGGCCTCAAGCTGTGACTGGGTAAGTTTAGACTAGATACTAGGATTTTTTTTTTCAGGGCAAGAGTGGTCAGGTGTTGGAATGGGCTGCCTGGGGCGGTGGTTGAGTCACCAGCCCTGGATGTGTTTGAAGGTCATCTGGATGTGGTGCTTGGGGATATGGTTTAGGGTGAACCTTGTAGAGTAGGGTTGTGGGTTGGACTTGGTGATCTTGAGGGTCTTTTCCAACCTGAATGTTTCTGTGATTCTGTGAGAATAAGATTACAAAGAGTGAGAGTTTTCTGACCTATTGGAATGCTTTTGTGGGTGTTCTGATGAGCAGATATTCCCAGATGATGCTGGAGGACAAGCCAGACCTCTGGTTATTGAGTGAGTTTTAAAGAGAGAAATGTTCTATGACATGTAGTTGCCTAACCTCTGGCAAAATCTTTGCCTATACTCCAAACCTGCTAATTCATTTTAACAAAAAGCTTTTGGCTAAGGCACATGAAGTGACATTTTTGAGGCTCCAGGGTATCTTGCTCCTGTGTCCTTTTTCTACCAATTTCTGAGAAATGATTTGTTGCTTAAGAAAAAATCCTAACTTCTGTGAAGCAAAATAATTCTTGACTAGCTAAATTATCTCCTAGCTTCTATTTCCATCTTCACAAGCACTAGACATTCCCAGCTGATCTCAGATGTTCCATTCTCCACAAACACATTCCTACTTGCTTTCTCTCTACCAAAATGGAAATGAAAACTCTCTCCTGATTACCCCTGCATTCTCTACCTCTAACTGAAGCTCTTTATATGGCTTGTCAGAATCAGCTCCAGGACGACTCTTCTCCACAAGATTTTTCACCGTAAGTGAGGCATAAAAGCTTTTTACTTCTAACTGTACACTAAAGTCATTATAACTATCTTCAGTGGAAGAATTTAGGGTCTGACAAAGAAAATCCTTCAGAAAGAGGATTGTACATTGAACTGGACATGCTAAAACAATGGAGTTCTGCAATGCCAATGCCACATTGCTTATTCTGCAGATGTAGCATCAGGTTTGCTCAGTTCTGGGTTATTGAATTAATCAGGTTTCACTGTCCAGCATTTTGCAGCATAAAATTTATTGAGTCCTTTAAAATGTGGAGTTTGTGCATTTACACTCTCGAGTTTCCTTCTGACTTGCCCTCATATCTCTGGTGCATCGTGCGAAGAGCAAAGAGATGCTGAGAGGAAGAAGACAAGCAATTCTTGTGGCAATGTCTGCTCAAATGAAATAATCCCAAGACCTGCTTCGACGAGCTCATTTTAGAGCTTGGAAAAGCATCATTGTTCTCATCCTACTCTTTCTGATCAATGAGAAGGGGTTTGACTCGATGATCTCCCTGGGTCCCTTCCAACCCCTAATATCCTGTGATCCTGTGAGAGGCTCTTCTAGCTGACTGGGTCTTTTCATTCCCTGCCTTTTTTCCTGTGTCACTACTCAGAGTTCTGCTGTGAAGACACACAGCTATCCCCAAGAGATCCTTGTTTGCCTTTTGCTTTTATGGAAAGCCATTTGCACTATGTAAATACAAGGCTGCAATTTCCCACACAAACAACAGCTTTCGAAATGGGAAAAATGGAGCGTACCAGGTCAAATATTTTTCTGCATCAGTACTGCACCTAATTAGAGCCTCCAGTCTCCACTTCATACCACTTGTGCCTTGGTGTCAGTGTTGTGCAGATCTGAAGAGAGGCTGGTTTAGAAGCCTGGGCTTTCCATGTCAGAGAGTACCTGCAGCTGCAGAGGCCATCCCTTGTCACAGAATCACAGAATGTTAGGGGTTGGAAGAGACCTTGAAAGATTATCCAGAATCACAGAATGTTAGGGGTTGGAAGGGACCTTGAAAGATTATCAAGCCCTGCCAAAGCCGGATCACCTAGAGTAGATGCACCCAGGTAGGTTTTGAATATCTCCAGAGAGGGAGACACAATGCGGCACAAAATGGATGTTATATACTTAGTCATTTGTAATCTCTACAGCCAGCTGAGAACATGCACATCTCTCTTGGGATTTTAAGGTAAATCCCTACCACCTCACTGACTGATTCTACAGTCAGGTTTGAAGGAATAATTCAAATATTAATGAAAGTGACTTGCAGTAATAGACTACACCATCCAAGCTAGCTTGTGCATCATCAGAAGCCTGTTTCTGTTATCATAAAATCATCACTGAAAAGGATCCAGGTCTTGCAATTATACCGGAGGTTTATTTATCTGTCCTAATCCTGCTAAGGGAATATGTTCTGCAGACATTCATGTTAAGTATTTCTTTTTTTTTTTTACCCACTAAACTCACTTTTCTGCCCTTCTTTTTGAATCCCTACCAGCTCCCCAGTGTCTTGTACATCAAATTCAGATTCTTTGCTTTGAAGGTTTGTCATGTAGCAGCATACACCTATGGCAAGTGAACTCTTCTTCTTTTATAAACCATATTTTCAACACTAGTGTCTTCACCTCCAGCTCAAAACACATGCAGTTCCTGTGTTACTGCCTTGCAATTCTGGGCTGCCCACCCTGAATCTATTCTAGCTATATGGGTCTAAACGTGTCCCTAATCTTCTGCTACTTTCTTAAATGAAATTGTTGGACTGGTTTCAATGCAAACAAAAAATAGTAAAAACTTTGCCATATAAAAATCATCCTCTCCTCTGATGCTCCAGACACATCTTGGCACAAATCAAGCCAGAAATCTTCATCTTTTATACCATAAAGGGGCCTTTACAAGCTGGATCAAAACAGTTACCTTGTTGCTAAGGTATACAGAGCAAAGAGTTGTGGTTTCTTTAATTCTTGAAAAGATCTTTTAAGCCTTATCTAGTTAACCGTTGGTTGAAATGGAAGGAGGAAACGTCTGAAGGAAGAGTAGAGATAGCCTGTTAAAAATCATGTGCAAGTTTGGTCAGATTGATGGAGTTCATTGTGGAATCACTAGTGAGAAACAATGTCTATTTTCTTAATTAGAGACTGAAGAGTCCTCTTTCAGGTGCCCAGTTAAAAATGATAGGGACATTGTATTCTGGATTTCCTTCTGACTCTGCAGTAACCACAGTGTGAATGTCTCATAATAGTGAATACAAGAGATAAATAGGCCTTTTATTGCATATAAATAATCCATGTGAACAAAGCATATGCATATAAATAATGTGTATGCACAGAGATAATATGCAGTTAATTGCACCTAAAGCTATAAAGCACCCACAGATCTCAATGCAATCACCATGCATTCTGTGAAGGTATCTAGGCCTCTGAAATCCTGGCAAATCTACTTCTGTTCTTTTGCCTCTGATTTCTCAGACCTAGATAAGCATAAACTCAGGCTGCTGGATTGCTTCCAAGTGCTTTGTGGTAAGACCTTCAAGCTGTTTCTGCATAGGACATCTCAATTCTTTATGGAGGATCCAGTTGAGAATGGCCCACTCCATGCTAATTACTAAACCAATGTGGGCACGGGGGACCTGGGGGTCATAATTGACAGGCAACTCAGTATAAGCAGGCAGTGTGCCCAGATGGCCAAGAAAGACAATGGCATCCTGGCTGGAATTAAAAATGCTGTGTCCAGCAGGAGTAGGGAGGTGATTGTTCCCTGGGACTCAGCTCTGCTGAGTCCACACCTTGATTATTGTGGTCACTTTTGGGAACCTCATTATCAGAGAGATGCTGAGGTGCTGGAATGAGTGCAGAGGAGGGCAACAAAGCTGGGGAAGGGCCTGGAGAACGAATCTTGTGAAGGAGCTAAAGCTGTTTGGTTTGAAAAAGAGGAGGCTGAGGGGAGACCTCATTGCTGTCTACAGCTACCTGAAATGACATTGTGGAGAGGTTGGCTTTGGTCTTCTCTGACAGGTAATTAGTAATAGAACAAGAAGGAATGGCTTCAAGCTGTGACTGGGTAGATTTAGACTGGACATTAGGAAACATTTTTCCATGGCAAGAGTGGTCAAGCATTGGAATGGGCTGCCCAGGGAGGTGGTGGAGCCACCAACCCTGGATGGATTGTTTGGATGTAATACTTGGGAATATGGTTTAGGCTGCAGCTTGTTGTGTAGGGTTGTGGATTGGACTTGGTGATCCTGAAGGTCTTTTCCGACCAGAATGTTTCTGTGCTTCAGGCTGGCTCATGGATCATGTGCCAGGGAGGTTCCCTCACAGGATGTGGTAAAGAGGCATTGCCGGATGTGAAGCCCGTCCAGAAAGTACCAACCATTCAGACTCTCCACAAAGCTGACAGCCAGGGTTGCTCTTAGACAGAAGGAGTATGAGGGGGAAAAGAGGCAAAGATATCTCATATTCCACTTCTGAGAAAGCTAATAAATATGATCTGTCTTGTCTAGATGAGATGGCACATTCCTTGGCTCAGTTGCTCATTGAAGAATCTGTATGCAACATAGGTCATCAATGGGAAGCTAGGCTTGCTGTGACATGGCTGCTAACCAAACCATCTGCATACTGAGCAGAGGATACAAGCCTCATCTTTTCTGAGATTTTGCCAGACTATGATGTGAACAAGAAACAAAAATCTATTCTTCTGAATAGATATAATCTAGACTTAGATGTGACCCCTAGCATTCCAGGCAGTTCGCAGGGATGTTGAAAACACGTCTGTTTTATAAGCTCTTAACCTCCAGTAACATAATGTGCCTTAAGTCTCTCTCCAGCTGCTAACTCACATCACTTTTCATAGAATCATAGAATGGCTGGGGTTGGAAGGGACCTCAAAAGGTCCAACCTCCTCTGCAGTCAGCAGGGTCATCCTCAACTGGATCAGGTTGCCCAGAGTTCTGCCAAGCCTCACTTTGAATATCTCCAACCATGTCTCTGGGAAAATTGTTCCAGTGTTCCACTGCATCATTTGAAGGCTAAAGGATGACAAGTTGAATTCTGTAGCATCATCCTTCTGATGTCCAATCACTTTGGTGTTAGCTCTGTATCTAGGACTTTATCACTGAACACTAAAGTTTTCACAGCCACATTTATGTGTGGGTGACAACTCTTCGTATCAAAGAATGTGTCAGAGTCACATTGCCTTGGTAATAACACACAAGTCTGGGAGTTTGGTGGGTTTCACAGGACACACCAGAGATTTCAAAGCCAGCTCCAAAAGAGTCAAATCTGTCTGAACCAAGATGTCTCAAGGAAAGAGCACACAGAATGGTATGCTTTCCAGTCTTCACTCTGAAGGTGAACTTGGGTGAGAGTGGACATAACTCAAATAGATTGAAATGTATTGGTTACACTTTTACACTTGTTATTGTTCCTTATAGTTAATTCTGTTGCCCTCTCTTGAGTCACATTATATCAATTAACAATACACAGGCATGTAATTTTTGAAAGCTCTCTAGTTACCTTGTGCTACTTGGGTTAATGATTCAGGTGACTTGAATTAAGCCTCTAAGCAAGGGTCATGAGATGTGAATCTCTGAATATTATTCAGACAGGTTCCCTCAAGTTAACCCAAGCTAACAATGCAAGAAAAGCTTCCTTACACAGTGAGGAAGAGGGAAACATTCCTTTCTAATCACATTATCACGGAATTAGCCAGGTTGGAAAAGACCTCTAAGATCATCGAGTCCAACCTATCACCTAACCCTTGTAATTAAACTAAGCCATGGCACTAAGTGCCTCATCCAGCCTCCTTTTAAACACCTCCTGGGATGGTGACTCCACCACCTCCCCAGGCAATCCATCCCAATGGGCCATCACTCTTTCTGTGAAGAATTTCTTCCTAACGTCCAGCCTAAACCTGCCCTGGTGCAGTTTGAGACTCTGTTTTCTTGTTCTGTCACTGGGTGCCCGGGAGAAGAGACCAACCCCTGCCTGGCTACAATCTCCTTTCAGGTAGTTGTAGAGAGCAGTAAGGTCTCCTCTGAGCCTTCTCTTCTCCAGGCTGAACAACCCCAGATCCCTCAGCCACTCCTCATAGGGACCAAAGGGTAATGTCAATATTTGTAGACCAAAAGCTGCCTTGCATATGGATTCTCTCTTATCTTTTTAAGTCATGGAGGCCATTTTATTCAAGGAACTGAATACCAGCACACTCAGAGGTGCCAGTGTTCATCCTAGCAGGCTAACAGGAGAGAAATCTACCCAGAAAGCCTGGTTAAACTCCAGTGCAGTGAAGCAGACAACACATATTTATTTCTAGAAACATTAAAGGGCTAAGGGACCCTGACAGAAAGAAAGAGGGGGTTTAGAATAATAATGGTAATAAATATTATAAAAAACAAATAAATAAACAGTATCCTGTTGTAATAAACCCATTTGCAGACCAATGATGGAAAATACCTGAAAATGACACATGCACAGCCCTTAAACTGATCCTGAGGACTATCAGCAGGAGAGGGCCAACATTTTCATTCTTTTGCCCTTTGCCATTTCTTGCAAAGGATGTCCTGTTAGACAGTAACAGCAGGTGTGTTTGTATCAGATACCCTGAAGGGAACATTAAAAATAACCTCTGTGTGCACTCATGCACAAGGACAGTCATTTTGATATTTTGGGGAGCCATAGTAAATGTTTGAAACAGGAAGGATAAAGGAAGTGAATTTCTGTGAGGTCATCAGGGTGGACTTTGATAGCCAGCAGATTGATAGGATGGGATCTGAATGATGATCAGGGAATGAAGGATTTTGAACATACAAGGCCTGCATTTACTAGGCTGCAACAGTATGACTCGTGTTCCAGCATACCAGAATGGTCCAGGTGTGAAGGGACCTCTAAAGGTCATCTACTCCAACAAACCCGCCTCCTGCAGTCAGCAGGGACATCCTCACTTAGATCGGGTTGCCCAGAGCCCTGTTGAGCCTCACCTTGAATATCTCCAGGGAAGGAGCCCCAACCATCTTCCTGGGGAACCTGTTCCAGTGTTCCCCTACCCTCACAGTAAAGGACCTGTTCCTAACATCCAGTCTAAAACTGCTTTTCTCGAGTTTGAAGCCATTGCCCCTTGTCTTATTTCTCCAGCACCTTAGAAAATCACTTAACTGCAACCTCAAGAGAGGGAGGGGATCTAACAGATCATCACTATACCTTCCATTATTCATTCTTAGACTGCGTAAGTTATTTACAGGCTTCTAAAAGTGGCTAGGAGAAAACAGCTAGGAGACAGGGACAAGTAAGGCCATAATGTGAAGCAGTGTTGCAAAAGCTTTCATCTCTGTAAATGAAACATGAATCATAGAATCAACCAGGTTGGAAAAGACCTCCAAGCTCATCCAGTCCAACCTATCACCCAGCCCTATCCAGTCAACTAGACCATGGCACTAAGTGCCTCATCCAGGCTTTTCTTGAACACCTCCAGGGATGGTGACTCCACCACCTCCCTGAGCCAAGTGCAAAGAAAGTGCAAAGAAATAAAGTTCCTCCAGTTTTACAATTAAACATCAAAATACTTAACAACCAGAAGTTGAAGAAAATGAGATCGTCTATGTAACTGTTGTAATGTAAAGAAATGCCTTAGGGTGGTGACCACAGAGGGATAAGGGGTTGCTGATAAGCAGCACAAATGACAGAACACCTTTGGAAGAAAATCTAAAAACCTAGTTGTGGTAGAGTAATACTGAAGCCAAACCAAAAGAGCAAAGAAAACGACTACCTCAGAGATCCATCTTTTCTTGCTTAAATTCAGAAGCTAGATAAATCCTCCATAGTTTGTACTGCAGAGAAGCAAAGCAAACCTTTTACAGGGTTTTTTTTATGTGCACATTCATTTATTTGCTTAACAAAATCAAACATCGAGAAGTAGTTCAAGTCCTTTTTAATAGCAGCTTGGATGGTTTACATGCCTGAAGAGAAGAAAAGCTGAACTATCTACTTTCCATACGAGCTGATTTTCTTAGTAAATGGTGGCAGGTTCTTGCAATATGTTTGACAAATAGAGAAAAGTGAGTATAAGAGGGTTATATGTAGCCAGCTGTACCAGAACTTCTAGGTTTCTGACTGCCTGTGGAGTGCAGTAAGACCCTTCCAAAATACATCATTTTCAGGAAAAAATGCTTTCAGAGTATTTTTAGGTCTGCCTGTATGGCTATCATAGAATCACAGAATTGTTTGGGTTGGAAAAGACCTCCAAGGTCACCAAGTCCACCCATCAACCTAACACCACCGTGCCCATTAAACCAGGTCCCAAAGTGCCGTGTCTATACATTTCTTCAACACCTCCAGGGATGGTGACTCCACCACCTACTGGGGCAGCTTGTTCCAATGCCCAACCACTCTTTCCATATTTTTTCTTAATATCCAATTGAAATCTTCCCTGCCACAATTCCAGGCTATTTCCTCTCATCTTATCATCTGATACTGGAGAGAATAAACCAACTCCTACCTGGCTGCAACCTCTTTTCAAGTAGTTGTAGAGAGCAATGAGGTCTCTCCTCAGCCTTCTCTTCCCCAGACTAAACGATCCCAGTTTTCTCAGTGGCTCCTTATAAGCCTTGTTCTCTATACCCTTCACCAGCTTTGTTGCCCTTCTCTGGATGCACTCCAGCACCTTTACATCCTTTTGTAGTGAGGGATCCCAAACTGAATGCAATATTTGAGGTGTGGCCCTCGATTGTAGAGGGACACAATCATGTTCCTACTCCTGCTGCCCATGCTATTCCTGATACAGGCCAAGATGCTGTTGGCCTTCCTGGCCAGCTTAACACATTGCTGTGTCATGTTCAGATGGTTCTCAACCAACACCTCCATGTCCTTTTCCACCAGGCAACTTTTCAACCACTGCCCCCCAAGCCTGTAACATTGCATAAGGTTGGTCTGATACAGATGCAGGACCCAGCACTTGGCTTTGTTAAATCTCATACAACTGACCTTGGCCCATTGATCCAGCCTGTCCAGATCCCTCTGCAGAGCCTTTCTACCCTCAAGCAGATCAGCACTCACTCCCATCTTAGTGTCATCTGCAGTCTTACTGAGGGTAAATTCCCTTGTCCAGATTATTGATGAAGATATGAAAGAGAACTGTCCCCAAACCTGAGCCCCAGGGAACACCATCAGTGACCAGCTGCCAGCTGTGTTTAACTCCGTTCACTACCACTCTTTGAGCCTGGCCGTCCAGCCAGTTCTTAGCAAATCATTCACCCATCCAAGCTACAAGTAGCAAGTTTCTCCAGGAGGATAGTGTGGGAGACAGGATCAAAGGCTTTACTAAAGTCCAGATAAACAACCTCCACAGCCTTTCCTTCATCCACTAAGCAGCTCACCTTGCTGTAGAAGGAGAGCAGGTTTGCTAAGCAGGACCTGCCCCTCAGGAACCGATGCCGACTGGGCCTGATCATCTTATTGCCCTGCACATGCTGCATAATGCCACTCAAGATGGCCTGTTTCATGACTTTCCCCAGAACAAAGGTCAAACTGACAGGTCTGTAGTTCCTTCCAACCCTTCTTGTTGATGGGTGTCACATTTGACAATCTTCAGTCAGCTGGGACCTCCCCACTTAACCAGGACTGCTAGTAAATGATGGAAGGTAGCTTGGTGAGCATTTCTGCCAGCTTCCTCAGTATCTACAGATGTATGCCACTCGGCCCCATAGACTTGTGTAAGTGGTGCAGCAGGTCACTAGCCAACTCCTCTTGGGCTGTGGGGACTTCAGTCTGCTCCCCATCCTTATCTTCCATCTTAGGAGTCCGAGTGTCTAGTGAATCCTGTTCTTATGCACTGAATACTAATCACAGAATCACAGAATCAACCAGGTTGGAAGAGACCTCCAAGATCATCCAGTCCAACCTAGCACCCAGCCCTAGCCAGTCAACTAGACCATGGCACTAAGTGCCTCATCCAGGCTTTTCTTGAACATCTCCAGAGATGGTGACTCCACCACCTCCCTGGGCAGCCCATTCCAATGCCAGTCACTCACTCTGGCAAGAACTTCCTCCTCACATCCAGCCTATACATCCCCTGGCACAACTTGAGGCTGTGTCCCCTTGTTCTGTTGCTGGTTGCCTGGGAGAAGAGACCAACCCCACCTGGCCACAGCCTCCCTTCAGGTAGTTGTAGACAGCAATGAGGTCTGCCCTGAGCCTCCTCTCCTCCAGGCTAAACAACCCCAGCTCCCTCAGCCTCTCCTCATAGGGTTATCTTTATGGTGTTTGATCCCAGACATTCAAACCCAAATTGGTATACATATATTAGACACAAAATCCTTACCTAAAGCAGAAAAAAATACCTTTTGACCCAACAGAATGGGCAGTGAAGTACTTTGCAGAAAAAAAAAAATCAAGTATTTTAATTTCTGCCTTATGTAAGGATTGTAGAATTTCAAGAAAAGCCTGGATGAGGCATTTAGTGCCATGGTCTAGGTGACTGGATGGGGCTGGGTGATAGGTTGGACTGGATGATCTTGGAGATCTCTTCCAACCTGGTTGATTCTATGATTCTATGGTTCTCCTTCAGAGAGAGGAATTTCTTAAATAGATAAAAGTTAATTAAAAGTACCTGGCAGGCTGCTCTCTGTCCCTCTTTGGGGCATGTATCTGAACCATTCTTGCCATAATAATACCCTAGACTCTGCCACATGGAGAATGAATGTTGGCTCAGACCCAGACCATGTGGTTTTATGTAAATAATTGCTACTTTTCATACAACACTCCAGTTCTTCTTGAAAGCAGTAATGCCCTTCTTAGATAGTTCTTCCTCGATTCCTATTTCACTGCAGATTCCCCAGGCATCCACACCACCCACAGTGGCAGGCCATTCAAATCTACCTGTGACTTACCAATCGAAATATTTACAAACCAGAACACCAGTAAAGTGTCCTTTTTAAAAACATTGCTCACTGTTCTCAGTTTTCTCATACTAGATCCATAGATGTCCGTTGTTCTCATACTAAATCCATACTATAACACAATATATGAGTTGCTAGGAAGAAAATGAACTCTATCCCAGATGAACCCAGAATGGTTGTGTTCAGTTAACAATAGAATCATAGAATCATAGAGTGGTCTGGGCTGGAAGTGACCTGCAAAGGTCTTCTTGTCCAGCCCCCTGTCCCCACAGTCAGCAGGGACATCCTCAACTACATCAGGTTGCTCAAAGCCCTCACCTCGAATATCTCCAGGGAGGGAGCCTCAACCACCTCCTCGAGACAACCTGTTCCAGTGTTCCATCACCCTCATAGTAAAGTGCCTGTTCCTAACATCCAATCTAAATCTGCTTTTCTCTAGTTTGAAGCCATTGCCCCTTGTCCTGTCACTGCAGGTCTTTATAACAGTCTCTCTCCATCCTTCTTGTAAGGCCCCTTCAGGTACTGGAAGGCTTCTGTTAGGTATCCCTGGAACCTCCTCTTCTCCAGGCTGAACAACCCCAGCTCCCTCAGCCTGTCTTTGTAGCAGAGATGTTCCAGCCCTCCTCTGGACCCACTCCATCAGGTCCATGTCCTTCCTATATTGAGGGTTCCAGAGCTGGACGCAGTACTGCAAGTCAGGTCTCACCAGAGCAAAGTGGCAGAACCACCTCTCTGGATCTGCTGGCAACGCATCTTTTGATGCGGCCCAGGACATGATTTGCCTTCTAATCTGAAGTACGTGAAGCCCTTCTATGTCGTCATGTAATTAATGTGTCTGATATTTTGAGAATGAATGAGTAATAGGATGTTTTGGAAAAAGCTATTTCAACAACAAATAAAGATGTTCTTTATCCCCTGACTTTCCCATGCATGAGAAACAGGCATAGCCACTATTCATTTGTTTTACATTCCTGAATGCAACTCTATGCTCCTACCAGCAAGGCACAGAAGTAAAATCTATCTAACTTACCAAGTTGTTAGCAAAATTTAATGCTGTTTATTTAATATTTTGCAATCATTTATTCCATGACACAGATGTTCATTAATGTCTTCTTCTGACATGTGTTAATTGCAAGCACAAGAGTTTATTTAAGGATCTGATCTTCCCCTGTGAGTATTCCAGCCATTACAATTCTAGTCAGAGCCAGTGACTGCTTTTGACAGATTCAATGCATTCACAAACAGCTCACTAAACTCTATTTAAATGATATTTGACATTACCAAAAGGTGTTGCTTCCCTTCAAAAAATTGTGCAGGCCAACGTTCTTTGAGAGTAGTGCTCTGTTCCTGCATCTGTTGTTCAAACACCACCCTACGCAACCTGGAGAATCTCCGCTCAGTAAGCAGCGCACAGAAGTTCCCCTCAAGCCAAACAGTAAGATGGGTCTACTAGGTTAGAAGGGAGAGAGATGATCTGACACACTGTGAGCACCACACTGAGATGCCAGAGCTGTGTCCACATGTAGCACAGGGCTGTGGACACAGTACCTCACATGAGAGAGACAGCCAAAAAAAAGCATGGCTGAAATGCAGCGCTGCATGAGTGCAAAGGACTTCCCTGCCCATGGTGTGCCTACAGTGTGCAGCACTGGTGATTCAGCAAGGTCAGTGCTGGAACTTGGGGATGAAGAATGAAGCTAAAGCAGATAACTTTTTGAAGTTTACCCACCAGCCTGCTGTCTTGGAGCAAGATAGAGCTCTTTAACCCTTCCCAAAGGAGTTCAACGCTCCACTCTGGATTGGGTAGCATTGGAAAATGTAAATGGAAATACTATTCACAACTACATACTACAGCACAAAGCACAGAAAATACACAAAATCCATAGTGCATCTCTGCCACAGTTATCCATAAACCTCCTTAGGCCAATGTTTCCCACCACCTTCCTCAAAACCAGGCCAAAACCCAGGCCTCAAATCGACCCCCACCCCAATACCATGCCTCTCTACCCTGCCCCATACCAAACCCAAGTGATGCAGCTAAAATTTGGCTCACCAGCTTCAGGCCCCTGCCACAGCTGCTCCAGACCTCACTTCCCTGTATCACAATAAGGGAGCAGCAGCAGGAAGGAGAGAGAGGGAGGAAAAGGGGCAGAAACTGACTCTGCAGCCAGTTTTATAGGGATGCAGGACTTACGGGAATGAATAACAAAGAATTATGCTTTCCAGCCCACCTCGTGGGCCTATCCAGCCCCTGGAGGCCCTCAACTTTAATGGTTCTTAAGGGCACCCAACCTCAGACCATAACAACTGTACCTCCTGTTTCAAAGGAGAATCTCAGAATTGGAGTGTCATAAACCTTTCATCATGAATGCTGGCAGGTAATGCATGACCTTATAAAGAGAGCAGTATTCTCTTGCTGAGGCTAGGCTGTCCAAAGCTGCTTGGTGGGTCTTTCAGAGGGAGAACTCAGCAGCTGCAGGAACAAAATAGGGCAAACACTGAGCATTTACAGAAATTTCTCAGAGTTTTTTGAAGCAAAGATTTATAAATATGAGTTCATTCACATTCAAAGGTATTTAGGAAACATGCAGTCTTTGCATGGTGAGGCCTTTTTTGAAGCTGTCACAGACTGACCCAAGCCTTCTGGATTGAGGTTTTGCTCCCATTTGCACAAAGATGCTCTGGCTGTAGCACCATTTCACCAGAAGGTTCTGTATGTTTCAACCACGCTTTGAAGTGAAAGTTTGATGTTAACTTGAAGTGCAAATGCAGATTTGACAAACAACTGGTTAGGTCACGGCACTAAGTGAGGCCAGATAAGGTTTCTCTCATGTATTTCTTTAAATTTTGGAACCTGCTGTCTCCTATAGGCATAAACACAGAAATTTCACCACTGTGTCTGGAGAACATTTACTTCTTTTATGAGCTTCTGCTTTTCCATTTAGTTTATCCAGCTCTATCTACCTTTCTCAGGCATTACAAATGCCTGGGAAGATTGGACTAGCAAAGGGTAGTGGGAGAATAGCAGATAAAAGTTGCTGTAATTTAATCTTTTTTTCAGTGAGTAAATGTATCTGATCCTCCACTTTTCACTGAAGATTCCTTCTATCTCTCATTTTACAAATGCTCCCTTACTTCATTTTGAATTCATATTCATTTAGGCCGTGTAAAACACAGCCTTGAAAGTGTCAGTTAAAATAGTTGTGCTCATCCAAAGCATTTGCTTTGATCGTGGCCAATGGCAATAATGAAATTAAGGACAATTCTTTAGAAATTGACTTTGCCTGTAACATCTTGATTCCTACAACACCAATGCAAAGCAGCAGATCGCCTTCCTCCTCTGCCTTGTCCATCTTCTGCTTCTAAGGTATCACAGAATCACAGAACTTTAGAGATGTAAGTGACCTCCGGAGATCATCAAGTTCGACCTCCTGGCCAAGGCAGGATCTCCCAGGGTAGTTTGCTCAGGAACACATCTAGGTGAGTTTTGAAAGTTTCCAGAGGAGACTCCACAACCTGTCTGGGCAACCTTTTCTAGTGCTCTGTCACCCTCACCATAAAGAAGTTTCTTCTCACGTTGAGCTGAAACCTTCTATGTTCCAACTTGTAGCCATTGCTCCTTGTCTTATTGCTGCTGACCAACAAAAAGAGATTGGCCCCCTCCACTTGACACTCCCCCCTAAGATATTTGCACACATCGATAAGATCTCCTCTCAGTCTTCTCTAGACTAAACAGCCCAAGGTTTCTCAGTCTCTTTTTGTAGAGGAGATGCTCAAATCCTCCAGTCATCCTTGTGGCTCTATGCTGGGCTCTTTGCAGCAGGTCTCTGTCTCTCTTGAACTGGGGAAGGCATGAAGCATTTTTTTCACTATTCTTTCCAGTTACATCAAGAAAAGGTGATAAAACCTAAGTGACACTTTCATTATCTTATTCTTGCTTTTCATTCTAAGAAAGAAACCTAGAAAATTCCTCAGCCAAAGGAATATACACAAGTAACACACATAAGATATATGAGAAACACCAGAACCAAGCCAGAGCTGCTTTGTCTCAAAACATTTTTATTAACATGACGTACAAACGTTGCTCTTTGCCATCATAATATCACTTCATTCCAACATTATAAAGCCACACATAAAAATGACTAACAGAAAGAAACGCTGAGGGGAATAAAACCTTTCTGGGATGACAGCCTACCTACACCTCCTTTCTCCGGGTTTGGTGCGCTATGTGTGGCATGTAAGCAAAGGAATCTCTTTTTATTTTTTCCAGTACTACTCTGGAAGGAGTGTCAAGGGGGTGATAAATCTGCACAGGGTCAGAGCAGGAGGCCCATCTCTGGTACATACTAAGNCCAGGACCTGCTAGCTTCCTCCTTCAGACAGGGTTGCATCTGTGCCTCTCAGCTCCCACTGCTCAGAGTGGGTCACCGAGGAGGAGGAAAACCTAACCTTGATGGTGAGTTTTTCATCAGCCTGCAGGACAGCTGTGCTTCCTTCTAAAAGCAAGTACAGATGAGATGACTGCCACTGTCCAGGTGCCATCCTAAAAGATCCCTGATGTCTACAAAGGAGACCACTCTGTGGAATAAAACCCACTGAGTCTAACAGGACTCCAGTAGTTGAGCATGAAGTCCAGGTGAGGACTTTCATTTCCTGTGTACAATAGGATCAACAGATACTGACATCACCTCTCTGCAACAGCTGAAAGCAAAGTAATAAACTGGACCAATTATTATCAAGGCTTAAAAGAACGAAGCTCTGCATTTCATTAATTTCATTATCCTTCTAGGTTCATAGGCATGTGAGACAGCAGAATTCGTTAACCCAGCATCGGGAGGACACTAATGTCATTATCCAACTAAGTTTATAGGCTTGTGAGACAGCAGAATTAGTTCACCCAGCATCAGAAGGACTCAGTTTTTCCCTATGAGAATTAGATAGTCTTCGTTCATTTGGAAGCTAGCATGAGGCAGGATGGTTTTGAATAACAGCAGCAAACATTCAACTTAACCCATGACACCCATAAAAATGTTACATTTGAGAACTAACCCAATCTAGGATTTACAATGTTGGTCTGTCTGACTGAAGGCACACTGAAATTGACTGCTGTTTATTTTAGATTTAATATCCACCATAACATAAAAACTTTAAAAGCAAGCAAACAAACAAAAGAAAAAAAAACCCCATGCAAACCCAAGAAGGTTAAATCTTTCCTGGAGAAGAAATGAAACAATCATTACTTTTCAAGGTATGTCACATCTGAAGGATATGCTAGTACAATAGAACACTTCTCTAACATCTTGCACATTTGTCCTTGATATGGAGTAGTGACAGTTCAGATTTTAGAAAAGAAAAATTTCCGTGGGCTCAGTACACAGTTTTGTGTAGAATGTTCTAGAGTGTCAAATATTATTTCTCAAGAATGACTGCAGTAATTTTAAGAATGTAGTTATTTTAAGCTATTTTCCTGAAAACATGATCTATTCAGGGACATGGACAAGCTGGAGAGATGGGCCTGGCTGAACCTCTTAAGGTTCAACAGGGCCAAGTGCAGGGTTCTGCAACTGGGCTGGAACAATCTTCACTATGAATAGAGACTGGGGAATGAGGTGATAGAAAGCAGCCCTGTGGAAAAGGACTTGGGGATGCTGATGGATGAAAAGCTGGACATGAGCAGACAGTGTGAGCTTGCAGCCCAGAAGGGAAATCACATCCTGGGCTACATCAAAAGATGCATTGCCAGCAGATCCAGAGAGGTGATTCTGCCACTTTACTGTGCTCTGGTGAGACCTCACTTGCAGTACTGCATCCAGCTCTGGAGTCCTTAATAGAGGAAGGACATAGACCTGATGGAGTGGGTCCAGAGCAGGGCCACAAAAATGATCAGAGGGTTGGAGCACTTCTGCTACAATGACAGGCTGAGGGAGCTGGGCTTGTTCAGCCTGGAGAAGAGGAAGTTCTGGGGAAACCTAACAGCAGCCTTCCAGTACCTGAATGGGGAGTGCAAGAAAGATGTCAAGAGACTGTTTACAAAGGCCTGTCATGATAGGACAAGGGGCAGTGGCGTCGAACTACAGAAGGGCAGATTTAGATTGGGTGTTAGAAACAAGTTCTTTACTATGAAGTTGGTGGAACACTGGAACAGCTTGTCCAGGGTTGAGGCTCCATCCCTGGAGATATTTGAGGTGAGGCTCAACAGGGCTCTGAGCAACCTGATCTAGTTGAGGATGTCCCTGCTGATTGCAGGGGGGTTGGAGTCAATGATCTTTGGAGGTCTCTTCCAACCCAGCCCATTCTATGATTCTGTGATGTTCTTTATGAATCAGATTGTCTTTATGTTTCTTAGCCAGAAAGCCACCATAAAAGGAATTGATCTAGTGAGTATTTAATACAGATTCACAGATTTGAAGATTTTGTTATCATTGGTAGTAGTAGTAGAAGAAGAAGTAGTAGTAGTAATAACAGTAGTATTGCAGTTCAGCAAAGCATCTTCTCTTTAACGCGTGTTTTAATACTTTGCCGTGATGCAGCTATTTAGATACATATTTTGTTCTTCAGCTTCTACATTTCCAGATATAAACATGCAAGTCCATCTGTATGGTGACATCTATGCTAGTTGTTCAATACTAATCTGCAGTGAAGTCTGAAAGAACCAGTTTTGCCTGTGTGTGTCATAAATGCAGAGGTAGCTACATAATCATCTCCATGACTGGATGGAAATACCATCAAGAGGCATGTGCTAGTTTGAAGCTAGCTAGAATATTTTGGTGAGAAGAACTAGATTACAGGCTGTGAAAGAGAAACAAGGGTGATGTCTACTTCACTCTTAGCCTTGCTAAGATGTATAACAACAAGAATCCAAACATAGATAAGGGAGTCGCTTTTTGTCCGGGCTGTGGGCTGCATTTTCTCTCTAACCTCACCCTCCGTCTCTCTGATTAATCCATTTGCTTCCTAACCCCCCTGGCCGACCCTCCATTCTTCCTTGGGGCACAAGGCAACGTCTGGGGTAAGGTAGGGGAGTGGGAGAAGGTGAAGGGGGGGTTGGGAGCCACTCCTGGGGACTCAGGTTTCTGGGAGGGAAGTTGTGTTTCTGTATTACCTTTTACCTTGTCTATTTCTGCATATAACTGTATATACTGTAAATATCTGCTTGTATATTGTGCCAGCTGTAAATATAAGCTTCATTCAAATTTCCAGAGCTGGCTGAGTCTAGTCTGGGTGATTTCCAAAGTGTGGGGGGATGGGGAGCACCCAAACCATCACAAGGCAGAAAAAGATTTTGATAAATCATAGGTAGCATGAAAAAGGGCAGAAAAGCAGTGAAATAGGATAGCAACAGAGTTTGTAGTTCAGAAAAGTATGTAGGATGCTGTGCTAGTTTGAGGCTAATTGGAATATTTTAATGAGAGATATTAGATTATAGGCTGTGAAAAGAAAACAGTGGTGATGTCTACTTCACTCATAGGCTTGCTGAGATGTATAAAAGCAAGGACACAAACAGAGATAAGACAGAGTGTCTCTGTCTGTTGGAGTGTGTGTTTCTCTTCTGCTTGGAGCTGTGTAACCCAACTAATCATTCTTCTAACCCCACTTGCTGATCCTCCAAACTCATCTTTGCATGTAAGGCAGACTCTGGGCTAAGGTAGAGGGGTGGAAAGAAGGTGGAAGGATGGTTGGGAGCCCCTCCTGGGGACTCTGATTTCTGGGAGAGGTACTGCATTAAGTATTACTTTAAACTTATTTCTGAATATAGCTGTAAATACTGTAATATATTGTAAATATCTGCTTGTATATTGTGCTAAGCTGCAAATACAAAGCTTCATTCCTTAACCTCCAGCCAGTTTAGTCTGGGTGATTTCATAAGAGTGGGGGAGGCAGGTAGCTCCTAAACCATCACAGATGTAAAGGAGTGCTTAGTTGTAGGTCCTTAAGTGGGGCTAGGCAAGTACTTAAATTAGGCATATTCTCTAATGTATTTCTGGGTGTGTCAGAACAGGGACCTTTTCTATGTGAAAGCTACACTTCAGACACTTACATAAAAATATTGTCACCTGTAAGCTGCCAGAAATTGTGACTTAATGTTTTCTCTTTCTTTAAATCACAGCAAATACGTCTCATGTCTAGACACTGTACAGAATCCAACTCTTTGGTAAAAATCTTGTGCTGCAATTCACTTCATCAGGACTGAGCTCAATACTGCCACAAAAGCAACCTGTGCTTGCCAGTGCCTGTGCACAGGACCACTAGAGCCAGATGTTTCGTTTCAAAATTAAATTTTGTGGCACTGACATTTTCATTCTGATCTACAGCAAGGTAGTTCTTTTGACAATCAAATAAATTGTTCACAAGGTGAACTGATTAAAGGAAATAAGTCAGAGAGTTGTGGTCAATGGGACAGAGTCTAGCTAGAGGCCTGTAATTCGTGGAGTTCCTCAGGGGTCAGTACTGGGACCAGTATTATTCAGTGTATTCACTAATGACCTGGATGAGGGCATGGAGTGCACTGTCAGCAAGTTTGCTGACAACACCAAGCTGGGTGGAGTGGCTGCCACACCAAAGAGTTGTGCTGCCATTCAGAGAGACTTAGATAGGCTGAAGAGTTGGGCAGGGAGAAATTTAATGAAGTTCAACAGGGGCAAGTGGGGAGTCTTGCACTTGGGAAAGAACAATCCCATTTATCAGTATAGGTTGGAGACTGACCTGCTGGAGAGCAGTGAAGGGGAGAAGGACTTGGGGGTCCTGGTGGATGGAAGGATGGCCATGAGGCAGCAGTGTGCTCCTGTGGCCAGGAGGACCAATACCATTCTGGGGTATATTAGAAAGGCTGTGGTTAGTAGGTCGAGGGAGGTTCTTCTTCCCCTCTACACTGCCTTGGTGAGGCCTCAACTGGAGTATTGTGTCCAGTTCTGGACCCCCCAGCTCAAGGACAGGGAGCTGCTTGAAAGAGTGCAGCACAGAGACACAAAAAGTATTAAGGAAATGGAACATCTTCATTATGAGGAGAGACTGAGGGAGCTGGGGCTTTTTAGCTTGGAGAGGAGAAGACTAAGGGGTGACCTCATTAATGTTTTTCAATATGTAAGGGGTGAGTGCCAGGATGATGGAGCCAGCCTCTTCTCGGTGATGTCATGGGGCAATGGGTGGAAGTTGAGGCATAGGAGGTTCCATGTGAACCTGAGGAAGATTTTTTTTCACTGTGAGGGTGACAACACTGGAACAGGCTGCCCAGGGAGGCTGTGGAGTCTCCCTCTCTGGAGATATTCAAGAACTGTCTGGATGCGCTCTAGGTGATCCTGCTCTGGCAGAGGGGCTGGACCTCTTCCTAACATCCAATCTGAATCTACCCATTTCTAGTTTTGCTCCATTCCCCATGTCCTATCACTAGCTGACACCCTAAAAAATCCTGCACCAGCTTTCTTATAGGCCCCTTTCAAATATTTGAAGGCCACAATAAGGTCTCCTTGGAGTCTCCATCTGATCAGTTCTGTTTGTAATAAGCAAAAATATCTATATTCAAATTCAGATAACCCTGGTTTCTTTTGCATAAGTGGAGTATATGCATTCTGTGTACCCTGAGCACTTCCTGAAAGTAATCGTAAAGCCATAAACCTTCCACATCCCCTCTGTAATCCCTCTGACATCCCACACAGTATTTAGAATTTGTGAGCAAATGTTAATAACAGTTGGAAAACTGATACTGTATTATCCAACTGATTGCTTTGTTAACCTGGGCCAAGCTGTTTGTAAATACAAATAATGAGGTTGGCACTTTTCCTTTTCTTACTGATGTAACATATTAGCAGGACCCTGTGGAAAGGAAGATAAGTTACCACCTTCTGAATGCCAGACATACGTGCAGGAAATGGCCAAGTGGCATACTGTCTTTCCTCATCAATACTCTGACTCACTTGTGTCCCTGCTTAGATCAAATCAAACTGTAATTTATATTCTAAATTTTGTATCCAGTGGGACTGTGCTTCCCAGAACAGCCACCTGACCTTCCCTTATGAATGTCAGAGTGAAGCATCTCTCCCAACAGTTAAGTATGGCCAGGAGCTCCACTAGATTTCTAGGCACTCCTGGTAATCTGCATAAACTTAGGACTGTTTCTGCTTTAGTGTCTGATTGACAATGCCATAACAGAAACAAATCATTCTGGACTTTAGAAGGCTCTTATGAGTGTATGGAACCTCAACTATTTCCCCCCTATTTTAAAAATTAGAATACTAGGCTAATTAGAACAATTGCAATTTCCTGCAGCTGAGGAGACTGAACAAAGTCAAAAGATCCTTCCAGTGGAGCTGATGCTTGCAGGTGTCCAGTGCTAGACCCTGTCTAGAAACACTGGTGAAAATGTTAAGTAGAAAGGTGCTCATCCTCATGGAGCATGTTTTAGTAAGTTCTTTGTATCCATGAATTCACTCAAACCTTCAGATGCCAGCCCCCACCTCATGTTCCTCTCCAGAGCTAACCACTTACGACACCGTGTTCACTGCAAGGAATGGGTTGACAGCATTCATTTTGTTTTAAATTGGAAGCTGCTTTAAACCCACAGTACAGACCTGCTAAAGGGCTTTGAGGAAGCATTTAGTTGATTGGATATATTGGAATGAGAGAATCACAGAACATCAGAGGTTGGAAGAGACCTCCAGAGATCATCCCCCCTGCCAAAAGCAGCATCCCCTAGGAGAGTCCACACAGGAACGCATCCAGGCAGGTTTGAAAGTCTCCAGAGAAGGAGACTGCACAACCTCTCTGGGCAGCCTGTTCCAGTGCTCTGTCACCCTCACTGTAAAGAAGTTTCTCCGCATCTTGGGGTGAAGTCTTCTTTGTTCAAGTTTGTATTTATTGCTCCTCGTCTTATTACTGTGCACAACCAAAAAGAGACTTGCCTGCTCCACTCGGCATCCACCCCTCAGATATTTATAGACACTGATCAGATACCCTCTCAGTTTTCTCTTCTGCAGACTAAACAGCCCCAGGTCTTTCAGTCTCTCCTCATATGAGAGATGCACAAGTCCCCTAATTATACTTGTGGCTCTCCGTTGGACTCTCCAGCAGGTCTCTGTCTGTCCTAAATTGGAGAGCCCCAAATTGGACATAATATTCCAGGCGTGGTCTCACCAAGGCAGCGTAGAGGGGAGGAAGAACCTCCCTAGACTTGCTGGACACACTTTTCTTGCTGCACCTCAGGATGCCATTGACTCTTTTGGCCACAAGAGCAGATTGCTGCCCCATGCAGAACTTGCTGTCCACCAGGACTCCAAGGTCTTTCTCCACAGAGCTGCTTTCCAACACAGCAACCCCCAACCTGAACTGGTGCCTGCTGTTATTTCTCCCCAAATGCAGGACCCTGCACCTGTCTGTATTGAACTTCATGTGATTAGCCTTCATCCAGCTCTCCAGCCTATCCAGATCTCATTGGATGGCAGCACAGCCTGACAAGCTGTCAGCCATCCCCCCAGTTTTGCATCATCAGTAAACTTTTCTTCTTCAGGTGGAAGATTACAAGTGGATACTTCTGAAGAGCGGTTAGGAGAGAAGTTTTTCCCTTAGAAACAGTAAGCCCTAAGCAGAAGGAAGATGAGTACTTCGTGATGTCAAGGTGCGTTGCAGCTAATGCGCACTGAGAAAGCTTTTGGTCTCCCAAAATGAGGGCCTAGAGAGAGGCAGGAGAAGAAAAAATGTTCTATAATATCCCTTACTGACTGTTATTTTATTTATGCTTGGATAATTTCCAATGCTTGAAGCATTAAGTTTGTAGTGATCTGTTGCAGGAACCAGTACAGGATATTTCCCTATTATTATCTTCTACAGCAGTTTCTCAGCATGGAGGAATATGTAGCCACAGATCTCTTACAGTCTCTGCAGATTCTCTAAGCAGTTTCAGAGGCAACAGCTCAGTTACAACGACCAGCAGATTTGGTTCTCACTCTAAATTGCAGAGACACTGAAGCATGTTAATTAATGGCCTTGAGGACCTTAGCACAGATCACAAGGATAATGTATCACTAAAGCATCCATCATTATTATAATCATTTAGGCTTAAAAATACCTCAGACAATTTTCTTTCTATCCTGTTTATGTAGAGGGCTTTTTTCAAAATCCCATTCAAATTGGTGGTGGGTTTGTTGTTTCGTTTGGGTTTTTAAAGTTATTATTGTTGTTGTTGTTGTTGTCATTGCTATTATTGTTATTATGTGACTTCAAGGACAAATTCTTAACATTCACTGGTGCTCAGACAACTCACAGTGTGCCTAAATAGTTGCCTTGATTCAACACTCTTTACTGGAATGTGTCCAGAGAAGGGCAACAAGGCTGTTGAAGGGCCTGGAACACAAACCCTATGAGGAGAGGCTGAAGGAGCTGGGGTTGTTTAGCCTGGAGAAGAGGAGGCTCAGGGCAGACCTCATTGCTGTCTACAACTACCTGAAGGGAGGTTGTAGCCAGGTGGGGGCTGGTCTCTTCCCCCAGACAACCAGCAACAGAACAAGGGGACACAGTCTCCAGTTGTGCCAGGGGAAGTATAAGCTGGATGTGAGGAGGAAGTTCTTCCCAGAGAGAGTGATTGGCATTGGAATGGGCTGCCCAGGGAGGTGGTGGAGTCACCGTCCCTGGAGGTGTTAAAGAAAAGCCTGGATGAGGCACTTAGTGCTATGGTCTAGTTGACTGGATAGGGCTGGGTGCTAGGTTGGACTTGGAGGTCTTTTCCAACCTGGTGGATTCTATTCTATTCTACTCTATTCTATTCTATTCTATTCTATTCTATTTATTAGTATGATAACCCTGCATGTCAATCTCCAATCTCTAGAGACAGGAGGATTTTAGGCACTGGAAACACCTATATTCTGCTTTTTTTCCTATATCACAGTGCTCTGAATTCCCTTTGGTACTGAAGTGCGAGTGTATACCTTTACAAAAACAGAGGGAATTAAGGTCTGAAGTATTCTTTTCAGATGAGGGCAAATCAGATCTCCTGGATTTCACATCTACACTAACTACAAAAAGCCACTTTCTTTAGGCACAGAAAATCTCCGTTTTATGGTCCTCTCTGCTTTCATCTTACTATTTTATCCTGTCCTAATGTGATCGCATCTGATAGCATCTTTGCATCTGTATCCCATTCCATCTGCTGTAGAAAGGCCATAATCTGCAAAGGAAAAATTATGCAAGAGTTCCCAGCACACATCAAGAGCAGTTTACATGCTCATTGAGGAAAATGAGGCTCTCTGAGTACTCATGCATGCTGTATTTTCGTCCTTTATAACTAACCCTACTAATTAGCTTGTACTGAGCAAGTTCAAAGAACTTCAAAATGCTGCCTTAGAACTGCAAAGTGCTGTCTTTAGACACCGTCAAGAGAATGGCAAATTCATATGAACAGCAACATTTTGAAAACCTTTTTCCCACCGTTCTTTTACATTCCTTTTCATTTCAAAAACAGAGTAACTCAACAGAGGATGGTACAGACGAAAAATGCCAGAATGTGAGCTGAAGGATCTATAACTTTGAAGTTCAATGCATTTGAAGTAGTACTAAATAACAATAGTTCATGTCAGTGACTGAAAAATCACAGTTGTTTAAGTGTTTATGTGGAATTTTACTTTTACTAGCAAAAATGAGAATACAGGCTCTTGGGAGACACTCACAGGACCACAGTGAGACTTGGTCATACTGCAGAGCTGGCCAAAGAGGAACCTAATAAGGTTCAACAAGAATAAGTACAGAGTCCTGCATCTAGAAAGGAATAATACAGATTAGGAGATGATCAGGTGATCTGCTAGAGAACAGCCCTGTGGAGAAGGACCTGGGAGTCCTGGTGGACAAGAAGTTCTCCATGGGACAGCAATGTGCCCTTGTGGCCAAGAAGGCCTGAAGTGCATTAAGAAGAGTGTGTGCAGCAGATTGAGGGAGGTTCTTCTCCCCTTCTACTCTCCACTAGTGAGGCCCCACCTGGAATATTACATCCAGTTCTGGGCTCCCCAGTTCAAGAGGGACAGGGATCTACTGGAGAGAGTCTATCGGAGGGCTACAAGGATGATTAAGGGACTGGAGCACTGCTTTATGAGGAAAGGCTCAGAGCCCTGGGGCTGTTTAGTCTGGAGAAAAGAAGACTGAGAGAGGAACTAATAAATGAATATAAATATCTGAGGGCTGGGTGTCAGGAAGGAAGGGACAGCCTTTGCTCACTTGTGCCCTCTGATAGGATAAGGGGCAATGGA
The DNA here is from genome assembly GCA_013400475.1 of Tricholaema leucomelas. Lineage (NCBI taxonomy): Eukaryota > Metazoa > Chordata > Aves > Piciformes > Lybiidae > Tricholaema lacrymosa > Tricholaema leucomelas. The sequence goes on from WAAF01020584.1 coordinate 183,474, forward strand.
TGTAAACTACAGCACAGGAAGTTCCACCTCAACATAAGGAGCTGTTTGCTGTAAAGGTGACAGAGCACTGGCCCAGGCTCCCCAGAGAGGCTGTGGAGTCTCCTTCCCAGGAGACATTCAAGTGCCATCTGGATGTGTTCCTGTGTGACCTGAGCTAGATTCTGTGGTCCTACTCTGGCATACTGTTTTCTAATTTTTATCCTATCTCAATTCTCCTTAATTTTTCTTCTAAAACTTGAAATTATTCTTTTTCTACCAGATGCAATCTTTTTATACAGTAAAAACACTTTTTTTTCCCCATTAGATTTGAAAATAACTACATGAATTTGCCATTATTTCCTGGTTTGCCCATCATTATTTTGAAGAGAATGGTTTTCTTTGGGCCAGAATATTCAAAGTAAGCTGGGACTGTTAGATGTGTAAGTTCTGTTAAGTCTTATACAGCTATTGACAATCCTGAGTATCAAAGCAGACCAAATACAGAGTAATTGATTTTTGCAGCAAAAGACCATAAACATCTTTTACAGCTATTGACAATCCTAACCTAAGTGTCAGAGCAAACCAAACATTGATTATTTGTGGGTTTTGGTAGCAAAAGACCTGATAAGATTTTGTGATGCACTGGACCTCTGATCACCATTTGTATAGGTGAGAATAAAACCTACAATGAGTAGATAGCTACCAATGAGCTACAAGATTTTATTTCTAGTACAAAATAAGTATAAATGTAGAACTAGGCAAAACCAGTTCATATCCAGTAACTACCATGAGGTGTGTGTGTGTTTATTATTTCACTGATAAGTGCTCATTGCTGGAGGTAGCATCTTGACTCTTAACAATATTATATAGTCTTCATAAAGCCTCAGCTATTGAATAAAGAGACTGCCTGAGGATCTTAGCTTTCAGAGCATTCCCCCATTTTGTGAAGTATTAATAGTATCAGTAGTGTGAAGTATTATTTGAATGTGATAATTTGCTAATTACAGCTACTTAAAAGGAGGGTGCAGTGAGGCTGGAGCTGGTCTCTTCTCTCGAATTACTAATGATAGGACAAGAGGAAATGGCTTCAAGTTGCATCAGGGAAGGTTTGGGTTGGATGTTGGGAGGAAGTTCTTCACTGAGTGGGTGGCCAGGCACTGGAGCAGGCTGCCCAGGGAGGTGGTGGAGTCGCCATCCCTGGAGGTGTTTAAAAAAAGAGTGGACGTGGCGCTTGAGGCTATGGTCTAGTGATTAAGGATGATGGAATGAAGGTTGGACTGGATGATCTTGGTGGTTCTTTCCAACCATAGCAATTCATAGTGATTAGATGTTGTGCTGAGGGATTCAGTTTAGTCAAGGACTTGTCAGTGTGAAACTAATGATTGGGCTCGATGATCTTGAAGGTCTTTTCCAATCTAAGAAATTCTGTGATTCTCTGATTCTGTGAATATTACCATATTGTACCCCATTAGCTCATAAACTCAAGCAAATAAAATTAACCCACCAGTCAGTTTTCTGCTGTTTTGGACTCTCAATTTTTGTGTATAGGTCTTGATTTACAGACTTCAGGCTTTTTTGACTTCAGGATTAAAAAATTCCTGTAAAACATGACTCTATACCCGACTCTTTAGTGCAGCTTTAATCTTCTGCTATTGCGAAGACAGATGACACTTGTACCGGAACATGGCTCTGTGTCTTTGACTTTTGAGCTTAGTAATATGTCATGTTTATTTAATTCTGCATTGAACAAATTGTGTTCAGTTCTTCACCCTCTTATTTTGATTGAGGTATATCTTAAATCAAAACAAAACAAAAAAGGCAGGCTTCAGACTGGATGTGAGAAGGAAGTTCTTCAGCATGAGTGGTGAGAGCCTGGAATGGGTTGCCCAGGGAGGTGGTTGAGGCCCCATGGCTGGAGGTGTTTAAGGCCAGGCTGGATGAGGCTGTGGCCAGCCTGATCTACAGTAGGGTGTCCCTGCCTATGACAGGGGGGCTGGAACTACATGATCTTTGTGGTCCCTTCCAACCCTGACTGATTCTATGATTCTGTGAACATCCTTTCAAGTAGTTGTAGAGAGTGATGAGGTGTCCCCTCAGTAGTCTGTAGTTATGAATAGCACTTGCATTTGAACTTGCCAATCCTGTGTGCGAGCGTTTCCTTTACTCCTCATGGAAGGTATAAAGACCATCTGTCTTGCTCCCTAGCTCCTAAGACAAGTAAAAGAGCTGTTAATGGATATCCAGGGACCACCTAGTGAAAGGAGAAGTTTGTTCTCAGGAAGTCTGGGATAATGCAGGACACCTCACAGCATGGCGTTATTACTCGGTGCCTGTGTTTGTTTAAACAGAGTTCAGTGCAGCTGAATGCATTAAATCCACAACTCTCAGCCCAAAGCCATTCTCTTAAATTTAATGTGCTTTTGCTGAAAAGACAGCAACACAGGCAAAGGGAAATTTGTGTTTGTTTGGAAGATGTGAGGATTGCAAGGTGGGTGGCAAGTCTTTCTTCTTATCCTCCCTGATAACACTCAAATAAGGGTTAGAGGCACTTTATAAATAGCAACAGAAAAGCATTTGATCATGGTACCAACTAACTAAATGCTAGTTACCTGCCTTGGGTGATGATATGATCATCTTTTTCAAAAGAAAAGTTTTAATTATTCTGTTGCAAAACAGTCAGATTTAGTGAATCCTTCCTGTTGCTCTTCAAAGAAATCCATGTGCTGTTAAGATGCATTTATGGACCAATTATTTTTAACAGAAACTGACCACGTTTGACAAGGCAGCTTTGAAACATCTAACACAAACCCAGCAAACCAACAGAGAAAGCATCCCCTCACTTTTAACATTCCCATTCAGTATGTGCAGCAGTGGAGTGTGAGGTTATGTTCTTTAAGTATGTTAGAGAACATATTTCTTACCCTATCTATTTTTAGAAGAGAAGTTGTTCTTATTTTTATCTTAAGGCCACATCAGAACTTAGGAAGATCCAAGTGAAAAAGAGCTGGTGTGTCAAAAGTTCATCTCTTTTTATCCAACTGTTCAAGATGAGTTAATAAAAAATATGACTTCCCCTCACAACCCAAACCCCACTAAACGTGTGATAAATGTTCCTTTTGAAAGATGCTCCCAACCTTTACCTGCAATAAATCTTTACCGTTTACACATATTAGGGCTATTTGTGGGAGCACTTGTACCCTTCTGTCTGGTACCTGTAACGGCCAAAGTAAACAGGGAAGAGGAGGATAAACTGGTTCCCAACCGTCATCTAGGGAGCACTGCAAACACCCTGTCATCTCTGGATGTCATTCTGGCATATGCAGTCATAAGCTGATTAGTGAGTTAATTATTCTACAGCCAGGTAGTACAGATTGGTATGTGAAGGCTGTTGTGCCAACTGCTTTTAAGTATGGTTTTTTGAGGCTATTCCCCGCTCCCAAATTCATTTCAAGCATCACTTCAAACAGGGTGTTTTGCACAGCAGGTCTGCAGGGGAAGTGCCCTTTGCAGGCTGTGAATTTAATTCAAATTATCAAAGCAAGTGAATTAAAATGTGCAAATCTGACAACAACTCATTTCTAAAATACCTCTCACTAAGATAGAGGCAAGAAATCGATACATTCATTAATAATGGCAGATGAACAGCATCCTTCTTCTTTTCCCTGTGCCACTTTTCTTCACAGGTTGCAGAAGGGGGAAAGCAGTGTGCAGAGAAGTGCAGCCACTTGGCACCATCTGATGCTTTCCATACACAAGTATGGGCACCAGCAAACAGAATATAACATTTTGCTGTATTTTAAGTGTTTTCAGCAAGAGTCTGTGCACCACACATCCTTGTTTTGTGCTGTGCTGATGGGCATTGCAGGAGCCAGAAACCTTGGTGTAGGTAGGCCAGTGATGTGCATTTCTTACTATGACAGAAGAGCTTCAAATAGTGCTCATTGCCACCAGGTTCAGGAGTCCTCCACTGCGGGTCTTGCACGCTTCCATTTTTTAATGCACTTTTCACTGTTTTTCTGGTTTTAGCACAGTGGAAGCTGCCATCTAGGGAATTAGTATGACTGAGTAATTAATTAATAGAACATCAATAGCAGCATAATCTTCAAAGTGTACTTATAAACTGTCATGAATCTGAAGACCTTAAGCAGAAGAAACTGCTAACTGGAATCTTCTGGACTGGTTTGGAGCCTGACACTGGAGCTGTCCTTTCCCTCTTCTGCCCTGAAATCACCCCCACAGAATTAGCTGAGGGTCACTGGCATGGTAAATGTTGTTCTGTGCTGCTCTGGCAGCCCTGCACTTGTCTGAACCGGCATGAGAGTCAGCTAGCACCTAGCATTTTGTGTTGCTAAAACAAATGAAAATAGCTTCACTGAATGGTTTTCCTTGCTCTGTGTTTTTTGTGCATATGCATGTAGTCCAGAGAGCAAATGGTTTTGCAGGATGCACAGATTGATATTCTTTTGCCTGTATACATTCATTGAACTAAGAATTTATCCTGGATTCACAATTTGTGTGTGTGTGTATATATATATATATGTATGTGCCATTAAAAAAACATCCCTGCTTGTCCCATCATTTAGGCAGCAGACTCCTATCGAGGTGCATCACTTGCATGGAAATCAAAGAGCAGAGGAAACAAATGGGACTTAGACACTGGTATGCCAGGAAGTTCATGGCTAAAGCTGCTGAATTAAGTTGCTAAGCACTGTCCTTGTTAATAACTGACTAGCAAAGCAAAAAGGGAAGTGGCAAGTTTTCCAGACTTTGACAAGCTGGGTATATCCAGTGCTAAGTACACAGAGGGCTTTTAGGCCATGCCAGATGCTTTCAGCCAGATCCTCCTAGCCTGATTGCCCTGCTAATGGATTAAACTGCCATAGCATGGCCAAATATAAATACCATGTGAATGGCAGAGTCTTGAACAGCTGGTGCCCAGGGTTCAGAGCTTCTGAAGCCTTGGGAGTGACAAGGAAACCACTCTGAGTCTCTCTCTGCCACTCCCTTCGTGCTGGGTGATCCTGGGGTGTATTAAGAAGAATGTGTCCAGTAGATTGAGAGAGGTTCTCCTACCCCTTCTACTCTGCCCTGGTGAGGCCCCTCCTGGAATACTGCATCCAGTGTTAGGCTCCCCAGTTCAAGAGGGACAGGGATCTACTGGAGAGAGTCCAACGGAGGGCTACAAGGATGATTGAGGGACTGGAGCATTGCTTTATGAGGAAAGGCTAAGAAACCTGGGGCTGTTTAGTCTGCAGAGAAGACTGAGAGGGCATCTAATAAATGTCTGGAAATAGTTGAGGGCTCAGTGTCAGGAAGGAAGGGACAGCCTCTGCTCACTTGTGCCCTGTGATAAGACAAGGGGCAGCTACAGCACAGGAAGTTCCACCCCAACGTGAGGAAGAGCTTCTTTACTGTAAGGGTGACAGAGCACTGGAACAGGCTCTTCACAGAGGTTGTGGAATCTCCTTCTCTGGAGACTTTCAAGACCCATCTGGATGTGTTCCTGTGTGACCTGCACTAGATTCTATGGTCCTGCTCTGTCAGGGAAGTTTGACTCGATGGGGGACTCCAGAGGTCCCTTCTAACCCCTGTGATCCTGTGATCCTCAAACACAGTTAAAGCAAATAATTGTTTCTTCTGAGTGTAGAGACGACTGTAGCCTTTGGCTGCAGGCCTCCATCTGCTGGTTTTAGGAAGATACTGCATGGCATCAGGAAATGGTTCATTTACAAACTACCTAAGTGAAGACATTGGTATATTACAAATCACAGAATTGTCCAGGTTGGAAGGAACCTCAAGGATCATCTAGGTCTAACCCACCTGCCATGGGCAGGAACATCTCACACTAGACCAGGTTGCCCAGAGCCACATCCAGCCTGGCCTTAAAAACTTCAGGGATGGGGCTTCTACCACCTCTTTGAACAATCTCTTCCAGCGTCTCACGACCTTTATGGTGAAGAACTTCTTCCTGACTGATTCACTGTGTAAAAACCAATGCTATTCTTTATTTCTGAAGTAGTGAAAACAGGATCAACTTTTTATTAGAACGTGTGCTGCTCTGTGTGGCTTCAAACGTGCTTCCTTCTAATTAAACATATCCCTTTGGCTACGTAGGATATTCCTGCTGTCATTGAAACAGAAATTGAGTGGAAGGGACTTCTGTTGCACCTTAGCCTTTGACTAGTTGCTGTAGCTGACTTTTGAAGTCCCAAACCATTCTATAATTCTACAAAAACATTTCAAAGAGGTGTTTCACTGTGTTTCTCCTTTTTCTAGGACATCACTGGAGACGTCAACCCCAAAATGGCTACTCCAGAACATACAAGTTTCCAGACCCCCATAATCTTCCTCTGTAGGCTCCATCTCAGCAGCTCCCGTAATTCTGCTCAGGTACGCTGAAAATAATGACCTCTAGCATGGGTATGCTCTCACTAACACTCACCAAAGAATGTTGAAATGCATTTTCTTTGGGGTTGCCTGTCAATCAAATGAAAAGATTGGAAGAATCCATCCATGCATTTGTCTCTCACACTGCTCAGAGACAGATAAACAGCATCATGTTCAGGTCACAGACGCAAAGCTGGCTACCAGTGTAGGCATTGTTGTGTTTCCCTGGGCTGCCTCAGTGCAAAGGCTGAACAAACCCAAGAAAACAATCACAGCAGAGCATGAAATTTGGGCCAAAACAACAATCCTTGTATGAAAAGTGAAACCCAGCTTTAGTCTCAAATACCATAGCTAAAAAAACATTGTACACATACATAAAGCAAATCTGCAAGGTAGAAAAAAGGTCACACCTTAAGGTGATCTGCAAATGTAGTCAGTGGAGAAAATGTAGCAGTTGCAGTGAAGTGAGTAAGATAACCTGGTATATAAGAAAGTGGAGATGACTCAAGGTAAAATTCTTGCCTATTATTTTTAATTATTGAAGGGAGAAGGACTTGTTTCAAGCTATGTATTATTAATGATGATCCACAGTGCAGTGTTAGAGGAGACACCGACAAAAAGTCACCATTCATCACAGTCATTATTTATAGTTAATACTTGATCATCAGCCCAAAAGGCAAAGTGTGTTAAGGAAATAGCAAGTCCCTACATCACAAACCTAGCAGTCTTGAGTTTCTTTCTTATCTGTCATTCACACAGAGAGAAAAAATCCTTTCAGTTCTTCCTCTACAATATTTTAAGGTCTTCCCAGTCTCTCTGAAGTCAATTGAAAATTCTTTCTTTGCAGTGATGAAACATCTAGTCCCATCTCTTTAAAAAACATCACCACCCGCAGGAATCACACCTCTTCACAACAGATAATACTCCATATGGGTCTGACATTTTCAAAGGATGAGGAGGTAGGCACATAGGACTTAAAGATATTTAATGCAAGTTTCATTTTATCTTGTCCTTCTCACAGTCTCCTTGAATGTCACCTTTTTTTTCACACAGTTGTGGATACAAAAGATTTTCATTTTCTATCACAAGGTGCTGTTTGCACTAAGTTGCCAGACATCTGTTTTCCCCAGATAATGTTTTGCCTGTCAATGTACAACATAAATATAACTGCTGGTGTGATGTTTAAGGGCTATTTCAGTGTAAATTAACTACAGGAGAACAAGAAGATTGAGATGTAGAATCTTTCCTCCATCTGTAATGTGATAAGTTGCTCTGCCCCGTGACCTCAGTATACACTGAGGAATATGGTGGCAGTGAAGTATATATGATCTGGATTGTAGGCATTTTCCAACACAGTAAACTGACAAATAAATATTTCAGTGGATTTTTTTGATCATCTCTGGTGCCTTTGATCAGGCCATGCTGTGTTTTCTGATGCATCATTGTCTTAGTTTTTTGTTTAAGAGTACAATAGACTTAGATTATGTACCCTAGCCTATATGAGGAACAGTGTGGCCAGTTGGACAAGGGAGGTTATTCTTCCCCTGTACTCAGCACTGGTCAGGCCACACCTTGAGTATTGTGTCCAGTTCTGGGCCCCTCAATTCAAGAGAGATGTTGAGGTACTGGAATATGTCCAGAGAAGGGTAACAAAGTTGATGAGAGGCCTGGAGCGCAGCCCTATGAGGAGACGCTGAGGGAGCTGAAGTTTTTTAGCCTGGAGAAGAGAAGGCTCAGGGGAGACCTCATTGCTGTCTACAAGTACCTGAAGGGAGGTTGTAGCTTGGTGGGGGTTGGTCTCTTCTCCCAGGCAACCAGCAACTGAATGAGGGGACACAGTCTCAAGTTGTGCTGGGGGAGGTCTGGGCTGGATGCTAGGAGAGAGTTCTTGATGTAGAGAGTGATTGGCATTGGAATGGACTGCCCAGGGAGGTGGTAAAGTCGCCGTCCCTGAAGGTGTTCAAAGAAAGACTAGATGAGGCACTTAGTGCCATGGTCTAGTTAACTGGACAGGGCTGGGTGCTAGGTTGGACTGGATGATCTTGGAGGTCTCTTCCAACCTGGTCGATTCTATGATTCTGTGATTCTATTCTACTTTACTCTTTTTAAAGAAAAAAGGGCAGTAACCTGGACCTCCTCAAACCACCAAAATCATTTACACTTAATTAGGAAAAAAACATGAGAATGAGTCACTACAATGTACCTTTCTATCTCTTCTTCTTTTTTTAGAGGATATTGTTTATGCACAACCAGGTTACAAAGTACTATTTCATATCATCAATATTTGAGAAAAAATATGTCCCAAACCATGATTTTGTTAAAATAACTTAGGCATAAGACCAAACAGAGATGAGAGCTTGATGGTGTCTTGAAACCAGACCAGCTTTACATCTGCCTGGATTAGAAAAGGCAAATGAGTCACTGGGAACCAAGTCTTCCCAACATTACAAAGGCAACATTTTCATTAACTTCACCCCCTACACATCTTCCAGATACTACCCAGAAGAGTATTGCACATGGCTACCATATTCCTCTAACTTACACCTTTAACAATTGCCTAAGGTGGTCATTAGTGGTCCCATCCTTCCATGACTCTGAAAAGTGTGGCAGGGATGGCTTCACCAAGGCTATGGCTGAGAACGTGGCGGCAGGACGTTGTGCTCCCTTGCACACCATTCAGGCTGTGCCCAGCACTACAGGCATGGTGGATTCACTTTGGCTGACCACCAGGTACCCATCAAGCTGCTCCCACTCCCCCTCTTCAGCGGGACAGAGGGAGAAAATACCAAGAAAATCCTACAAGTCAAGGTAAAGACAAGCAGATCACTCACCAATTACTACCATGTGCAAAACACAGCAGACTTGACTTGGGGGAGCTTAGTTTACTGCCAGTGAATCTCAGGATACTGAGAAATTAGAGTGAATCTAAAAGCAGCTTCCCCACACCCCTCCCTTCTTCACAGTCTCACAGTCTCACAGTATCATCAGGGTTGGAAGAGACCTCACAGATCATCAAGTCCAACCTTTTACCACAGAGCTCAAGGCTAGACCATGGCACCAAGTGCCACATCCAATCCTGCCTTGAACAGCTCCAGGGAGCTGTCCTGGGCTCAACTTGACCCCTGATTTCTCTTCATCCTCCACCCTTAGCAGCACAGGGGGACAAGAAATGGGGCTTGAGGCCAGTTCATAACACTTTGTCTTTGCCACTTCTTCCTCCTCACACGCTTCCCCTGCTGCAGCATGTGGTCCCTCTCACTGAATATGATCTTACATGAGCCACTTCAACACATATCCTTCCCACAGGCTTCAGTCCTTTAACAACACCTCCAGTGTGGGTCCTATTCACAGGACAAAGTTCTTCAGAAACAGGCTGATAGAGTGTAGGTCATTTGAGTCATTCATTGGGTGGTAGTTCCTAGCAGCAAATCTCAGTGGTCCTACCAACTGGTAGGTCCTAACTACAACTGGTCCTAACAGCTCCAGCCTGGGCTCCTCTCCGCACAGGGGCACAGCTCCTGCCAGGAGCCTTGTCTGCACCTTCCTCCAGAGTGTATCTACCTGCTTCAGTGTGGGGTGTTCCACCAGTGCAGGGTACTCCACTGGCTGCAGGTGGGTATCTGCTCCACTGTTAATCTGCATGGGCTGTAGGCTGATAATCTACTTCACCATGGTCTTCACCATGAATGGCAGGTGAAATCTCTGTCCCAGTGCCTGGATCATGTCCTCCCCCTCCTTCATTGACCTTGGTGCCTGCAGAGTTGTTCCTCTCACATTTTTCCTCTCCATTAGGGCTTCTACCCAGTATGTTTTACCCTGTCTCAAGTATGTTATTGCAGAGATGCTATCGATATGGCTGTTGGTCTCAGCTTTGGCCAGCAGTGGGTCTGTCATAGAGATGGCCATCACTGTCTGTGTTCCACGGCAGCTTCTGATGTCTTCTTACAGAAGCCATCCCTGCAGCACCTCACTACCAAAACCTTCCCACACAAACCCAATACAACAGGCAACCCTTTCAGTAGTCCGCTGATGATGAATGTTAGTCAAGCCCAGATCTATTATGTTTAAAATCTGCTGATGGGAATTAGTATCAGCTTTTGGTCAACATTCCTAGTGAAACAGTGCTACTACTATGTGAATGTATGGCTGACGTTACAAATAGCACACCATTGAATATGGGGAGGAAAACAGAAGCCAGCTGAAGAGCTGGAGACTGAATCTTGACTTTTAGGAGAGCAGGTAGTCTACACCGTAAGACAGTAGAAATCAAATGTGTTAAGTGCCACAGATTCTTGCACTTCACCCCCTTCACTTCATTCTGACACATTTAAGGCTGAGTTCTGATAATCATTGCACCAGTGTATGCTGCTTAATGATTTTTATAGCCTACACAAAATGCTATGCTGATTCTTTTGTGATATTTATTTCTTTGTTTACTTTTTTCTTTCTTTTTTTTTTCCCCACATATTTTTGTATGCAATTTTTTTTTCTGCACACAGTTCTGAGATGTATAATGAGGTGTCCAAGGGCAACGAGGTCATGGAATTATAGCTTCAATTTTTCCTGATTTTATTTACTATTGACTTTCAGAATGCACATTTTCTCCTGCTCTGGAAATAATGAAATTCAATAGAACCATTTTAAAAAGAGGAGAAAACCTATACAGTATTCTGGTTTGTCCTGAGGAAAGCTGCATGTACAAATCATTACATTTCCATTATGTCCCCAGACTGTCATTATTTGCCTTTCCTCTCTAACGCATACTGTTCTCTGACTTCTTGGGTGAACCATAAGGCTCAGCTTTTGTTTCCTGAAGGTGTGTAAGAATTCTTTTATCCTCCAGTTAAAGGAGTGGTGTGCTTTTCATGTCTGCATTATGTAAAACACTGATTGCCAGACAAGGGACAGAGACTGATAAGGATATGTGTCAGTCTTCAGTGCAGCCAGCAGCCCATGGTTCTTGAAGCTCTTGAGCAGGTGGCTAGAAGATTTCAAGGCAGACACCAGACTGCTTTTCCTCAATATGTCAGCTGTGGATTTCTTAAATACAAAGGTATAGATCAAGCTCTTTATTTTTGTTTACCATTCCAAATAGGTGCATAGAAGAGTGGGGACATGTGTAAATTACATCCTGTTCATATTTAGTGCTTGCTAAAGGAACAGACTCACTGCCTACAAGCAGCTAATTCCACATCTAATATAATGGTTTACCCTGGTGGAAACCACCATGCAGATTGTGCCACCATGGCACAAGCAGGAGGATGGGATTGTCCCAGATAGAGCAAGGCAAGAAACTGGCACTGAGTGATATGGTAGGTGTGCAGAGCAAGGGGCAGTAAGCACAAACTAGAGCACAGAAGGCTTTTTTAAACATAAGGGAAAGCTTCTTTACTTTGAGGGTGGCAGAGCACTGGAATAGACTACCCAGAGAGGTTGTGCAGTCTCCTTTGCTGAAGACATCCAAAACCTGCTTGGACACATTCTTGTGCAGCCTGGTCTGGATGACCTTGCTTTAGAAAAAGAGTTGGACTAGATGACCTCCAGAGGTCACTTCCAACCCTTACCAGTCTGTGATTCTGTGGAACAGACCTTGCTGTGAATCCCAGTGCTTCCACAGAAGCATTTGTCAGCACTGGAGAAGGACCCCAGAGAAGATCTGGGGAGTATCTACTAGAAGAGACAAGGGAAAGGAAAGTCAGAGTGAGGAAGTGTGTGGCTCTTACCTGCTTTATTGGCATTGATAGAAAAATGCTTAGCCTGTTCCTAACACATGCCTGTGATATAGGACCTGTTTTAGTGGGATTTTTGTTGCTTTTAATTATACACCACCTTTGCCTGATGCACTTCTTCCTAATTAATTTCCTTTGCTTCCTAATGAATACAGTATGTTTAGTCAACAAGGGTGAATGAGTATCCTGAGTCCACTTTTTGTAGCTAGATAGATGAAGAGTGTTTGTAGCATAATCAGGGCTCTGTCTCTAAGGTCTACTCCCTCGATCAGTGATAGGGCTTATGGAAAGAATACACATGCAACTCACAGCCTGAAGTCAGGTCTTTTTAACATTACTGGTGGTCAAAATTTGGACATAAGCCAACAATGTGCACTTGCAGCCCAGAAGGCTAATGTCATCCTGGGATGCAGCAAAAGAAGCATGGCCATCAGTCCATCCAGCTCTAGGACCCTCAACACAAGAAGGACATAGACCTGTTGGAGTGTGTCCAGAAGAGAGCCACAAAAACAATCAGAGGGAGGGAGCACCTCTGTGCTCTGTGAAGACAGGCTGAGAGAGTTTGGATTGTACAGCCTGCAGAAAGGAAGACTTTGGGAAAACCTTACAGCTTCTTTCTAGCACTTGAAGGGGCCTACAGGAAAGCTGGGGAGGAACTGTTTGCAAAGGCCTGAAACAATAGGCCAGGGGACAGTGGTTTTAAACTAGAGAGGTAGATTTAGACTGGACATTAGGAAGAAGTTCTTTACTGTGAAGGTGTTGGAACACTGGAACAGGTTGCCCAAGGGAGGTAGTGGAGGCCCCATCCCCCATCCATGCTCTATCAGGCTAGATAGGGCTCTGAGCAACCTGCTCTAGTTAGGAATGTCCACACTTAGCGCAGGAAGGTTGGACTAGATGGCCTTTGAAGATCCCTTTCAACCCAATGCATAGGATGATTCTATGAACAACACCTCCTTACAGGCTTAGTTCTGTGGGGTTTTTTTCTACCTCTCTCTCAAGAATTCTTACAAGTCATTTTAGAAAAGTTAGGAGAGCACTTATCCAGCTCTTATCCTATGGCCTTTACATATTTTTCCTAAACTTTCTTTCAACTTGGTCGTTCTTTTCTTCAGCCCAAGCTCCCAAATAACCAAGGGGAGCTGGAGATCTACAGGCACATCTCTGTTTGCAGTGGGCTTTGGTGCTATACAGCCTGAAAGGGATGTTATTAGAAATTCCCTCACTGTAGTTAAAATGAATGATTATTAATTAGCCAATCTAGTTGTTAAAGTAGATAGCTTCTTGATTAACAAATAAAATGCTGTTTAGTAAAGCAAAACACCCATAATTATATTTTAATTTCCTTAATATTTGATTTGTTATACACTCCATTACAAACAGAAAACCAAGAATCATGGTGGAAGTCCATGTACTTTGTTTGAGATTCATCTCATCTAACTTTGGCTATCTCATATCAGCATTTACACCTGAGTTGGTTGTACAGTCTCTGTCTAGTGAGCAGCAAGAAATAAGCATTTAAGAAATGCAGTCTATCTTATACACTTACATCTGAATGAGTGAGCAATGTTCTGGAAATGCCTGCCTCTCTCAGTTAGGTAAATTAGGTAAATTTCATGATGATCTCATTTGCAAGTATTTAAAGCTGGTGAGATGCACCTACACCTGTTTTTCTGTATTGTCCTGGTAGGGCATAAATCCTCCCAGGCCAATTTAGCCCTTGCTCTTCTCCTCCTGTTGCAGGTCCAGGAAGTTGAGTCAGATGAGCAAAGCCTTGAGGGCTAGGAGCTTAGCACCACATGTCAGGTGTCTTGTGCTGCCCCTCAACGTGCCTGTGTGGTCAAATGAGGCAGGAAGCTTTGAATTCATTGTTGAGACCAGTGGTGCTAGTGCCTATTGGCCAGTTTGATTCTCAAAATGAAGTATTTAATGAGGGGTGATTTAGAAACCAAAGGCCTTCCTGCCTTTGTGCCTTTCTGCACGGAGCCTTCCTGCCTTTCCTCATTTGTGGCTCATTAACTGGGAATCAAGGTGGCCACCTGTATACAGCTTGCCCTAGTAGCTCAGCATCATCATCTCACATCTCCTTCCCTCTGCCTGCAATATTTTATATTTTACCTTGACCATTATCGTGAGTTTGAAAGCGTCTTTGGTACAGGAGACTTACTCAGGGACCAAAAAGCATCGTGAGTACATATGCTGGAGTTAGTGCTAAGACTCCATGAGTGTAGTTAGAATTTTCCCTGGTTTTGCATTCCTATTTTCCAAGTTCTGATTGTTTAAACTGTTTAATTCTGTGCAACTACTTCCTGTCGACCAAAAATCCAAAGAATCTCAGGGAATTTCCCCACATTTTTGTATGTTAATAATAAAATTAATATTCCTAATTCATAACATTATTAAATCCCAATACATTTATACAAAAATATTCTCAACATTCTGCCTATTTCTCTCTCTGAAGCATTTCAGCTGGTCCTAAAATGCAGCATACAAAAATTTAGGTGTGTGGGGATTATAAAGTCTTGAGCACTTGAATTAATTTGTCTTACATCAATGCATAGTCTTTAATTACAGGTTCACATCCTTTTTCCCCACTGAATGCCTCTGCTCCATGCACAGTCAACAAGCTCTTCTTCAAGGACCGAGAAAGAGAACAAAGACCATATGGAATAGTCAGAACCCTTCAAACCTAGCACTATACAACATTTTGATAATTAAAACAAAATCAATGTGGCACAGAGAAAATGAATTTTTAAAAGCTATTTACAGGTCACAAAATATTCTCATAAACAGTGAAGCCTCATTAAGGGCAGATATTCTTGATGGCACCCTGAGGTCAGTTCTTGGCCTTTACCACTTTCATTAATGATCTGGAAGAAAGAAGAGAATCCTTACTGATTAAAGTGTACACATGAAGAGGGTACATCGAAATAAATGGATTGATAAGCTGCTGCAAGCAAATGACAGGTGAATCAATACAGATAATTGTAATTCAACAATATTCAGGAATTCTAGACATAATGAGACACCGTCTTCAGAAGAGCAACCAAAATGCTGGGCAGCTGGAGAATAGTTCCTTGTGCAGTATGCAAAGAGAATAGGAACAAAACAAAGAAAACAGCCCTGGGATAAATAAGACAAACCCCTTCCAGAAAAGGGTTAGAAAGGTTATGTAACCTGGCACTAGCAAGTCCTCAGAGACGCTGTGCACAGTCCCAGTGCCCACAGCTCAAGAAGGAACAAACTGAATCTCTCTGGTACAGAGAGGAAACAGGAGAAAGATTAGAAGACTGGAAAACCTCTCTTAGTGGAAAACTGAAGCTCAGTTTGTTTCCCTTAACAAAAAGGCTAAAGTGTGCCCTGATGACAGTTTCTAATTGCCTCTAGGGGGAAAAGAAATTCGATAATTGAGGGCTCTTCAGTCTCAAAAGCACAAACATAACAAGATTGAGTCCCTCAAAGTTGAAAGTAGAGACATTCAGAAATACAAATCACAGGCATTTGTGTTATGAATATTAATCAATTCAATAATTTAACAGAAATAATTATAGTTTGTCCATACTGAAAAGATTTTCTGTCTGTTAAAAAGAGATGCTATAGTTAAACAAAAAACTAATTCAGGGAAGAAATGGCCTGTGCTACACTGGAGGCCAGAGTAAACTATGATTACTCAATTTAGTACCTGGGACTATGTTGCTTCATTTCATTGCTGAGTGGAGGGCAGGTGTCTTAACTACAGTACATTATCCAAAGCCTCATATGGTTACAAAATCATTTATTGCCAGGGTGCTGCACCAACATTAATCTGTAGAGCAGGCAGGTTCATGCTAGAAGAGTTAAATTCTTGGTATTTTAGGGAACAAACACCAACATGAAATTAAATTTAATTGTGGATGCACAACTTGAAAGGTTTGTGCCTGATCTTTCGAAACACCTTGTACTTTTGAGTGCTTCACATACCTAAAGCACAACTCCAACCAGCATCAGTCATGGCTCTGAAAGCTCCATACATCCACAAATCAACCCCCAGCAATTCACATGGAAAATCAGAATTTAAGATCAAACAGTTAATGACAGCTTCTGGATGAAAAATTGTATCAAATCATTCCTGAAATAGAGAACTGGAGGAACTCAGTGTCCAAACTGAGTTTTACAGAGCAATATTCAAAGATTTAATTCTGAGGTCAGTCTTCCTTATTCTGAAATACCCTGCTTCGGTAAGTACAGACATTTTGCTCCTGTAATGTAAAAGGCAGCAATAATAAATAACAGTCCCCTTCACTGCACAGTCCTAGTTCATCCTTAGAATATATCCTGCCACCACAGTCAATCTTGTAAAGGTCCTAAGAGATAGTGTTGGACACTGAGGAAATAAAGCTACAGGATAATGCATATCCATGAGGCTGCAGAGATTTTTTCTGCAATTCTGGTATTTCCCAGTTATCAAGAATCTGAATTTGTAATCTTGGTGCTTTTACTAACAGTTTCCATTTTAAATGTGTCCAGTCCTGTGTTGTTCTATTATCTCTCAAACCGAAAAAGCATCGTTGCTGTTTAACAGCTGGTTCCTCAATGGAGTAAAAATATTCAGACACAGCATTGTGCTCTATGAGCTACAGACCATGAGCTCATACTAGGCAGCTGCTGTTCTTCTCTATCTTCACATGCTTTCTTGCTTGATTTCCTACACAATCATCAGAGGGGAGGAAGAGTCCTAAGATATCACGGATCACCTTCCCTCATACCTGAGCATGTCCATCCCTCTCAATGTATTGCTGGTCTAGACCTTTCTTGCTTTCATTCAGGGTCCCCCACCCACCCCTGTGTGTGCCCATAGGTGGAGATATAACTGACCTCTTGCAGGTGCAGAAACCCAAGGAAGGGTCTTCTTGGTGAGCATATATCTGTATGCAACCAATGGAATGTTCATAGAAAGATGGAGGAGATAAGCAGAGACAGAAATATGGGGAAAACCAAATTATCTGGATATCATCCCTCCTGGAAACACAGGCCTGGGAACTGAACCAGTGTCTAGCCCTAAAAGCTTTGTATATAAAAAAAAATTCTTTGCCTTTTAAGCACTCAGAGATGCACTGTGTGCATGCAGCAAGCTGAAGGCCAGGCAGAGTTGGCAGTGGATCACCAACTGGCAGGTCCCACTTTAAGGCTGCTGCAAGACAGATTGTGCACAGCATCAGTGAGGTGAGCAGGAGTGCTTCTTAAAGTGGGCTGAGTCACACCTGCTGTATCACTGTGCCTGGCCAAATCATGCACTGGCAATACTGCAGCAAGGCTGAGGATGCCAGGCTGCTCTGCCTTCCTGCCCTGACTCACCAGATAGGCTTCCTTAACCGCTTTGCATAGCACATTTTTTTAATACCACAGAGGTGCCTGGGAGGAAGAGACTTTCTCCAATATGCAGAGAGTACAGTGCATGACTAACTGTACGGGTCCCTACTGACAAAAGGCTTTATGTGTGCTTTCTACCCATTTAACTGTAAATCTCTGTACTTGTGAGTTTTGACTCATGGGGACCCATATAATTTGATACATTTTGACTTTTCTGAGGCTTAGGATAGCACAACGAAATCTTTTGCTGAGATGGAGTAATTAATTTCCTTATAATTAATGGGTAACAAGCAACACAGTACAGAAACAACAGATTGCTGAATCAACAGATATGTCAAGGTGAACCAAAGCTGCCAGTTAAGAATTAGACAGTGCCTTTGTAGCATTATTAAATCCAACACAAGGAATAAAACTGAAATAGATACATTTCCAAGCAGTCTTGAGCTCAAATACCTACTGCCTGTGGTGTCAATCTGAAACACTTTTCCCTCCTTCTGTGTCTTGTATAAACTGTGGTGCCACACATCCTATGTACAAATTTTGCTTTCCCCAACCACAGTAACTTGATCTTTCCATCATATAATAATCCTCTTACATCTCCTGAATGTTTAAATATTATGACAATGCACTAAAAAAACCTCAAAAGTTTCCCAAAACACTTTAACTTCCAGCATTCAACTTCTGAGATGAAGCTGAATTATAGAAATATTATCACTAGGTGTCCATTTATGAGCATTTAAGGTCTTTCAAAGGTCAAATAATCTTTTGTTGCTGTTGTTTTTTAATCAGAATTTCTCCATCATCTATCCGAGGACATTTCCCACCAGAAAAGGCAGAAGGAATGCCAATGATAGGCAACTACAGCAGTAAACTATGAGGGGCCTGGAGCTGGCAGGCTGTCTCAGCAAGTCCATTTTCAGTAAGAAACAGCAGTTGGCACCTTCACAGCCAAGATTAATTAAGAGGCACTGCATCACTGCACACCATTAGTAAAGGCCTGCCTGAAGGGGGTCCTTTTTTAAGTCTTTCTACAAGTGTGCCTCTGAAATCACTGGTTGCGTTGAAAATCTGCTACTGCAAGGCATCCTGTGTTGGGCTGATGGTGCAAGGATTTACCATTTCCCTTTTTCTCTGATGATGCTAATGCATGTGGTGGGTTTGAGGAGATGGGATCTACAGAGCATGTGGAGATGGAAAACATAGAAATTCAGTCCAAAATTCTCCCCTTTGACAGTAGGGCTTCTCCAAGGGTAGTAATAGATATGAGAGGCAGCACTTCTGAGCAGAGGCACTGCCAGTGGTTCACTGTGGTGCCAGTGGTTCAGCAGTGGCATAGCTGACCAGCTGGCCAAGCAGCCAAGCAGACAGAGGAACAGTTGCTGGTTTCCGCTGATGCTTCTGTTTCATCAACACTCAAACTCACAAACCATGGGCTGAATTTGTTACAGTTGTCTTGTCCTTCATCATCATCACCTCAACTGCAGAGCTGCTGCCTCTACAGCCAACTTAGTGGTTTTCAAAAGCCATTTGGGTAGTATTGACCAGAGAGTTGTGGAGGATGGCTTGGGTCTGTGTTTGCAATAGAGAGGCAGTCTGCATAAAATCACAATCTTAAAATCGTAGAACCATAGGGTTGGAAGGGACCTCTAAAGGTCATCTATTCCAAACCCCTTTGCAGTCAGCAGGGGCTTCCTCAACTAGATCAGGTTGCCCAGAGCCTCATTGAGCCTCACCTTGAATATCTTCAGGGATGGGGCCCCAACTACCTCCCTGGGCAACCTGTTCCAGTGTTCCACTACCCTCATGGTAAAGAACCTGTTCCTGACATCCAGTCTAAATCTGCTCTTTTCTAGTTTGAAGCTATTGCCCCTCATCTTGTCACTGCAGGCCTTCGTAAAGAGTCTCTCTGCACCATCCTTCTTGTAGGCCCCCTTTAGACTGCTATTAGGTTTCCCTGGAGCCTCCTCTTCTCCAGGCTGAACAGCTCCCTTCTAAAAAACATTTCCATGACATTTGCCATCTAATTATTATGACATTTGGGTGTAAACATATGTATATATTTACATGTTCAATACACCTAGAAACTTGGCTTTTAGTCAATACTTAATGACTGTGTAAATATCATTCTCATTATTTATTACCAAAAACCTTTTCTTCTCAACCTAGAGGCTCTCAACAACATAATGTTGTCTCATCTCATTTGTGGAAAGGTCAAAATAGTATTGCAGAGGATCATGTTGGTATTCTTTATATATTCAGTATCTGTTTCAAAATCCATAAAGTAGAGACTATAGCTGACAGACTAAACAAGGTACCGATAAATAAAACAAACCCTCCATAACTCTACCCTAAAGTATTCAATTATGAAAATCTAATTAAACATACTAATGTTGTCTGTTTCTCACCTAGTAGCCTACGACTGTGCTCCTAACGTTCATTAACAGCACAGGGAAAAATAAGAAGCCATTTAGAAGCTTTTATTTTCTTGCTGTGGAAATATCTCCAGACTGAGTCTCCTTAGGACCAGCATAGTGATTTGAAATGTGTACATATCTTTCATCTGCAAAGATTTTGTCTAACTTGTCTTATAATTAGTGGATGCTTCCTGCTGCCAGCATTTGTCCCCCATGCCCTGTCAGCCAGACCAGCTGCGAGATGCATTCTGAATGTAATAAAAGAAGGTGGTGTTACGAAAAGGAAATTAATTACTGTGAAGTGATTTTTCCCAAAATTAATATTGTTTCTTAATTTTGATATTCAGAACCCTCACCACCCCTAACCACTAGTTTTAGTAATAATAATTGGTTCTTCACACAGTCATGGAAACATTTTACAGATAATAGCTAGATCTAGTAATAACCAGCAAAATATATAAACATGAATTTAACTGGAAGAGAAGATTCCTGCGGTCAAATGCTGCTTGCAGTCAGTATACCACTTGCCCACTAAATGGACTCAAGGATTTCTTTTCTGCTTATGGCAGAAGGCAGTGGAGAATTACAAAGAGGCTTTTCAGTATTTACTCACAAAATTATTATTACCCAACTCATGGGTCTAGCCACAGTCCCAGACAGCACCCAGGTGCTTTCAGGGAACTCTGTCCTGTCAGACACTGAGACTTGATTCTTCCCAGTCTTCTGGGAAAAGGAGGCAGACAATCTCTGACCTTGTCTCCTGGCTCCTCTGGACAATCTGTGTATCTCCAGGACTTCTTGTCTCGGCAGGAGACTTTCAGGTGTAGGCAGGATATCCTGCAACGTGCAGTCTTAGCATGATGTCATGCTGGCTATGCAGGCCGATGGCATGGAGGCATTTAGAGTCTGTTCCTGGTAAACTCACAACAGTGGAGTTTGCAGGCAAACAATAAGGCAGTATGCAATAGCAGCAGGCAACAGCAGGCACAAATAGAACGGCAGAGCACACTGCTTTTACCTGCGTATTTCTTTTATCAATGTGGGCTGAGATGAATTGTCCTTTGGACACAGGGCTTTACCCAAATTTGGGAAAATCAGGCCTACCATGACAGGTGGGTTAAATGTTTAAACCAGCTCACAGCTTGATGGTACACAAAGGGAATAAACTCACATGCCTGATGTAAGGAAAAGCTGTTAACTCCACTTTGCTATGTTAGACACACATAAATTCCACTTACCTGAGTTTATCCTCGGTGACGTGCTGTCCATGCTCATCTGCCTGCCTCCTTGCAGGGTATGATGGCAGCTGCAGCCACCATGGCAACAAATGTGGGCATTTTATGCTGAGAGGTTAATGAGTATTGCCACTTTGGAAGAGCCAGCTTCACACATGACCTCAGAAACAAGTTAGCTGCTGCTGTCTAATGTCTGTTGCAGGGTACATTGTGACATGGTGACAATGAACAGAGGGTTTGAGAACAGATTCTTAGTGTTCCTAGGTTTTCCTTACTTGCTCCACATATGTGTCTGATGCTTGAAGCAGTGGTCTGCTATTCTGAAAGTGAAAACATCAGATAGTCCAGTGAAATTAGGTTCTTCCATGAAAGTCCCCAGTCACTTCTGCTGGAAGGGCTATAATTTAAATGCAAAAAGTCAACTGCTATTCCTGCTGCAGCAATGCTTAAAACTACTCATTTCACTTATGCAAGCCATAGTGCCCTAGCAGGCAGACCAGATATGTACTCATGAAGATCAAGACAGTGACTAGGATATAGAGTCTTCTCTCTTCTTTTATTGAACAGTATTTGCATATAGAGAAAAGCAAGGTGTTACATAAGTTAGAATAAATTCCTGATCAACCTAAGCATGAAGTCTTACAAGTCTCATTGTTAACAGCCTCTTTCCCTCTGATTTCTATTTTGATTGCCTACCTTGTGTATTTTCTGCCCAATTTTCTTGGGTTTTGATCATTTAATTTCTTATGACAACCACTGAGTACCTCTTTTATCAAATTTGCAACCACATCATACTCAGAGGTCTCAAGGACTTCCAAATCAAGAAGCACTGGAAAGTCTCTCTAAATGTTTTATCAGATCCATTTGCTTCCCTCCTGACAGCAGTGCTGGTCTCGTGTCTTCTCTCTGGACCATCTTCTTGCAGAGGCCCAAAACTAGAGGCACTGACATCAGGAACCTGACAGCATGTAATCTAATTCCCCTTAATTACTTGCTCAGGACAACAAAGGTTACAGATAGCCCCACTATGAGTGAGACAGCCTCTGGTTGAATTAATCTCTCAGAAAACAGTAAATGTTTTTTCTGAGCTAGCGCAAGCACCTCAGTGTCAATAATATAGACATGACAACTTCTACACACAACTGGAATCAAACACTATAACCAATAGTTAGAAACCTGTATTCAAATGTAGGTATTTCAAAAGGTATGAGGTCCGTTAAGTCAACAGGCAATACCCTTGTGTTAACAAGCTACTTCCCAGTGCAGTAAGCTGCATCTGAAGGCTTTTCAAAATGCAGCAAATGCATACAGTCAGATAAATAGGACCACCCAAAAATACAGTATTAGTAGAGCAAGCATATGCTGAATTCTGCAACATCAACACAAAAGCTCATTTCACAGAATCGAGTCATAGAATTATAGAGTGGTTTGAGTTGGAAGGGACCTCCAGAGGTCGTCTCATCCAGCCGCCTTGCAGTGAAGTGGGACATCCTTCATCAGATTAGGGTGCCCAGAACCCTGTCAAGCTGCCAGATACCTCCCTGTGCAACCTGTTCCAGTGTTTCACTACCTGCACAGTAAAGAACTGCCTCCTAACATCCAACCCAACTCTACTCTTCTCTCATTTAAAAACCATTCCCCCTTGCCCTGTCACTGCAGGTCTTTATAAACAGTCTCTCTCCATTCTTTTTGTAGGCCCCCTTCAGGTACTGGAAGGCTGCTATTAGGTCTCCCTGGAGCCTCCTCTTCTCTAGGCTTAACAACCCCAGGTCCCTCAGCCTGTCTTTGTAGCAGAGGTGCTCCAACCCCACGATCATTTTTGTGACCCTTCTCTGGACCCGCTCCATCAGGTCCATGCCCTTCCTATATTGAGGGTTACAGAGTTGCATGCAGTACTGCAAGTGAGGTCTCACCAGATCCCTCAGCCTTTCATCACAGCAGAGATTCTCCAATCCCCTGATCATTTTCATGGCCCTCCTCTGGACCCACTCCATCAGGTCTATGTCCTTCTCATGTTGACAGCACAAGACCTGGATGCAGTACCCTAGGGCAATGGAGTGGCAGAATCACCTCTCTGGATCTCCTGGCCACATATCTTTTGTCGCAGCCCAAAATGTGATTTCCCTTCTGGGCTGCAAGCTTATACTGTCTGCTCATGTCCAACTTCTCATCCATCAGCACCCCCAAGTCCTTTTCCACAGGGCTGCTTTCTCCTCCCTCAATCTCTACTGATAGTGAGGATTGTTCCTGCCCAGGTGCAGAACTCTGCACTTGCTCTTGTAGAACCTCATGAGGTTGACCTGGGCCCACCTTTCCAGCTTGTCCAGGTCCTTCTGGATGCCATCCTGTCCCTCTGACATAGCAACATCACCACTCAGCTTGATGTAATCTGCAAACTTGCTGATGGTGCACTCAATCCCACTGTCTTTATCATTGATAAAAATATTAAACAGTACTGGTCCCAGCACTTGTCACAGATCTCCATCTGGGATTGGAGTCATTGACCGCTGCCCTCTGGATGTGACTTAGAAATCAGTGTACAAATGCTTTTACTCTCATCCTGTTCTGTTCTGGAGGGTGTTATGTGCTGGCTGTGTAATTCCCTGTAAAAAGAGGAATGGCACTATTGACCTGTTTGAACTTTCTTCCCCTGCTGATGGCACATTCCCAGAGATTGCCCAGTATGTTGGTCTGGATTTTGCCTTCTTATGACAGTAGGTGGTGAGTTAGGATTTCACTCTAGAGCAGACACATAACTGAAAATGTTGATATTTGGATGCATGCAATTTAGCCATTTCCTGAAGTCCTTAAAGAGGCTGTCACAGAGATGTAGCAAAAAATTCTTAAACTGTTGGAAATGTGGTAGATGACTTCATTCAATCAGATCTTCTTGTCAGTGAAGCCTGAGTGACAGTTGTCACAGCAGAACCCATGAGGTCCTTGCAGAGAAGTGATGCTGTTACGTCTGGCCAATACAAAAGATGCAGTGTTAAAAAATCAGTACCTTCATTGTGCCAGGAAACCTAAGCACCTTTAATAGGAGAACAAAGCTGGCCTACTGTTACAGCATGCTCTACCTGATGAACAGAGAAGACAGGCAGAGCCCCCATATAAAATTAGAAACATTCTGTTCTGACTTAAATAGTTTTACTTCCCCCCATAAGTTACTTAATCATTAGGGAACTGTGAGATTGCATAAATAGATGCCATTCAGAATATAAACACTGGAGTCACTTTGATTTGTTGTCTTGTGGCACTGTATATCTGAAAGGGTGATAAGCAAAGATAACCTATCTTGAAATTCCATCTGAACAAAGAATAAATTACCCTGCTAAAAGCAGGCTTTCAATTTCTCAGCCTAGCACACAGCCAGAAGTCTGAAGGCAAAGTAAGACACTTTGGAAGCAAGGGTAGATGGCAGGTAATGTAAGTGGCCAATAATAAGAGAATCACAAATCTCTGAAAATAAGAGCAAATTAATTTCATCACACATTTGTATACAAAGTTTCAGGGTTCTGAAGCTGAAGAGCAGCTTTAATAGTCTTCCATTTGCTATCTACCCAAGTACTCTAAAAGGATGTGCAACATCATTAAAATCTTTCAGTGGGATGGAAGAGCTCAACGGGAAAAATCAGATGCTCAAAAATAAAAAGGTGGCTTCCAAACATAAAATCATACTTTGCATAGCTTTCATAATTAGCTGCTTCTATAGTTGTTTTAACTCACTTCCTGCTGGGATATGTTCAGAAAGCCTAGAGCTTCCATTATTTCCATGTCTTGTAGAAAAACAAAAATGTAAGAAGATAAAATAGATACAAAGGATTTTAGAGGCTGTAGCCAGGTGGGGCTTGGTCTCTTCTCCCAGACAACCAGCTACAGAACAAGGGGACACAGCCTCAAGTTGTGCTGGGGGAGGTATAGGCTGGATGTTAGGAGGAAGTTCTTCACAGAGAGAGTGATTAGCATTGGAATGGGCTGCCCAGGGAGGTGGTGGAGTCACCGTGGGGGTGAACACGGTGGAGAACACCTGGGGGTGTTCAAGAAAAACCTGGATGAGGCACTTAGTGCCATGGTCTAGTTGACTGGCTAGGGCTGGGTGCTAGGTTGGACTGGATGATCTTGGAGGTCTCTTCCAACCTGGTTGATTCTATGATTCTATACTGCTTGATCTTCTCCATTCTAACTAAAGAATGTACTATTATTTTCTTTCTCTGTGTAAAATCTTCTTTCTGCTTGTCATGGAAGTTATTTCTTAACTGTATCGAGATGTAACGTCATATTTTTAGAATACTAAGATTATGGCTGCTTTCCCCAAAGAAGAGAAGTACCTTATGTTGGTGATTGTATGTGGGCATTACAACAAGCTTTTCCTAACTTTGTAAGGGAGCAGTATAAAAATTGGTTTCCATGTACTTTATGATACCACAGCAGTGTAAACAGGCTGAACACATAATACACCTTGTCCATGAGAAATCCTGCACTTCAGCTAGAATATAGATGGCACTACAGCTGCATATTATATAAATGTCCATTTGATAGCCTAGGACAAAGGACCAAGCTGGACAGCAGTCACAGCTAAAGCCAACACCTGGGTCACATTTTTAAGTGTACTGCCAAGTCTCACTGCAGCAGCCAAGTCTCAACATGTCAGCAACACTGACATGTAATGTATTGCCCTGGCTATGTGCCTGCCTAACATTATCATAGTGAAGGAGCATAATTTCTAATCAGCTGATTAAATGAGGCATGGACAGCTATCTGTCAGCATCAGGCTGTGCTCCACTGCAGTGAGAGGCTGTGCAGACAGCAGCCTGTCCAGAGCTGAAGAAATAAGGTGTCCAACTATTCTGCTTTTCACTTTCCTTCCCAACAGCTGTCAAGATGACACCATTTTTCAAAATATTTAGTAATGGAAAGGCAAGGTGCACAAAACCCAGCACCATTACTGGAGACCAAAGTGCATATTCGAGTTGGAACCTAGTCTGTTTTGGGAACCTGGTATAGGAACCAGTCTTCTTCCAATGCAGAGTTCATTGCTTTGTTAATCTGTCCTCTTCCTGGGGTCAACAAAACTCAGTTCTGCCTACATCTAGAGCAGGCTCTATAAAGAAATAATGGCTAGGAGTGGCAGAATTTCTGTAACAGCACTGGGTACCTGAATTTCCCTTAAGCTCTAATGCAGTTGCCTTAACTTATTTAAGTTGCTGGAAATGACATGGCATCAAGGTAAAGCTTTTATGCTCCATGCTCAAACATGAACCAAACCATCAATTTCTTGACATCCTGATGAAGGAAGTGAAGTTTGACCTCTGCTGCAGAACTAGTCCAAGGTCTCTAAATGCTCAGTACTCCCACAGCTTTTATTCTAATTGCATTTGTTGAAAGGTTCATTGCACAGTAAAAAGCAGGGGTGAGTACATCATCACACTTCGTTCTGAGAATGTGGCTACATTCAAACACATCTATATTTACATCTGGAACTATTCTTTCATACACAGGAGAGGTCATTTCAATGATAATATTTCCTCCAGAGCTGAATTCACCAACGCTGTCTTTAAAAGCAGATTTCTTTTCTGTCTTTCACATCCTTCAGGAAAAATATTCATTTTATAGTACATCATTCCTTAAACCACAGCAGTATGTTAGCAGTCCTTGACGTTGTGCTCTTTGTCATGTTTTAGAATCATTAGTGAATGAAGTGGTAGCACTTCCACACTTGGTGATAAAAGATTATCTCCTGTAAAAATGATATAGTATAATGGACTTATGTGTAACCACATAAAACATTACTCATAAACTGTCCATCATGAAGAACTCAAAATGATAGCTCTGACCTTTGAACACAAATGAGAAGACATGGAACAAAAGTAGCAAAGCATATTTGCATTCATGGGGCTGCTCACTTCCCAGGAAAGGTCTCCAGCCTCTGCTATTGACATCCTTTGGAGAAAACCCAGATGAGTCAAATAGGAATTTTGGTTCCTAGACCAGTAAGCAGGATTTGGAGGAAGCCTAAGGAAGGTATGTTTCAGATCAGATATGGTTCAGATTATTCTGATCTAAATGTAAAGACAGTAACTAAAAGAGAATGTTTAAAATAAGGATCAGAGAGTCCTGGGACACCTAACTTTTTCCATACTTACAGTGGGATGAGTGAAATTAAATGAAACCTCTACAACAAAGTCCTGTACTCAGGCTTGAGACTAGCAAAAACACAACTCTGTTAACCCATCTTCACGTTCCAGGAGACTTTGATTCATCCCAATTTTGGCAATGAAGTCTTGGGTAAGACATGATGCCATATATACAACGTCTGTATTTAGAATCATAGAATCATAAAATCAACCAGGTTGGAAGACACCTCCAAGATCATCCAGTCCACCCTATCACCCAGCCCTATCCAGTCATCTACACCATGGCACTAAATGCCTCATCCAGTCTTTTCTTGAACACCTCCAGGGTCGGTGACTCCACCACCTCCCTGGGCAGCCCATTCCAATGCCAATCACTCTCTCTGGCAAGAACTTCCTCCTAACATCCAGCCTATACTTTCCCTGGCACAACTTGAGACTGTGTCCCCTTGTTCAGTTGCTGGTTGCCTGGGAGAAGAGGCCAACCCCCACCTGGCTACAACCTCCCTTCAGGTAGTTGTAGACAGCAATGAGGTCGCCCTTGAGCCTCCTCTTCTCCAGGCTAAACACCCCCAGCTCCCTCAGCCTCTCCTCATAGGGTTTGTGTTCCAGGCCCTTCACCAGCTTTGTCACCCTTCTCTGGACACGTTCCAGCACCTCAACATCTCTCTTGAATTGAGGGGTCCAGGACTGGACACAGTACTCAAGGTGTGGCCTGACCAGTGCTGAGTACAGGGGCAGAATAACCTCCCTCGTCCTACTGGCCACACTGTTCTGATACAGGCCAGGATGCCATTGGCTCTCTTGGCTACCTGGGCACACTGCTGGCTCATGTTCAGCTACTACCTACCAGTACCTCCAGTCCCTTTCTTCCTGGCTGCTCTCCAGCCACTCTGTCCCCAGCCTGTAGTGCTGCTTGGGGTTGTTGTGGCCAAAGTGCAGAACCCTGCACTTGGCCTTGTTAAATCTCATCCCATTGGCCTCTGCCCATCCATCCAGCCTGTCTAGGTCTTTGTGGGAGTGAAATCAGATTCCAGCACCATCTGATTCTGACCAGTTAGCAAGAGTTAATTCTTCCCCCTCCTTAAACTTCAAAACTGTCATTACTAATGCCATTAAAGAAATGTTAAGTCAGAAGTCATCATGTAAGAATGACCGTCTGCTACAAGAGGTTGCAATCTGAAATTTCCTATAAGAATCAATTCTTTCCCTGGGAACTCATCAGATGAATGTGATATACAAATAGATGCCTTTATGCTACTCAAAGCAAGACCAGGGGGACAAGTGATTACAATCCCATCTAACCACAAAGCCACAGTTGTTCAGTTTGAATATATATATATATATAGCATTTATATGTCTTATATTGTACGTAAGATTGTAAGATATTGTGAAAGCAACAGATTTTAAGAGGATGTAATCAACCTATTGCAAGAACAAACGCACCATAAAACTTTCGTCTGGGTGGGAACATCCACAGAAATCTTACAGGAGCAGGGAACTGACTTTGCTACCTTCCTTTGTTATATATAAACTTAACAAAATAGTGGATACGTGACAGTTGGGAACAAGGAGCATGGTTGGAGATAGGCATGAAGATAGCTATTTGGGTTGCTGGGAAGGTCTAACCTAGACCATAGGTACTAAAAAATGTATAAGATTAGAAATAGCCTAGGAAACAGCAGCTCTAAGTACCTTCTTTGTGTTACAGGAGAAGCCACTGTGTTGTGAATTGGTTTATGCTTTAATGGACTAGGATAGGATAGAATTAGAATCAAATCGAATCTCTCTACAGACAACAGCCTGGAGATACTTTAAATGTAATACAAGCTGCACAGGAGAAGAACCTTTTAATATCTAAAACCATCTTCAGACAGGTATGTTTTGTGTCTGAGAGAAACAACTAAATGTGACAGTTGGTTTAGTCATTTTGTTAGGCTGAAAAAAACCCACTTTATTTGGATGCTCTTGCAGTGCATTAGTTTCTCAGGAAAAGGCTGCTTTTCTTTACATTAAGAAGCTGGTGGAAACCCTCTCACTGATGTAAGTATAACCAAAAAAAAAAGGTCCCTGCCTTTAATTTTTCACCATCAGTAGTTCCTTACCATCACTTCTCTGTCTCAGGCAGTCACCCCATTGAGATAACAGTTCAGCCATTCTAATTAGTTTCAGGCAAAAGTGAAGTTGACCTGAGACTGACTCAGCCTGAAGGATTATGTCAGGGTGTACTCACACAAACCAGAGCCAACAGAATGGAGTATTTCTACTAAATGAGCAGTAACAAGCACCAGGGGCTGTTACCTCCCTTGTCACAAAAGACTCATCCAGAGGAGAACCTCTGCAGAAGTCCAGCTGTGATCTGCAGAGAGGCCCTCTCTCACTTCACATCTTAATTGCCTTCTGCAGACTTTTCAGCCTAGTAAGGTGCAGCCTAATAGGACTCAAGGGATTTTTAGAAGAAAAAGTGTAACCTGCTACATTCTGGATGTGGCAGTAGAAATCCCTACATCTTAACTGATGGCAACAGAGCAACAGAGCTGTAGTTAGACTTCAAAATATTTCTGCAGGGATTCTGGCACCAATTTGTCTTTATTCCATGTTTTGATTAGATATCTAACTAATGCTTTCTTTCATTTCTAGCTGTGCTCTAAAGCCTTGCTCAGCTCTATGTATGCCACATGTTGGTCAATACAGTTTTCCAGAACTCCCTGGTGACATTTGTCAACCAATTCTAGCCCAACAGTCAATAAGCAGAGAATAAGATGAGTAATGCCACAGCATTTAACAACAGGTTTGGCTGGAAGTTGTATTAGAGACCAAAGACTAATTTATTGCAGCAGTCATGAGTAGTAAAAATAAGTATCACTTTAATGATAATATGTTGTGGTGGGTTAAAAATTGCCCCCAGATAAAATCACCAGACTAGCTAGAAGGCTTGAAAGCAGCTGAAGGTATATATTTACAACAATCTAAGATCTAAATGAGTATAATACAATATATATGTACACAATATATTTACATATATTTATGATTATTTACAATTGAGAAATAACACAGAAATCCCCCTCTGGACAAAGCTCAGAAGGGGACAACCACCACCACCACCTTCTCCCCCCCAACCCCACCCCAAGAGAAAACCAGAAAGGCTCCAACTGTTATCTACTCAGCCAAGGTTAGTGCAGAAGTCAGTCAGAGTGGAAGAGCAAAGAGTGGGAGTGAGAAGCAGGAGGCAGAGAGGCAAAGTGTCACTGTTGTAGTGACACAGACAAAAACAGCAACACAAGGATATGTGGACCAAAGTAGCCAAAGCTGTTTATTGCTGTAGCAGCAGTCTTTTTATATGCCATTCTACAAATGGTGGTTAACTCTACAAGTTGTGGAATGCAATGATTGGATAAAATACTGTTTTTAACATGCTTACTGGGTAACTGTGAGGTGCTGACTATCTTAAACAGACTACTTTCAGTTCTTTGTTCTAGATTTACTCTGCCTCTGTACAAATGTTACACAAGGCAAGCATACCAGTTTACGATGTTTCTGTACAAGTGTTACACAAGTGGGGGTATATAAATTTGCTGTGTTTCTAACCTTAATCTTCTTGTGTCAAGGGTGCACAGGGATGTACTCTAGCTGACTCCCTTCTTTGGTTCCCACAGCAAAGAGAAAGGAATTGTTTATGCAGCAGACTTTAATCCTGAACAGCAAATGAATGGAATGATACAGACTTACATCTTATTATTCTTCTGTATCCAATACAATTCTTTATTTAAATTTCTGAATGAAGCTAGTACTAACTCTAAAGCCACCACATATGTACAGCAAAAAAAGATTACTTTTCACAGAAAAAAAGAAATCTTGGGTTAAGAGCCCCTTCCTCAAATTACCTGATGCACGGCAGAATATATGGTGACTTAGTCTTTCTCAGCTACACTTATAATCTTAGTTTTGAAACTGCAGGTTAATTTTCATTTCTTATAATAAACTCTTGAAGGGAATAAGCATTTTACTGAATGTACTTGACACTTTGTTCTTTTTTTCTACCTCTAAAGACAGTTAATGAAGCTGATGATACATCATTCCTCTGTATCTCCCTTACATCATAAAGAACTTGTTATATTTAACTGGAGAAAGTTTCCCTGTAATATTTAACTAGAGAAGAATCTATTTAATAACATGGACTTTGAGCTGTAGATTCTTTTTCTGTCACAAGTCTTGCTGTCTTTATTGAGTACCTGTCATTCAAGGAAAACTTCAGCTATTTTATATCAACTAGGTTTCCCAGTTCAGCTACAAACATTTCACAAGGACTGAGGAAGAGCACCATGAGACAAGATAAGTTGCTGCAAAATCACACAGCAAGCTCGCCAAGAACTAGGAAAGAATCTGTTTTCTGATGTACCAGACCTAGGTTCAGGATTTTTCCAAGTCTCATTAGCTGCTGATACTGGGCTTTTCACCTTCTTCTACATTGTAAGACACATCTGCTTCTTAGTATCATCTAGGACACAGAATTATGTTGTTTACACAGAGGTCTAAGTCATCAGTGAAGCTTTTGATCTCTCCTCCCTTCTTGTGATATCCCACTTAGGTAATCTACAACATATCTTAAATTTGTTACAGAGTACTAGGAAGTAGTACTTGGAGGGGTTTTGTAGCCCCTTCCCTCAAGACACCATGTATGAAGTACAGGCATTTCCTCAGTTTGGTACCTGCTGCATGGTTTCACACAAATTCAGGGATTTCCAAAGTTAAGGTGGCTACTTCCCACTTTAAATTCATATAAGTTTCACCTTTACAGTCCCTAGACAAATGTGCTCCTCTAGGATCTTAACATATATAGACATTCTGTTAAGTCCATCCTCCCACCTCCCCTTAGTACATTCTTAATACTAAATACACTCTTAAACACCACAGATTTCTATGTCGTTTGAGTTTGCATTATAGGAAAACCATTTACCTAAGTCTGTCCCAAACTGACTGGATATTTTGAACAGAAGCCAAAGCTCTTTTTATAAAATGAATATGCTTTTTTAACATTATATATAGCTTTCTCCATCCTGTTTTGGCTATGGACTGAGCCAAACATACAAGTAATTAATACAGGTATGAAATGTAAGATTAAGATATTATGCTCAGGGAGTATGTGCTTTCCTTCTCACACATGTTTGCACTTCTGCATTTGAATTTCTTCCCAAATGATCAGACATTGCCTTCTAATACAGTTCTTCTAAGATTTTGGTTGGTCTTGCCTTACTTCAGTTGGTAAAGCCATTCACCTCTGTTGTAAGACAACTATAACCACTCTTTTTCAAGCTTCTTCTGTCATTTTTGTAAGAAATTAACTACATCTATGTGGGGAGAAGAGACAGCTTTATCATTCAAAGCAATGAAGCTGCTGTGCTCCCAAATGCTTTAACATCCTGGCCTGTATCAGGAATAGCGTGGCCAGCAGGACCAAGGAAGTCATTCTGCCTCTGTACTCAGCACTGGTTAGGCCACACCTTGAGTACTGTGTCCAGTTTTGGAGCTCTCACTTTAAGAAAGATGTTGAGGTGCTTGAATGTTGCCAGAGAAGGGCACCAAGGCTGGTGAGGGAGCTGGAGGACAGCCCTGTGAGGAGCAGCTGATGGAGCTGGGGTTGGCTATCCTGGAGAAGAGGAAGCTCAGGGGAGACCTTATTGCTCTCTACAACTACCTGAAAGGAGATTGTAGCCAGGTGGGGGTTGGTCTCTTCTCCCAGGCACCCGGTGAGAGAATAAGAGGACACAGCCTCAAGCGGCTCCAGGGCAGAGTTAGGAAGCAGTTCTTTGCAAAAAGACTGAATGGCATTGGGATGGGACGCCCAGGGAGGTGGTGGAGTCACCATCCCTGGAGGTGTTTGAAAGGAGGCTGGATGAGGCACTTAATGCCATGGTTTAGTTAATTAGAAGGGTTAGGCGATAGGTTGGACTCAGTGATCCTAGAGGTCTTTCCCAACCCGGTTAATTCTTTGATTCTGTGAAATAAGTTTTAGGTCAGTAGTGCAAAATTTAGTGTTTATAAAAGTAGGGAAAATATCTGCACTGTTCTAGGCTCTCTCACCTTCTGGAACATGAGGGTCACTGTGCTTTTGGCTACTGTTAAGATCACGGTGTTTAAAAACAAGCTGGTAGAGGCGTTTGCAGGTGCTCCTGAACCCATCTTCCGTATGACTCGATGCGGTATTTTGCAAAGTCTCTGGAAGCACTCCAGAGAGGAACCCACGGCTGCCTGGGGGACCTCGGCACCACCTGTGCACCCCGCGCCATAATCACCGGGGCAGGACGAGTACTCACTCCATGCGCCGAGCCGCTACCGGCCGAGTGTCTGCGTACATTCGCCGGGTACCTGAGCCTGCAATGACTGTGCTGAGGGCGAGCTGCTGGGGCACAACAGACCGTAGTGCGGAAGGCTCTATGCCTCCTCAGCAAGGGCTGCAGCCCAGGTCCACGGGAGGAGGCTCCTCCCGCCCTAGCGGGCGCGGCTCTCACCGCCACCGCCTCGCGGCA
This sequence comes from Tricholaema leucomelas, assembly GCA_013400475.1. Taxonomy (NCBI): domain Eukaryota; kingdom Metazoa; phylum Chordata; class Aves; order Piciformes; family Lybiidae; genus Tricholaema lacrymosa; species Tricholaema leucomelas. Next base: position 217,225 of record WAAF01020584.1, read on the forward strand.
GCCCCCGCCGGGGCCTCCGCCCGCGTCGGGCGGCATGCGGGGCGCTCGCAAGCGGCTGTGCTCCGCCTTGATCGTCGCTTACGGCCTCTTCTCCCTCTACGCGGCCTACACCGTCTTCCTCCGGCCCCGCCGCCCGTCCGCCCCTCGCCCGTCGCACCGAGACCGGCGCGGCCCGCGAGGTAAGCGCAGCGGCGGCGGAGCAGCTGCGAGCTGCCCTACTGTGGGCGGGTTGGCCTGGCTGCGACCAGCGGCGGGTTTGATGTGGAGCCGGCGCGTTTCGGCTGCAGAGAGGCCTTGGTGCCCGCTGCGCGTATGAGCGGGAGCGCTGCCGCCTTCCCCCGTTCTCATCCCCCTGCCTGGAGAGCCCGGGCCAGACCGCGGGCAGCTCGTTGTGTCTCAGCGTCTGTGCTCGGTAGCACCGCGGCGGGCGGGGCGCAGAAGCAGCCCCTGAGGGAGAGCAGAGCCAGGGCCAAACCCTCATTTACCCGCCGCCAGGCCTTGCCTAGCGGCGGCCATTCCTCTGTCAGGCACCGGTCTGCGGGCGCAGCGGCGGAAGGGCAGGCGGTGTGCCGGACGGGGAGCGGGAGAGTTGTAAAGTGCTGCTTGAAATAAAGGTTTCCAGATAATTTAGTCGGGTTTATGAGCTTGTAAATCTGTTGTTTTTATACAAACTAACGCTTTCGGTTTCTTAGATAATGTTGCATTGGGAAATGAAGAGTGGAATCCGTGGGAAGGAGACGAGAAAAATGAGCTGGTTGCTTCTCAGCAGAGATACGAAGCTAGTCTTAAGATGATAAAAAATGCAAGATCTCACCTAGAACAAGCCAGTCTTAGAGTACAGATTTGGGGCAAAGCGGCAATAGGTAAGAAGGTGTAATCAATTACTATTAATCACATAATCTTTCTGATATAACACTTCTCTTTTCAATTAAAATACTTTATGTACTTTATTAAATAACATGGCTATCTGCACGTGAAGAGCATTAAGGAAATGATAGCTCCTACTCCACACTTAGTGTCATGGTCTAGTTGTTGGGATAGGGCTGGGTGATAGATTGGACTGGATGATCTTGGAAGTCTCTCCCAAGCTGATCGATTCTGTGATCTAAGAGTAAAAAAAAAAAAGGTAAAGTAAGAACAATGCTACATTTCCAACAATAGTTAATGAGCTTGAAAAGCCCTTGGCCTCCCCTATTTATGTAGAAAGGAAACTGTCTTCTACAACAGATCTTCAGAATTCATCAGTGGTGGTAATTCTGCAGTACAGAAAACACTTTATTTCTCCCTGTAAAATACTTCATTTAACAAAATGTAAATGTGACAAATAGTCTGGTCTAGCCAAATAAGAGTCCTTGTGTTGTATTGTAAGGCAGATTCAAAAAGTAACTGCTTTTTTCTGCCATTTGAGCTGTTTTCTCTGATGTGAAAAGCAGCCTTGAGAAGAACAGACACAAAGAAATTGAGAGTCTGGAAATTGGGAGCTGGAACGTAGCATTGTAGAGCACATTGGTATGTTATGCAGTGCTGCATTCCATCACAAAAAAAAATTAGGTGTTTCACAAAAGCTTAAGAGAAGTGTGCTTAAAATGCAGATTCATGTTTGCTTCTTTAAGTGGTATGTGGACTAGAAGGAGATGCTAACCTAAGTGTTACTATGGTATAACTTCCATCTACTTATATTTTGACAACCCAAGAATCTTTAGATGCCCTGATGTATGGAAAAATCATTGTAACTAGCTCCAAATCATACAGATTTTAAGGAGCAACATCTATACTATGTAAGAAGCTCTGACACTTCTGTCCCAAGTTCTTAAGTCGTCATGCTTTTTGATTTCCCAGAAACACTTTTTGATTGCTAGGCATGTAAAGTTGGTAAGATCTGTGCATTCATATTCTCCATCATATCTTGATTTATGTAGGTCTTTACCTTTGGCAGCATATCTTTGAAGGGCACCTTGAGCCAGCTGATGTGACTGCACAGTGGAGAGAAGGAAGCCAAAAGGCGGGAAAAACATATTTCAGGTAGTAACTGCGTGATGTTGCCTTGAGTTGTGTTACCTTTAAGAAATGATGCACTGGAAAATTAAAGAACATGATGAGATGCACAGGTGAATTATTTTGTCAGATATCTCCTGTTGTTTGATTCCTGTTGTATTCAGGAAAAAAGAGTTCATTCATAAATAAGCTTGTCTGGAACCCATAGTTTGTGTCTGTTTATAACAAAAACAGTCGGTGAGACCTGGCATCTGACTAAGTACTTAATTTGCAAAACAAAGCTTTATATGTAAAGGGAGATTACATTTGAAGTGCTGCTTGGTTTTAAAATGGATTTTTTTCCTGTGTTTGTGCATGTTTTAAGCCTGTCATCAAACATTTTATTTAGCAATTGATTTAGTTGTGGCAGTTGGCCAGGTAGGAACTATAAAGTATGTAGTTATTTTATTTCCCAAAAGCCTCTCCCACAAATTATATACAAGCTACTTAAATTTGGGTTCTAATTCGGTTGGGAATTTTTTTACAAGGATGCTTATGGGCAATTTATTAATCTAGGGAAATCAGAAAATTGGAAAAGTTTATCCTCAAAATGGCTTTGCCCCACTTACAAATAAAAGGCAGCTTGGAGCCCTAGGGAACATCTGTGCTACTTAAAGCACTCGAGTAGGAATTTCAAGATCGTCCCCACCGCCTTCTGACTCCTCCCTGGAGGTGGCTTAAGCCTTACTCCAGGTGTAGTGCTTAGCCTGCTCCCACTTCCAGTCTAGCCCCCTATAAAAACAGAGGGACTTCCTCTTTTGCTCTTTCTCACCCTGCTTCCCTGCTTGACGATACCACCTTCCTGTTCCTGCTGCTCGTTGTTTTACCACGTGGGCATCAATCCACGAGGCAGACAAAAACCCCATTGCCATCGATCTGGTTGTGTAAATTTATATTTGTATCTTTTTCCCCCCTTCCCTATACCTCTTTGTAGTTCCCCTACCTCAAATACCTTTTAATTATTGTTAAAGTTGTCTCAACTTCCAAATCAAAGCAAGGCTATTTATTTGGGTGTGTTTTATCTTTCCCTATCTCCATCTAATTCCTCTTCTTTGAAAAAGCTGGGGAGAGGGAAAGGCATCCTATAAATTGTTACTGGTTCTATTAACTATATTTGANTAGTTTGTGTCTGTTTATAACAAAAACAGTCGGTGAGACCTGGCATCTGACTAAGTACTTAATTTGCAAAACAAAGCTTTATATGTAAAGGGAGATTACATTTGAAGTGCTGCTTGGTTTTAAAATGGATTTTTTTCCTGTGTTTGTGCATGTTTTAAGCCTGTCATCAAACATTTTATTTAGCAATTGATTTAGTTGTGGCAGTTGGCCAGGTAGGAACTATAAAGTATGTAGTTATTTTATTTCCCAAAAGCCTCTCCCACAAATTATATACAAGCTACTTAAATTTGGGTTCTAATTCGGTTGGGAATTTTTTTACAAGGATGCTTATGGGCAATTTATTAATCTAGGGAAATCAGAAAATTGGAAAAGTTTATCCTCAAAATGGCTTTGCCCCACTTACAAATAAAAGGCAGCTTGGAGCCCTAGGGAACATCTGTGCTACTTAAAGCACTCGAGTAGGAATTTCAAGATCGTCCCCACCGCCTTCTGACTCCTCCCTGGAGGTGGCTTAAGCCTTACTCCAGGTGTAGTGCTTAGCCTGCTCCCACTTCCAGTCTAGCCCCCTATAAAAACAGAGGGACTTCCTCTTTTGCTCTTTCTCACCCTGCTTCCCTGCTTGACGATACCACCTTCCTGTTCCTGCTGCTCGTTGTTTTACCACGTGGGCATCAATCCACGAGGCAGACAAAAACCCCATTGCCATCGATCTGGTTGTGTAAATTTATATTTGTATCTTTTTCCCCCCTTCCCTATACCTCTTTGTAGTTCCCCTACCTCAAATACCTTTTAATTATTGTTAAAGTTGTCTCAACTTCCAAATCAAAGCAAGGCTATTTATTTGGGTGTGTTTTATCTTTCCCTATCTCCATCTAATTCCTCTTCTTTGAAAAAGCTGGGGAGAGGGAAAGGCATCCTATAAATTGTTACTGGTTCTATTAACTATATTTGAGTCTCTGGGAAATTTAAACTAGAGCTGAGACACCTATTTAATCATAGACTCATAAAATGATCTGAGCTGGAAAAGACCTTCAAAGGTCATCCAGTCCAACCCCCTCTCTAATAAGCAGGGACATGCTCAACTAGATCAGGTTGCCCAGAGCCCTGTTGAGCCTCACCTTGAATGTCTCCAGGGATGAGGCCTCAACTACCTCTCTGGGCAACCTCTTCCAGTGTTCCACTACACTCATGGTAAAGAACTTCCATCTAACATCCAATCTAAATCTACTTTGCCAAATTTTGTAAGTGCCTCTCTCTTGTTCTAATACGGTATTTGTTGGTTATTCCTGGAATTGAAAAGTTTGACCTTTGATGAACCTCAAAGTACATCCTTTTTTAAAAGTCAGTTGACTGATTGCCCATATTTTGATGCTTGAATATGGTAGTAGTTCCATTTTATTGACAAAATGCCTTCATAGAATCACAGAAATGTTCAGGTTGGAAAAGACTGTCGGAGTCATCAAGTCCAACTGATAACCCTACTCTACAAGATTCACCCTCAAACACCAGTTCCAAATGGCCTTGAAACCCATCCAGGGTTGGTGACACCACTGCTTCCCTGGGCAGCCCATTCCAATGCCTGACCACTCCTGTGGAAAAAATTCTCTTTATGATCAGTCTAAATCTACCTAGTTGCAGCTTGAGGCCATTCCCTCTTGTTGTATCACTTATGCGTTATTTGAGTCTCAATCTCCTTCTTCCCGAATAAAGACAAAGGTAATTTTATTCATGTTTTAAGCAGTGGATGTTAACAGAAGAAATGGTTGCAGTTACTGTGCAGCATATTGCATTTTAGTCATTGAAAGAAAAAAAAGATACAGGGTACTGACTGAGTATTGCGGTGGTTTAGAGGATTGAAGTCAATAATTTGTCTTAAGCTTATTTAGAGTTTGTGTTTTGATTTTCACAGCTTCATCACTGGTCCAGCGGTGATTCCTGGCTACTTCTCAGTTGAAGCTGAAAACGTGGTGCTGGTTCTGAATGGAAGAGAAGCAGCGAAGATCGCTTACGCCACCCAGTGGTTGCATTACGCACAGAAGTTAACTCAGACTCGCAAAATACGGCGTGTAGCGGTTGTGATGCTTGGAAATGAGCAATGCAGCAATGAATGGATTCAACCATACCTGAAGAGAAACGGAGGATTTGTAAATCTACTCTTTGTTACGTATGACTATACACTGGTAAATGAAGAAGATATTTTCCAGTGGCCTTTAGGAGTAGCTACGTAAGTGCTATAGAGACAAATTACAATTGAAACTTAACTGTTATGCATGGTGTACAGAAAGTACATTTGAATGCTACTGCTGTTCTAGAGTAAGCTCTAGAACATGATCCCATTAGTGATTCTTCTAGCTCAAGCATTGGAAACTTTGGAAATTGCATTTAGCAGTAAAAGTGATAACAAGAAAAGAATGGTAGCTTTTAAAAAAGAGAACCAGTGCCTAGTAGGGTTTTATGTTCGTTTATTTTTCCTTCAGTAAATTTGGTCTTGAGACCATTCTGCCCCTGTACTCTGCACTGGTTAGTCCACACCTTGAGTACTGTGTCCAGTTCTGGGCCCTTCAATTTAAGAAGGACATTGAGATGCTTAAATGTGTCCAGAGAAGGGCAGCGAGGCTGGTGAGAGGCCTCGAGCACAAGCCCTATGAGGAGAGGCTGAGGGAGCTGGGATTGTTTAGCCTGGAGAAGAGGAGGCTCAGGGGAGACCTTATTGCTGTCTTCAACTACCTGAAGGGTGGTTGTAGCCAGGAGGAGGTTGCTCTCTCGTCTCAGGCAGCCAGCACCAGAACAAGAGGACACAGCCTCAAGCTGCGCCAGGGGAAATTTAGGCTTGAGGTGAGGAGAAAGTTCTTCACTGAGAGAGTTGTTGGCTACTGGAATGGGCTGCCCAGGGAGGTGGTGGAGTTGCTGTCCCTGGAGCTGTTCAAGGCAGGATTGGACATGGCACTTGGTGCCATGGTCTAGCCTTGAGCTCTGAGGTAACGGGTTCGACTTCATGATCTATGAGGTCTCTTCCAACCTTGGTAATACTGTGAGACTGTGTGATACTGTGAAGTTAAGTAGCTTGTACAACCAGCTGTTTAGTAGCCATAAGATGAAATTCGTGAAGTCCGCTCAGATCAGAGGGAGGTTTTCCTCTGATAAATTACCAGTCGTATTTTCAGGTGATAACCATTGCATGAGATTAAAATAACCTGAGACCATAGTTAACCATTAACCTGGCCATTTTGGTCAAAACTAGCAGTTGTGTCCAGACAGCTGCTTTTTAAAGACCATGTTTGTCAGGACATTTTTTAATATGCACACATACTATCTCTGAAGAACCTAGCATTATTCTGAAACATCTCTGAAGAGAGTGGTGACAGCAAATGGAATAAAGAATCATAAAATGGTCTAGACTGGAAGGGACCTACAAAGGTCATTTAGTCCAACCCTTGTGGTCAGCAGGGACATCCTCAACTAGGTCAGGTTGTCCAGAGCCCTGTTCAGCCTCACCTTGAATATCTTCAGTGATGGGGCCCCAACCACCTCTCTGGGCAACTTGTTCCAGTGTTCCACCACCCTCATGGTAAAGAACTTGTTCCTAACATCCAATCCGAATCTGCTCTACTCTAGTTTGAAGCCACTGCCAGTCATCCTGTCACTGTAGGCTTTTGTAAACAGTCTCTCTCCATCCTTCTTGTAGGCCCCTTTTAGGTACTGGAGGGTTCCCATTAGGTCTCCCTGGAACCTCATCCAGGCTGAACAACCCCAGCTCCCTCAGCCTGTCTTTGTAGCAGAGGTGTTCCAACCCCCTGATTATTTTTGCAGCCCTCCTCTGGACCTGCTCCATCAGGTCCATGTCCTTCCTGTATTGAGGGTTCCAGAGCTTGATGCAGTACTTCAGGTGCAGAGCAAAGTAGCAGAATCACCTTAGTGGACCTGCTGGCCACGTATCTTCTGATGCAGCCCAGGATGCCATTGTTGTTCTAGGCTGCAAGCTCACACTGTCTGCTCATGTCCAGCTTGTCCACAAGCACCCCAAGTCCTTTCCAACAGGGCTGCCTTCTATCACCTCATCCTCCAGTCTGTATTGATGGCAAGGATTGTTCTGGTCCAAAGACCAACTTTTAGGACAGAACTTGTGGGTTTTCCTGTGTTTATAGATGTGAGTTGCCCACAAGTAAATGGTTTTAATCTGCTGCAGTAAAGATAAAATGGTACAATTTTGTTTGTTTGTTTGTTTGACATAAAACATATAGTCTAATCTATACATTATTTTTACAGCTACAGAAATTTTCCAGTTGTAGAACCCAGCTGGTCAATGCTGCATGATCCAAGACCCTATCTGTGTAATTTCTTAGGAACAGTCTATATGAACTCTTCTAGGGAAACTCTAATGGAAATTCTGAAGCATGATGGATTTAACAAACTTTGCTGGATTGCAGCCAGAGAACAGTAAGATTTTGATTCACACTTCTCTTGCCTAGTTCATTATTACCAATCTGTTCTTGAGTGTTAGAAAATAGGACAAATAAAGATAACCAGTTGTGATTAAAGCAGAGAGCATTGCTGAGATTCTTTGTGTAGGCCTGCATAATGTAATGGCCTTTCTGCTGCTTCTGTTTTACATAAAGAATACTTTTTAATACATAGAAAAATCTCATATATATACAACATGCAGACTGTATGACTGTCTTTTTAATGTACATTTGATTGTGGTGGGAGAAAAAATATGTCTTGCACCTTGTGTGTATGAATGTGCAAGTAGGAGAAACAGAGAGCTGTATACCATTGCGTTCCATTTAAGAGACTGGATTTAAGCTACCCAAGTGAAGAATCTCAGGAGATGGATTGTATCTGTGACATACACTCTTATCTCATGGACATTTTGAGGCACTTGAGGCAGATGTATTCAGCTTAATGCATTTCTTTGCATCCTATCTTTTGAAGAGCAAACATCTACTGATTTGAAGTATTTGAGGCCAAAAAAGTTTTTTTTAAATCCATAGTTTCTCCCTTTACATCTATTTCTGATCTGTGCTGTGGAGTAAATTGACATATGGATTATCCAAGTCATGCAGGATCTTTAAAATGGTGTGTCAGTTTGCCTCTTAGCACTTCTCAGTATTAATAATTCCCTAAAAGAACTGTAACTAAAAAATGTTAGAATCTGTTTTTAAACAGTGACATTTTCAGTAAGTCTTTAGAAGACCCTTTAAGAATAGTTGTGACTAAAAATAAAAGCCTATTGATTTTATGTGTAATATAAAATTCTCAGGCTGGCAGCATTTTCATTTTTATAAATAATTGAAATCAAAACTTTTCTGGTTTGTTTTTGTTTGGTCTTTTTTGCATTGTACTGCCTGTGGGGAAAAAATGTTCACTTTCAACTACTTTACTTTCCTAGGTGGCAGCCTCAAGAAACAAATGAAAGTTTCAAAAGCTATCAAGATGCCTTGCTGCAGAGTGATTTGACATTGTGCCCAGTGGGAATAAATACAGAATGCTATAGAATTTATGAAGCTTGTTCATATGGATCCCTGCCTGTTGTAGAAGATGTAATGACACCGGGTGGTTGCGGAAATTCATCAGTGTTCCACAGCGCTCCCTTACAATTACTAAAAACCACGGGGGCTCCATTTATCTTTATTAACAACTGGAAAGAGCTTCCTGCTCTTCTAGAGAAGGAAAAAAAAAAGAGTTTACAAGACAAGATTGAAAGGAGAAAAAAGCTTATAGACTGGTATCAAAACTTCAAAGCATCGATGAGACAAAAATTCATTAATACTTTGGAAAGTTCATTTTTGTCCAGTGATAAAGGATAAATTATCCTTTTTGAAAATCAAATAGAATTGAGCATGTGAACTTGTTAAAATCCAACATGAGTACCACAGTTATTTAAGGGAAAGAGAATAATGAAAGCTGCAAGATACAGAGTAATGTATTATGTGGATTAAAAAAAAGAAGTATGCTTATAGCAAAATCACCAGGTTTAGCACACTTGTTAAGATATATCCTGGTAAGTGCTTGTTCTGAAAATGTGAACTCTTTAACATGATTGATAATTCATTTCTGTGGAAGTGGTCATAAAGCTAACTAAAACCTGTGGAATAGAGGTATGTATTTCAGGGTAAAAATTGAGGGCACTTTCTTAAGGAATGTTTCATAGCATGATGGTTTGGATGTTACCCACCCCCCTACGCTTAAGAAATCACCCAGACTAGACTCAGCCATCTGGAAGTTAAGGAATGAAGCTATATTTACAGCTTAGCACAATTATACAAGTAGATATTTACAATATACACAAATATTTACAGTTATATACAAGTTAAAAGAATAAAGAAACACAATACCCCTCCTAGAAATCAGACTGCCAGGAGACTTCTGACCCAAACCTCCTCCCCCCTTCCCTCTCTTTCTCTCCCTTCAGAAATAACCAGATGAGTCCCCGTGTATCTCACCTGATAAATCTGGAGAGATCGGAGGTGAAATGTCAAAAAAAACGGCGAGGAGGTTACAGGAAAGAAAGGGTTAGGTCGGATTAAAGAGTTAAGGCAGATACAGCCACACACCCAGACCACCAGAGAGAAGGAACAGAAATGAGACCTGGCTGAGAAGTGTGTGAGAAGTAAGTGTCTTACCTATATTTTGACTAGTTGTGTTTCTCAGAGGAAGAAGGAGTGATATAGGGTACTATTTTGCCTTTTTTTTTTCTTCTCACAGCTAAGGATTTAATTTCTCTCAGTAAAATATTGCAGTTAGCCTCACACCAGCACACACAGCAGTGCATTTCCCCTTTAATCTCAGATATCAATTTTTTTTCCTCCTGTTACACTTAGTCTTGGACAAACATGTCTGAAGTTCTGCTGTGGAAGTGTTTGTTACCTCCAGCTATAGCTGCACATTCTGAACACCGGACCTTAAACATGAGTCTACTTGCAGCTTATCTGATTGCTCAAAATCTGCTGAAGTCTGTCAGCTCCAAAGGATGGCAGAATAGTGTGTGTTTGTCAACACTACATGTACAACAAACAGTTTTGATGGTTTTCATTAAATGGCAGCCAAGAGGCTCTGTTACTCTTTTTGTGCATTGGTGATGAGGCTCTGCTGTTATCTTCACTGTGCTTGGCTGAGCAGTGTTGCTTCACAGCTGGGGTTTCTGTGTTGAGCACCAGCATGTCATGTGGGTTCATTCTCTTGGAGGAATCACAAGCCAGTGCAACTGTACTGCTACTCACTTGTGCGGGGATACTGTCTGGTTCTGAAATATGTATTTCACAAGAGCACTTTTTTCAGTTCTGTGTCCTTTCTGTGCGAAAAACTAAACCAAACCAGGGAAGTGATTGTACCTCTGTACTTGGTGCTGCTACCTCAAATATTAAGTTCAGTTTTAGCTCCCTCCCTACAAGAAGGATATTGAATTGCTGGAGTGTGTCCAGAAAAGGGCAGCAAGGCTGTGGAGGAGTCTGGAACACAAGTGCTATGAGGAGTGGCTGAAGGAACTGGGGTTGTTCAGCCTGGAGAAGAGGAGGCTGAGGGAGACCTCATTGCTCTCTCTGACTACCTGAAAGGGGATTGTAGTGAGATGAGGGCTGGCATCTTTTCCCAGGTGACAACTGCTAGGACAAGAGGAGATGTACTCAGGTTCCACCTGGGAGGGTTTAGATTGGATAGTAGAAAAAATTTCTTCACCAAAAGGATTATTAGGCACCAGAACAGGCTGTCCAAAGAAATGGTGGAGTCACTGTCCCTGGAGATGTTTAAAAGACATTTACATGAGGTGCATAAGGACATGGTCTAAAGGGAGCTGTTAAGTTATGTTTGGACTTAATGATCTTCAGTTTTTTTCCCAATGAGGTGATTCTACAGTCTTTTGTAACAACAACAACCAAGAATAACCCAAAACAAATTCAAAACAGGTTTTAGTTTGCTGACAGTGGATGATGTTCACAGCAGCTGCTGTATATCTGCAATAAGGTATCTTTAAGAACACTGGGATTTTCAGAAGCTTGAAGATGCCTTCAGAAAACAATCCGAATTATCTGAATTGTGTGTCTAACATGAGTGTTGTTGCTATCATCTGCCCATTTTATCTGAAACATTGTACAGTTGCAATACAATGCAAACGTTCTCTATTCAGCTGAGACTGGACTATCACAACTCAACACCAAATTGATGAGCCCTGCTTTGAGGTGGACCTTGTTAGACCAAATTTACAGTAGCTTTCCTTGCTGAGGATCTACAGTAGCTATCATCACAGGAGTTCACAGTGCTTAGAGGAAGCAGTAGTGTTTATCACTGCTGTAATTGCTGTAGTAGAGTCTGTCTTTCTACACAGGCTGCCAAAGTGCAGAGCAAAGACCTTACATACAACAGTGTTTTTCAACCTGTACATCCCTTGGCACTTCTGCAGGACAGCAAAGAATAGCTGAGGGAGAGAAGTCTTTATGAATGTCAGCCTGGATACTTATAAGAGGGGCTACACCTCCAAACAAATTTTAATAGTATGCAAGTTGAAATTTGAAAAAGGATGTGTTGCTTGGTCATCAGTAGGAGGACCAGGTGGCTATTCATGTGTTCATTTCTAAGGAAACACGTGAGTTTATTTCCAGACTCATGTGGCAGTTCTAAAGGAAGGCCAAGACATGCACCAGAGTTTTATCAGAATGGCAGGTGGCAGCTGCTTGCCTGCTCTTGAAGTTCAAAAGGAAGTAAGTCACATTTTATGTGTCTGTTGCATCAGTGCAACAGCAATTAGTTTTAGAAGTTTTTTCATGTATTTTATTACTCATGATAATGGAGCAAAGAAAGAAAAACATCATGAAGCTGAGAGAAGGTTCCTAACACATTAGGCAGGTTGCTAGTATTTTAATCATTCCTTTACTCCACTGTCTAACTTGTGGATGTGATTGTAGTTGTGAATTTACTTCCTAATCTTTTCTCATTTGGAGAAAAAAGGCAACTCTGCCCTGTTTGGATCCAGAGATGCTCAAGAGACTAAAAGGGATCTTGTTTTAAAAAAAAGGATGGGGCTGAGGGAAGAAAAACAGTGCAAGGTGTGTAAGGCAGCAGAAAGAAGTCTAATCAGTGGTAGAGAAACTGGTTTAAAAGAAGGGAAGCAGTTAAGCCACTGATGACAAAGGTAATTTATCCTCTGCGTGATGCATCCAGCTGGGGGAGGAGGGAGATAGTATCTGCTGTCAGAAGGTGAAATACTAGTTCAATACTGAGAGGAGAATTCACACTGCTTTTGCAGATAAATTTCTGGTTCAAGGCTGGGCTGGTGAAGAGTTTTCCAGAGCACAAAAAACGTGCATGTACAAGAAAACAAGGGAATGAGGCCCAGGCAGCATGGGCTTAGAAATGAAGGTTCTGCCTTACCAATCTGATTGCATTCTATGACTGGGTGACCTGCCTGGTAGATGAGGGGCAAGGCTGGCAGCCGGTGGTGTGACAGGAGCACCCTTTGCTGGGTTGAAAACCATCTGGATGACCAGACACAGTGGTTGTGAATGCTGTGACATCCAGTTGGTGTGCAGTGATGTGCCTCAGGGATCAGTACTGGGCCCACTTCTATTCAGCATCTTTACTGATGACCTGGATGAGGGGATCAAGTCTGGTGGGTGACACCAAGTTAGGAGGGAATGTGGATCTCCTGGAGGATAGGAAGATGCTGCAGAATGACCTGGAGAGGCTAGGTCAATGGGCTGACGCCAGTGGTATGAGATTCAACAGGACCAAGTGAAGGGTTCTACGCTTTGGCCACAATAACCCCATGCATCACTGCAGACTGGGGAAAGAGTGGCTGGAGAGCAGTCCAGTTAAGAAAGACCTGAAAGTGCTGGGTGACAGCCAGCTGAGCATGAGCCAGCAGTGTGCCCATGTGGCACAGAAGGCCAATGGCATCTTGGCCTGTGTCAGGAGTAGTGTATCCAGCAGGACTAGGGATGTAATTCTGCCCCCGTGCTGGCACTGGTGAGGGCTCACTTTGAGTACTGTGTGCAGTTCTGGGCTACTCACTGTGGGAGAGATACTGAGATGCTGGAGCGGGTCCACAGGAGAGCAGTGAGACTGGTGAGGGGGCTGGAGGGAAAGTCTGATGAGGAAAGGCTGAGGGAGCTGGGCTTGCTTAGCCTGGAGAGGAGGAGACTTACAGGGGACCTCTCTACAGCTACCTGAAAGGAAGTTGTAGTCAGGTGGGGGTCAGGCTCTTCTCCAGGGCGACTTGTGACAAGACAAGAGGGCATGGTCTAAAGCTGTGCCAGGGAAGGTTTTGGTTGGATATTAGGAAATATTGCCTCACAGAAGGGGTGATTAGGCACTGGAATGGTCTGCCCAGGGATACGGTGTATCACCAACCCTGGAGATCTTTAGGAAAAGATTGGATGTGGCACTTGGTGGCATGGTTTAGCTGATGTGGTGTTAGGTCGTAGGCTGGACTTAATGATCTCAGAGGTCTTTTCCAGCCTCAGTGATTCTGTGAAAACAAGGACCCGAGGACTCTTATGACCACACATGCTGTCTGCACTGCAGAGGGAGTTCTGCACAGAACCGAGCCTGCCTTCAGGCAGGAACAGCAACTGTAACACAGTGATAATTATGCAGTATTTTGCGTCTTTCTTAGGTTTGTATGCAGAGTATAAAACTCTGTTAGTTTCCTTTTCAGAGGTATTTCCTGCTGATGAGGATTTCACTTACTGAGCTAGATTGCCTTGCTGATCTAACATCTCACAATTTAGTATAACTCCATCTCTTCTACACAATTCTGAAGCTACTAGGAGTGGCTATGAACATGCAGTGTAAGCTGTTTAAAAGATCAGCTTCTAGAGACCCACATGTTTCCAAAGAAACATAACCAGTCTATCTAACTGTTGATAATCCTGTAGAGAAGGGAGTGGCTTGAAAAGGATCTGTCTGCTGGTTGTTTATTATTCTTGGACATTTAAGTTGTGACAGTGTATTCCTGTAGTTAGGTTTTCTGGTACTTTTAGATACTGTCTTTCAATGACCTAAACTTAGACGAGCAGTGATACAACTACGAGTGTTATAGAAGCCTTTGTCACTGCAGTTACTAAGTATGAATTGGGATTGCTGTGTGCTGCAATCTCTCGGCTTACTGCTTTTACTAAAACACAAAACCACAGAAACAAAATCCCGTTTCTTCTTGGCAAACCTCACATGTTAGTAATAACCTTTAAGAGCTGGGCAAACTCGGAAGCAGCTTCCAATGCCACGGAGTCTTAAATTATTTCCAGGAATTATTCCTCCTGGGAAGGGAGAAATTAATGGCAGTTGAACAAGATTAAGCTTATTTTGGCATGTTCATAAAGACTGACAGTGGGAGAGACAAAAGTGTTTCAAATACCATTCCAACTGTGCTATAACAAAGTGTTGCTTCCAAGAAAATTGCTACCATAAGGCATGTTAGGACTGCAAATTTCCAGCAGCTTGAGAGTTTAATGTTTGCGTATGCTTGAATTCCATACAATGGTTTTGATGAATCATTAAAAACAAATTAAAAGCTGACCTGATGAAAATGTGTCTGAAAGGATGACGTAGAGTTTACATTGCATCGCAGGACTTTGTGTTGGGGGGGGCAGGGATTTGGCTTTCTGAGTCCGCAGAGTTAACTGGTTTGTACAATCAGCCCTTCTGGGATCAGTCTGTAGTGATGCTATAAAAGCCAGGCTGTGCACCAAAAGTGACAGTGGCTCCAAACTCTTCTCATCCTTGCTTATGCAATTACAAGAAATCCATGCATTTTTTTACTACTCTGTCACTGTATGTATTAGTTAGTGATGGACAAAATAACAGCAGCACAGGAATATGTGAACATAATAGTTGAAGCTGTTTATTACTATAGCTGCAGTCTTTTTATATGCCATTCTACAAATTGTGGTAACTCTACCAGTTATGGCATACAGTGATTGGCTAAAATACTGTTTTTAACATTCTTTTGGATAACAGTGAGGTGTTGGCTATCTTGGCACAGACTACTTTCAGTTCTTTGTTCTAAATTTACTCTGCTTCTGTGCAAATGTTAAACAAGGCGAGCATACAGTTTACTATATTTCTATATAAGCCTTACACAAATGCAGGTATACAAATTTACTGTGGTTCTAACCTCAGTCTTACTGTGGCAAGAGTACACAGGCATGTGCTCCAGAGATACATCATTTAGCAGGCCATTATTAGGGCCACGAGGATGTGGAGCACTTGTCCTATGAGGACAGACTGAAAGAGTTGAGGCTGTTCAGTCTGGAGGAGGCTCTGAGGCAACCTTCTTGTGGCCTTTCAGCATCTGAAGGGGGCCTACAAAAAAGCTGGCGAGGGACTTTTTAGGCTATCAGGGAGTGACAGGACTGGGGAGAAAGGAGAGCAGCTGGAGATGGGTAGGTTCAGACTGGATGTGAGGAGAAAGTTTTTCAGCCTGAGAGTGGTGAGAGCCTGGAATGGGTTGCTCAGCGAGGAGGGGGTTGAGGACCCATCCCTGGAAGTGTTCAAGGCCAGGCTGGATGAGACTCTGGCCAGCCTGATCTAGGATAGGATGTCCCTGCCCATGGCAGGGGGATTGGAACTAGATGATCTGTTATCACATTTAGCTAACTCCCTTCCTTGGTTCCCACACTACTCATCAGCTGATGAATCACGACTTGATCACAGAATCACAGAAACATGCAGGTTAGAAAAGACCCTCAGGATCATCAAGTCCAACCGATAACCCTATCCTGTAAGGTTCACCCTTAAACCGTATCCCTAAGCACCACATCCAAAAGACCTCTAAGCACATCCAAGGCTGGTGAATCAGCCACCTCCTTGAGCAGCACATTCCAATGCCTGACAGCTCTTGCTGGGAAAAAGTGTTTTCTAATGCTCGGTCTAAACCTACCCAGTTGCAGCTTGAGGCCATTCCCTCTTGTTCTATCACTAATTACCTGTCAGAGAAGACCAACACCAACCTCTCCACAACGTCCTTTCAGGTAGCTATAGACAGTGATGAGGTCTCCCCTCAGCCTCCTCTTTTTCAAACTAAACAGCCCCGGCTCCTTTAGTTGCTCCTCATCAGATTTGTTCTCCAGGCCTTTCCCCAGCTTTGTTGCCCTCCTCTGCACTTGCTCCAGTACCTCCACATCTCTTATATTGAGGTGCCCAAAACTGAACACAATATTTGAGGTGTGGCCTCACCAGAGCCAAGTACAAGAGGACAATCACCCATGGCATTTCTAATCCCAGCCAGGATGCAATTTGCTTTCTTGGCAACCTGGGCACACTGCTTGCTCATATTCAGCTGCTTGTCGACTAGAACCCCAGGTGTCTTTCAGCTAGACAGCTTTACAGCCACACTGCCCCAGGCTTGAAGCGTTGCTTGGGGTTGTTGTGACTCAAGTGCAGGATCTGGCATTTGGCCTTCTTGAATATCATCCAGTTAACATTGATGATCCTCTTAATAAAGAAACAGACTGGAAAAGGTCACCTTACCAATTGATACTTAAACTCTTTGGGTGGGTAGAATTTCAGGATTTCTTAAGTGTCTCTTGAATAAGAAAACCAATAAATGTGTTACCTATTTTTATCTTGTATGTATAAATTCTTTTCACATCTTTAGTACTAATCTGAGCCTGGAGGACTGCTTAGAGCATTAAAATCTTTCCATGTGACTCTAGTTTTCAAGAATGTGAAAGCTGAAAAAGCACTAGAGATGAAATCCAAGGGCCAAGAGGAATGTGGATGAGAAAATGATTAATGCCTGTGTACACTTCTGATGTATTTAATGCAAGGTGTTTAAAAGAAAATACGTCTGAGAAGTGGCAGCAATATTCAAACCTCGCTTGATGTTGAGTTTTACAGGAGAAGCAGTACTCCAAGATTAATTTGGAGATATCCTGAATTCAGGACAGGATTGTATCACTATTGAACAGTCTTCTATGCATCAGAATATGCAAAACCATGCACACATTAGGAAAGGTGATAGTTCACTGAGACTTAAAATAAGACTTAAAATAGTCCAGAGGGAATTTAATAACTGAAGTAAAGTTCAAGATAAAACCCTTAGTAGATTTTGGTAGCCTTATTACTTTGTTTGCTGGTAGCACAAATTAGGCAATTGATCCTTCAGGTGTAGCACAAAGATTTCTTTGTGTCCTTAGACAAAAAGGATTGTATCAGAAACTGTATGATTTTTTGAAACAATATTCTATTGTCTGCTACCATTGGCTGTGTGGTAGTTTCATTTCTGATGAGTTACTCTTAATTTCCATGAACACAGCCCAGTGAACTTCAGCTCATGGATTCTCATTTTGAACAATCTCCATATTAATTCTCTCTGCATATGGAAATGAAGAATTAAGGACAGCTTTGTTTCCCCTAAGGAGAAGAGGAGGAGGAGGCTGAGGGGAGACTTTGTTGCTATCTACAACTCCCTGCAGGGAGGTTGGAGCGAGGAGGGGGCAATCTCTTCTTGGTGGCAAGTGACAGGACTAGAGGAAATGGTTACAAGCTGCACCAGGCAGGTTTAGTCTGGATGTTAAGAAATACTTCTTCACAGAGAGGATTATCAAATACTGGAACGGTCTGCCCAGGGCACTGGTAGAGTCACCATCCCTGGAGGTGTTTAAGCACTATGTGGACCTGGTGCTTAGGGACATGGTTTAGTGTTGACCCATCACTGCTGGATTGAGGGTTGGACTGGATGATCAAAAGATGCGTTGCCAGCAGATCCAGAGGGTTGATTCTGCCACTTTGCTCTGGTGAGACTTCACCTGCAGTACTGCGTCCAGCTCTGGAGTCCTCATTAGAGGAAGGACATGGACCTGATGGAGTGGGTCCAGAGGAGGGCTGCAAAAATGATCATGGGGCTGGAGCACCTCTGCTACAAAGACAGTCTGAGGGAGCTGGGGTTGTTCAGCCTGGAGAAGAGGAGGTTCCTAGTAGCAGCCTTCTAGTACCTAGTAGGGGGCCTACAAGAAGGCTGGACAGAAGCTGTTTACAAAGGCCTGCAGTGATAGGATGAGGGCAAATGGCTTCAAATTAGAGAAGAGCAGATTTAGACTGGATGTTAGGAACAGGTTCTTTACCATGAGAGTGGTGAAACACAGGAACAGGTTGCCAGGGGAGGTGGTTGGGGCCCCTTCCCTGGAGATACTCAGGATGATGCTTGACAGGGCTCTGGGCAGCCTGATCTAGTTGAGGATGTCCCTGCTGAGTGCAGAGGGGTTTGGACTAGATGAGCTTTGGAGGCTCCTTCTAGCCTAGGCCATTCTGTGATTTTTGAGGTATCTTCCAAATGGATGTTTTCTGTGATTCTGTGAAATGGAATATAGTGATTAATTGCTGTAGGAATTTAAGCAGTGCTTCACACTTCCTTCGCTAGCAGAGATTTAAGGCAGACAGTGATGTGTGTCTTCTGTTAGGGAGTCTTTAATTGCATATGTTTTACTGCTGGAGGGTTTGACTTACTCATTTAATAGTGATTTACCAATCTCTGTCAGTGTAAGCCTTTGCTGATGATTGTAGAGTATTGTGGTTGTCATACAGTGAAATCTAAATAGTCCTACCAATGCCAAATGTGAAGACAGTACACCATCTGATGAATAAACAAGCAAGAATCTGCAAGTTATACCCTGTTGTACCAATTGTTCTACCTTTCTCTGTCTAATCAGACTCTCTTTTTTATTGTGTGTCTCTTTTCTTTGCTTTTTTCCTCCTTGTGACATGATTTTACTGACCCTCTTTTCATATGTTTATTTTCAGATTACAGCAAATTGCTTTCTTTTTGGTAGGGATATAATGTCCTTATTCCCATGGAGAATTTCTACCAGGTACCAAATCTCAGCACAGATGTAATTAGGCTTTTGCTGAACGTCTGCCTTAGCAAACTCCTGCTGTTATGCAGCATACTGCCAAAATAGCTCTTTGTAGGATATTGCATCATCTGAGTGCTTGTTCCTTAAACATTTTTAGCCTGTTGTTTAGGATTTTGGATGGTATGAGAAGTTCAGTGGAAAGAATTATGTTTGTAGGACCAGAAAAGACTTTTACAGCAAGGAGGTCTCCTCAGTCCCTCAGTGAAACTTCACGTGCACCTGTAGCTACCTGAATACAGCATATGGTGTTCTACCTCAACATTGACTCTTAACTAGACATTGGCTCTTAACTTTAGATATCTGAATTCAATTTCCCACAATATAAATTAGCAGGGGCCAAGTTCACCAGGGGCTACTCACATCATTGTAAAAGCTAGGGCAGGGCAGTTCTTTGATTAACTGTCCAAAGGACTAATCATTTGAACTACTGCTAGACAGCCTGTGGTGCTTGGCCTACTGACCACAAAGCAGACCTTGCAAGGGCTGCTATTTTGCTTCTTGATTGCAAATGCACCTTTCCCAGATGCAGATAAATAAAGAAGGATCTCCCTGATAAGCAATGTTTGCAGTGGAACAAGATCACTTTGCTTGCTATTGGTTTTCAGTAAAGCTTTTACAGACATGAAAGACTACTTAGTTAAAATACTTACCTGTATGGTAACTAGTATTTTCTTCATCATCAAAGAGAAAAATGGTGTAAGGTGGAGGCTAGGCTTTCCCCTGACTCTGTCTGTCATGTGCTCCCTTGGTTTAAAACCTTCTGGTTGGTTGTGCCAGAATTCTCTCACCAGTGGAAATGCCTCTATTTTCTGCACCATTGAGTTTCCAGGCCTGGTCAGAGGTGAATGACTTCATGTTTATCTCCAGCTAAATGTCACTCTTCAGACTCGGTATTTTCATAGTATACATGCCCAAAGCATGCCAAATTCAAACCTCTGAGGTTGGATTCTTCAGAAAGAAAAGGCAACCTCAGAAAGCAACACCTCAGAAGGAGGAGGTTTTGCCTGTTCTTTCATGTCACTGTATGGGCGTGAGAGCAATTCCCCAAGGTGTGTTAAAATTCTGTTAATTTCCCTTCTCCACTTGTGAAGACTTGAGAAGTCACATGTTCCAGCTCCCAGAATGAAAAAAGACTGGAATTGGCCTTTCTTCATTTAAAGTCATCTGACTCTTCACAGAACCTTCCGACATTTGTATATGCATGTATTGGTTATGATACCCATCTCAAGGACAGGCATCCTAACTTGTCTTCTACAAGTACCTCTCCTACAGAGTGTATTTCACACGTGGCAATCAGATAAACACCGATTTCCCATCCCTTGCTGCAACCCTCTTCTTTATAGAGCAGCTCACTTCTCTAGGTACTTAGATGCATACGTTGGTACAACGGACTCGGATGCAGAGGAGTCTTGGTTTAAGGAGTGAGAGCTCTTTAAACCTTCTCAAAGGAGTTAAAAAAAAACTCTCCACACAGGATGGGATAGAATTGGAAAGTTTAAATGGTAATGCTATTCATAACTACATACTACAGTGCAAAGTATATAAGTATGCAAAAAAAACATGGTCCACCTTGGCCATTGTTCACCAACAATCTCCTTAGGCCAAAGTTTCACACAACCTCCCTTCAAATTGGGCCAAAACCCAGGCCTTGAATGCACAGCCTCCCCATACCGTCCTGCAAGTACACTTGCAGCCCAGAGAGCCAGCTTTATCCTGGGCTGCATCAAGAGAAATATGGCCAGCAGGTCAAGAGAAGTGATTTTCCCCCTCTACATCACTCTGGTGAGACCCCACCTGGAGCATTGCGTCCAGTTCTGGAGCCTCTATTGCAAGAAAGATCTGGAAGTGCTGGAACGTGTCCAGAGAAAGGCCATGAGGATGATCAGAGAGCTGGGCTGGAGCACCTCTCCTATGGGGACAGACTGACAGAGTTGGGGTTGTTCGGCCTGGAGAAGAGAAGGCTTTGAGGAGACCTTATGTGGCCTTCCAGTATCTGAAGTGGGCCTACAAGAAAGCTGGTGAGGGACTTTTTAGGGTGCCAGGTAGTGACAGGACTGGGGGAGTGCGGGGAATATATTTATAGAAACACTTCTTGTTATCATTCACAGTAGTGGACAGTCTAAGTTCTAACTGGACTTTTGCCTCTCTAATTTTCTTACACAACCTAGCAACATCCTTAAATTTTTCCTGAGTTGCCACCCCCTCTTTCCAAAGGTCATATGCCCTCTTTCTTTCCCTTAATTCCTTCACAAGTGCCTCACTTGTCCAGGCTGGTCGTCTTCCCTGGTGGCTCTGCTTTCAGCACATCGGCACAGCCTGTTCCTGTGCCTTCAGGATTTCTTTCTTGAAGTAGGTCCAATCTTCCCTTTTGTTTTTAAGTGCTTTTTCCCAGGGTACCCTTCAAGTTTGTGCCTTGAATAAGCCGAAGTCTGCCCTCCAGACATCCAGTGTGGATGTTCTGTTGATGCAACTCCTAGCTCCACTGCATATTGAAAACTTCATTATTTCGTGATCACTGCACCCCAGACAACCTCCGACCACCACATCTCCCACCAGCCCTTCTCTATTCGTAAACAGCAGGGTGAGCAGAGCCTCACCCCTGGTAGGCTGGCCTATCTCTATAACCTATCCTCTATACTCTCTCAAAACCTATCCTCTATACTCTCTATAGGCCTATAACCTGTCCTCTATACTCTCTAAAAACCTTCTAGACTGTCCCTTCTCTGCTGTGTTGAGCTCCCAGCAGATATCTGGCAGGTTAAAGTCACCTACAAGAACAAGGGCTGGGAGTCTTGAAACATTGTGCAGTTGTTTGTAGAATAACACATTCATCTTCTGTTCCTGGTTGGGTGACCAATAACAGACTCCAACCGGTATGTCAGCCTTATTGGGCTGCCCTCTGATTTTTACCCTTAGGCACTCAACCCACTCATCATTAGTTGCAACCTCCATGGCATCAAAGGCTTCCCTAACATACAGGCCCACCCCTCCACCCCTTTTCCCTCTCCTGTCTTTCCTGAAAAGCCTGTATCCATTCACTGCAGTGTTCCAGTTGTGTGATGCATCCCACCACGTTTCTGTGATGGCAACCACATCATAGCCTTCCTGTTGCACCGAGGCTTCCAGCTCATCCTGCTTGTTGCCCATGCTGTGTGCATAAGTGTACATGCACTTCGCTGAGATGCTGATTTTACCCCTGACACTAGCTTACCACCCTCAGCTTCCTTTGTGGAGAGCCTGGTTCCATCCCCTACCCCCCTTCAAACCTAGTTGAAAGCCCTCTCAGTGAGGGCTGCCAACTCATGAGTTAGAATTCTTTTGCCCTTTTTTGATAGTTGGACTCTGCCTGAGTTTAGCACACCGGGGCAGTAAAGGTTGCCCCATGGTTGGAGATCCCAAACTTTTACTTCAGTTTGAACTCCCTTCCAACCCTGACAATTCTCTAATTCTGTGATCTTTGACCTCAGCTTCAGAAGAATTAGAGAAGGATTCTGTGCAAAATTTCAGCCTGTCTCTCTTTATAATAATCTTGCAACATTACTGGCACACTGAAATGATGCATATTAGAAACACTACAATTTGCTGCTGATCTGACAGTGATTGCAGTGGCTATGCCAGTCAGGAATGTGAGGATGCAACAAAACAGGTACTGTGTGGCCCCAGTAATTCTGTAGGCAATATTTATGTTTCTGTCCAATGGTGGTTATTAAAGAAACACCAAACATCATTCTGAAATGGACCATAGGTACAGGTAGGCAAAAGAAATCCCAAATCACTGCATGCACCTGATATTGATACGTCATTAGATGGGCCCTTAATGAGTGCTTTCTAAGAATATCCCAAGGAGCAGAAGTCACAAAAGTGAGGCAGTGTCGGAGCTAACTGAGCCCAGTAAAGCTGCAGTGAACATAGCAGCATTTAGAGAAGGCCAGTGATGCAGACAAGGCATTACTAGCTTATTGCAATACCCCACATGTAAGTGCTTTTGGCCCATCTCATGAGCAAGTCCTTCCGCACCACAGGTCCAGTAGTAAGTCTGCTACATTTTAAACATCCCTGGCAGCTGTAGGAGGGACAAACACTTGGAACAACCAAGGAGGAGTTATAACAGACGTTGCACAGCATGAGATCTTTTTGGACTCTGGTTTAGACTAATCAGTCCAGATTACCACTAGGCACGTTGAACAGATGGATAGTTTGTCACATGGACAGCACTGTAGACACCACATGCTTTTATGTCCTTCACTGCAAGTATCTGAGGGAGCAATATGGACTCAAAGAAGATGCCAGCTGTGCTCTTGCATCCATTCCTTGTTTATTATCCAAGCTTGTCATTCCTGTTGTACTTCTGGCTAGTAATTCTGGTTCGTGCTCCTTCAGCTGAAAGCTGAATTAGGAATGAGAGAAAAATGCTCAGGTTTCTTTTGTAAAGTCACATTTAATTCCTTTCATGGGAAGTAGATGATCTGTTGCTCATCCTTTCCCTTTTCTCCAAGTCTGGAGAACCTGAGTAAACACAAACTGGAGAGAGCAGAGCTGTGCCTAGTTTTATTTAAGCAATAAAAACCAATACTACAATCCTTAACTAAAGGAAATTTGAGACAATTATGTGGTTTAACGGTCTGGTAAAACCTTTTTTATTCCAAGAAGAGCTACGTTTGTCAAGAAATGAACAATCAGGGAATTGTATGTAGTTTATCTCACAACAGACCCAGTATTATTATCTCCTGAAAACAGCAGAGAATTCTCCATTTTAGGAAGTGCATTTAAAGTAGGATTCCCAGTCTCCTCTTTGTGCTTCTAAGTAAATGTGCATAAGATTATTTTTACAGGAATACCCTCAGCAGGCATGGAGATGGCATTGACTGTTTGCTAGTATCTGTTCTCAACCTCCTCTAGTGGGAGGTGTCCCTGCCTATGGCGGGGGGTTGGAGCTGGATGATCCTTGAGATCCCTTCCAACCTAAACCATTCTATGATTCTATGATTTGTCACCTCATCCCAGTATCTTAGCCATGCTGGATAATAAATTGCAGTACTGTGGAAATGTACAGTGAAGATCACTTGGCAATTCTGGACTACTGTGTTTCATCACAGAATTATTTCTCAAACCCTCCTTTGCTCAGGTCTCTTCAGTTTCTAATCGCTCAGGTCATATATGTACAAGCTGCTTCTACATAGTTAGGTGTCCTCTGCCTCCATGCTGGTAACATATTCTCTACCTCAGATCCATGATCTTTAACCAGCTGCAACTTACCTGGGAACGGGAATGGAGTGGGGGATATTCCAAGATGTGCTGCTTTGCCTGGAGATGTCCCCGTTTGATGGTTTCAGCAGCTATGACTGCCCAAACCAGTATCATGGTCCCTTACGGTCATACATAGACATGTGGCAACTGCAGCAACACCTTGTATCCTTAGAGGTTGTTTTATCCTAAATGAGGATTGAATATGCATATTAATGCCTTCCTCAAAGCAGCAGGTGTCTGGAACCATTCAGTCATGTTTGTTCCAGTAATTTTGCTCTAATGACAGCATTCACTAATGTTTAACTCCTGGGAAGCTGAAGAGACACATGCCCATAGTATCGAGAGCACTCCACAAAATGCTGGGTAGGATGTTTTCTGCCTTCATGTTTCTAAGAAGGAGAAATGCAATTTGACCATGCCAGTGCTCGGTTTAGATAGCAGGCTCATTGGTGGAACCAGCCTAGCACATGAAGAGTATTTTCAGAAGTGTTGTCTGAATAGGATTTATAATTATCATCAAATACATATCAGGAGAGGATTTTTTTTTTCTATTATCTTTTTATTTTTTTTGAATCCTCACAACTGCCTAGATACTGGACTACAGGTTTTTCTAGGTGATATAAGCAGGGCAGGGGGAAAAGACATTTTTCTGTGGTTACAGGCTAATATCAGTTACAAATATTGATGTGCATTTGGTTTAGGTTTCTTTTTATGCCAAACCAGAGCATTTCCATGCTGACTATTTGGAAAAAGAGTATGTAGCCAGGCCAGTTTTCATATGGCACCTTTTCCCCAAAGTGCTTTATGATACAGTGCTTCTCATAGGAAAAGTCATATGTCTCTTTCAGTGCATATTTTGGTGTAAACCTCATTTATCTAATACATATTTAGATAAAAAAATCAAGCTGGTTATTTATAAAAGCTCTTGAAGATAACAACTTATCCATACAGTGGAATAAAAAGACCCAAGCAGACCAAATGAAACAGATCTGACAGATGTGCTGCTAAGTCCTATGATAAATCTTCACATCTGAAAAGTAAGCAGTTGGATTAAACAGCAGAACAGAACACTGGCTCTAAGTGTTCACCATGTAAGCTCATGAGATGGGATGCAGCCGGCTACAGTGAGAGGAGAGCAGAGGATTCGTGTTACCAGATGCACACAGGATGCCCAGCATGGAAACCATAGATAGTAACTTTGGAATAGACACCTTGTGCAGAGCATGACTGGTCAAGCAGGAAAGCCATTCTGGGGCATGTGTTCTGATAGAAAGAGCAAAGAAAAGCATCCTGTACAGGATGAACAGGTAACAGGAGAGTGCTGAGGGGTTCCTGCAGCCATCTGAGTCAGGGCAGAATGCATTTTGAGTTGAGTAAGCAATGCTGCAGTCGTAGCCATATGCCATGACACCTCTGCATAGTCCACACCTTCAGAGGAGAGTGGAAAGCAAAGGAATGATGAGATCTCTTTGAAGCTTCTTTCTCTGTGCTTCTTTAATTAGATGAACATTAAATTCTTCCACAGTCAGTCTTCATGGGATAGAAATTGTGGTGCAGGCACAGCCAATGTTGAGGTCACTCATGGCTCCTGATTCCCCTGGCCCAGTTCCCATTGCACCCTGGAAAAAAAATCTAAAATGAGCCTTTGTTTCACCTGAACTTAGTATTAAGAGCAGGAAACAGGCTAGATGCAAAGGATTATGAAGGAAAGAAAGAAATCATTTGCAAGAGGAATTAAAGCTGTTCCTTTAAGAACAGATTCTGCCTGCTTGGGTTTCTTCAAACCTGTAAGATGATGCAGATGATTAGACTATTAAAATGACAGCTCACAGCCTGCTGAAGAAACACAGAGAGCAAAAAGGAAAAGAGAGTAGGTCTCTGTGCCAAACATGTCACCATTTATCTTTTGAGTCACAAACAGCTTGAAAATGAATTGCCATGGTTACGTCATGATCAGTGTTCTGTGAAGGCAAAATGAGCCTTGCAAGTTGGTATTTGCCACAGACCACCATACTGCTTTATTTAACACAACAGCACTGTCTGTAACATCCCGTGAGAAAATAAACAACAATCCCCCCAAAAAAACCCCAGTGTTAACTGTGAGGGATTTTGGTATAAGTGGTTAAACAGAAAAATCATAAAGCTAGAACAAAATATCTTTGAAACTCCTGAATATTATAAATGATTATTTTCTAATCGGCAAAATACTGCAGCAAATTCAGGGGGTTCTACTCTTGCAAAACCTTAATAGAATGACAGGATCAGTCAGGTTGGAAAAGACCTTTGAGATCATCAAGTCCACCCCCACCCTACCACTCAACACCATTTAATCAACTAAACCATGGCACCAAGTGCCACATCCAGTCTCTTTTTAAGCACTTCCGGGGACGGGCACTTAACCATCTCCCTAGGCAGTCCATTCCAATGCCAAGCACTCTTTCTGAAAATAGTTTTTCCCTGACATTCAGCCTAAACCTGCCCTGGAGCTGCTTGAGACTGTGTTCTTTTATTCTGTCATTGAGTGCCTGGGAGAAGAGATCAATCTCCACCTGGCTAAAATCTCCTTTCAGGTAGTTGTAGAGAGCAGTAAGGTCTCCCCTGAAGCCTCCTCTTCTCCAGGATAACCAACTCCAGCTCCCTCAGCTGCTCCTCACAGGGCTGTGCTCCAGCCCCCTCACCAGCCTTGGTGCCCTTCTCTGGCCATGTTCGAGCATCTCAAGATCTTAAATTGAGAGCCCAGAACTGGACACAGTACTCAAGGTGTGGTCTAACCAGTGCTGAGTACAGGGGACTTCCTTGGTCCTGCTGGCCACACTATTCCTGATACAGGCCAGGATGCCATAGACCTTCTTGGCCACCTGGGCACACTGCTGGCTCATATTCAGCCACTGTTGGCCAGTATGCCCAGGTCCCTTTCTGCATAGCCACTCTCTTCACCTTGCAAAGGAGAAGAGAAAGGACTGTGCAGCAAAAAAGCAGTAGTTGTTTCTGTTACAAAGACAGCATTTTGGCCATAAGAGCCAGTTTGCTGTGGAGCAGAATCTCAGCCAGAACTGCAGGCTTTGGTAATTGCCCCTAGAAACAACTCTCACTGGGTTTGAGAATTTTCCAGCACTGGAAGTATTTAAAGCAAGATTAGATCTTTTTCTGAAAACCACGTTTTGTTTCAGTCTGAACTAACTGGCCTGAAGCAGCCATTAGTTGCTGAAGTCTCTTGCTCTGTATAATGCAGCAGAGCAGCCTAGGAGATCATCATGGCTTTCTCTTAACTCAGCCTTAACAGCTATGAGCATTCATGTAGGCTAGTGTCAGAATTTGATGACATATTCCTAGGCACTTGGTGTGAAGACTGTGAACTAAACTTCAGAAAATGGTGAATTGTAACATTTGAGTATATTTGCATACTTTAGTAGGAGGAATTCAGTTTGCTTTTTGCTGTATATGCAGTGTTACTTAGGCAGAGATTAGCAATCTTTTTTAACATCTAGATGATGTGAAATATCATGGCAAATGTAATGAGAATTGG
The DNA here is from genome assembly GCA_013400475.1 of Tricholaema leucomelas. Classification (NCBI taxonomy): domain Eukaryota; kingdom Metazoa; phylum Chordata; class Aves; order Piciformes; family Lybiidae; genus Tricholaema lacrymosa; species Tricholaema leucomelas. The sequence continues at coordinate 244,996 of WAAF01020584.1, forward strand.
TTTTGTCTAAGTAAGGCTGAAGACTGAAGAAGGGATTTATCATCCAGAGAGTCAATACACTGCGAAGAAATAGCTCTCAGGGCCCAGGAGCCATCATGGGTACGCAGCTGGAGGAAAGGGGCACTTCCCTTAGCTTCTCTGGCCTAGCAGCAGTGCTTACAGGGGAGCAGCCCCGTGGAGAAGGACTTAGGAGTCCTAGTGGACAAATTCTCTGTAGGACAGCAATGTGCCCTTGTGGCTAAGAAGGCCAATGGGATCCTGGGTTCATTAGGAAGAGTGTGTGCAGCAGATCAAGGGAGTTCCTCCTCCCCCTCTACTCTGCCTTAATGAAACCTCACCTGGAATACTGCATCCAGTTCTGGGCTCCCCAGTTCAGGAGGGACAGGGATCTACTGGAGAGAATCCAACAGAGGGCTGCAAGGATGATGAAGGGACTGGAGCGCTGCCTTATGACGAAAGGCTGAGAGATCTGGGGCTGTTTACTCTGCAGAGAAGACTGAGAGGGCATCTAATAAATGGATATAAATAGATGAGGGCTGGGTGTTGGGAAGGAAGGGACAGCCTCTGCTTACTTGTGCCCTGTGACAGGAAAAGGGGCAGTGGATGTAAACTACAGCACAGGAAGGTCCATGTCAATGTGAGGAAGAACTTCTTTAAGGGTGACAGAGCATTGGAAGAGGCTCCCCAGGGAGGCTGTGGAGTCACCTTCTCTGGAGACTTTTCAAGACCCATCTGGATGTGTTCTTGTGTGGCCTGTGCAAGATTCTGTTGTTCTGCTTTGTCAGGGGGGTTGGTCTTGAAGATCTCCAGAGGTCAGTTCCAAGCCCCGATATATTGTGATCCTGTAAGAGAGAGAGCACATTGCTCTCCACCACTGAGGAACCACTGCAGTATCTTTATAGAGAAATAGGCTGGCTGAAAAGTCAGTTTAGCATTATGAATTTTCAGCTATTTTGGGCTGTTTTGAAAAATACTGTATTTATCCAATTTAAGCCAAAAAATCCAGTAGATTTCCTGACTTTAGAAATATTCCTTGTGTTGTTTATTCTTTAGAGATTAATGCTCAAAGTCTGATGTAAGTTATGACTGGATATGTGTAATCTAACCGTAACACACCTTGATGCTTAAAAAGCCTTGGGCATATCAAGGACCAAGCATGTTGCACTTAGATCGTTCTGTTTACTCTCTCACAGCTCAGTGCTCAAGGCCCCAAAGCTGAAGTCACTGAAGTGGAGGGAAAAGTTCCAACCTTAACAAGTTGGAGCAGAAGTTTGAGCCTTTTAGCTATGGGGACATTTTTGTTTTGCAAGCACAAACTAAACACAGGAAAAAGTATAATAGCTGTTTGTCAGTGTGAGGAAGATTGGGCTAGTGGAGAGAGCCACTTCCTAGAAAGTGGAAGATCTGATGACAGTTTGTAGTTCTGCCACAGAATTTCCATAACTTAAGACTTAGAGAATAGGGCTGCAATGCTAATCTAGGCTTGGGCTATCTTACTATAGCTGTTCGACTGTGCCAGCTGTCTCTCAGCTTCTATTTTCAAGACAGATATATTTGCATTCACACTATAGATGTTGTTTCACTGCACAGCTTTCCACATGGCAGGTGGTTTTCTAGTGAGCTGACATTTTGTTCTAGTGAGCTGACATTTTGTTCATAATTACTTTGTGTAGTTCTTTGCTCAGGCGAGGTGAGCAAAACAAGCCCTGCCAAGAAGAAAGTAAAAAGGCACCCAAAGCTTGAACACTGAGCCAGGTTTCCTAAGCGTTTCAGGCAGTTAGATCTGAGGCTGCTGTGAAGTGTATCCTTCCTTCCTCTGCCTCTTACATCTGTTAGGTGATTATGTTGCTTTCTGCAAGACCATGGACAAGGTGAGACCATTGGAGAGCAAACTATTCTGGGTGGTCTAAAGGGAGGAGGCCTCTGTGTTGTTCCTTCTTCAATGAATTTTCATCCTCGTATGATGAAAATGGATGCTGAGCTGCCATGTACTATCAGAATTTACAAATCCAACCACAGAAAGATCTTGAAGGAGGATAACCTTTGCAAGTTCATGATCTTTTTTGGATACTGTAAACCAGAAGACAATAGGTGTCAATATATGCTGGCTGAGTAAGCAGAAGTCATGAAAACCACTGGAAACAAGGTTGGGAGTCTGCATCATTTAGAAGTTGGGAAAGGAGAAATGATGGTATGGTTTGTTTAGCAAATCCCAGCTTCCAGCCCTGACGTTTAGATGACCATTGCATGGTTAGTGGCATTTGCATTCATGCTCATACAGCCCTGTGCAGGCTGTTCATCATGAACAGTAGTTTAATTTTCTTGCCAAGAGGTCAGGTTCCAGAAAGCAAGCTTGAAATGGCTACATGCAGACCCAAGACATATTATGGCATATTTTGAAACTGAAGTGCGTGTTAGGCTGCCTGTGTGAAGATAAAGCCATTATTCACATATGAGCATAAAATGTCACTCTGGCAACAGGTTCTTCATGAAGGGAAAGCCAAACACTAGCACAGGCCCAAGGTATCCTCATCCAGTGTGAATGCACCCAGCCCTGGCTGTGTCAAGCACAGTACAGGTCAATAGTTTGTTTGATCCATGCTCAGATTTAAGTATGGCAAAGATGTTAGAGCCAGGCTGACAGGTCCTCAGTCCAGACAGAAAGCCTTTATACTAAGTGTTCTCTTGAGGCCAATGCACTATCTAAAATCGAAGACAGTGTCTCTGATCTCTCTTCCTAAGTAGAACACTGCAGGTCTTGTCTCTCATCCCCAGGCCTCAGTCAGGGCTGCCACATAGAAAGAGCTTCAGATGCTCAGGAGGTGCCATGGTAGGGGTAGTGTAAGTACTGCAGATGCAAAGTACCTACATTGCTCCTTCTATTCAAAGGCTTATTGCTTCTTCTGAAACATTGCTCAAATGTGGCATTTGCTTCAGTCACCTGGTTAGTGACATCATTTCTTGGCAAAGACAGCTGGCTATAGGCTCCCTGCTCCACTCTCTGAAGAGCAAAGTCTGTGCTGTTGTGCCCTAAGGCATATAATTTGTAGCCAGCCTCTTGGAGGATGATTTAAGTACATCTGCATTGTCATCTTGGCTCAGAGCATCAGCCTGCAGTCAGCCAAGCCTTCCTGCTCCCTACTGTGCTTTGCCTTGCTCTGTGCTCTAGTCCATAGAAAGCCAACTACTGCTACCCTCCATGCAACTCAAATAGGTAGCAAAGGGCAGTGCTGGCTCATAGATATATTCACCTGCCTGGCAGGATGGATGCCTCTGGTTCTAGAAGTTTATACCTGGTGGAGCCAGCTTTCCCTCTGCCCACCAGAATAGCCAGGTCAGTGTATTATATCAACACAGATAGTTGCTCCAGTCACCATTACTGCACTGTTGAAGCAGAAATATTGGCAAAAAAAAGTTGGATGAAAACTTAGTGCAAGAAGCACAAAACCTCATGTGCCTCTAGAAAGTGGAACATGCTTTCTCCCCTCTCGGGGGATGACAAGCCTTTTATGCATCCATTGAGTAAAAAGGACAGGGTAGGTGTGTGGTGGAACATGTATGAGCCATAAAGAGTCAGAACAGGGATCGAACTCACTTTTCAGACCTGCTGTCTTGGGCCATAGAGAGTACAAATGGCAAGTGTGTGCCTGCGGGAGTGCAAATACACATCAAAAATGGAAAACACTGAGGGGAGGGCAGCACAGGAGAAAAGCTAAGCCTGCTCTTGGGATGAAGAGAAACTATTCTTCATCTAACTCTGGAGCTTTTCCTCAAAGGGTTCGTTTCTTAGTTCCACTCACTACAGAGGAAAGTTAGTGAAATATGAGAAGATGCTGGGATAAAGCACATACAGCATCATGTGCTCAGTTTGAAAGATCTGCACTGCTATCCCAGTGAACTTTTCGCTACTGCCCAGCAGTCTCTTCTTCTTACCTGGTACTGTGAGTAGAATTATCTTATTTGTCCTCACAGTGTGAGTCATCCACAGAAAAATAAAAAGCTGCTGATTTCATAATTAATGACATCCACATGAAATGAGACATTTGCCCCCTGTATGAGCTAAAGCTCACTTGCAAAAGGATGCTTTTGAACACAGTGGTGATAGAGTGGCTGAGCACAAAGCATTTCCATCTGTCTTTGAAGCTGTTTATGAGGGTCTTGTAGTAGCAGTGAATAAAGTTGCCTCTCTCTCCTACATTGCTCCTTCATTAGAAGTTCATCAAGGAACATAAAAAGGCAAGAAAAATAATAAATATTAACTTCCAAAAGTTTAGTTAACACTTGGGTGTGAAGTCTTTCAGTGGGTTTATGCAAAGGCATTTTGGAGACTGCTGTGTTTCTGTACATAAACCCCAGAACATAAATCCCTCAGTCATGGCTGTCTTTTTCTCTGAACTGTAGTGCAGGATCTTATTCCTCCTGTATTCCATCTTTTTAACATCAAGACAGCTTTAAATAACCTTCATCTTGAGAAAATCATAGGGTACAGTGGACTAAATATGGCATGCCATAATCCTTAACAGCTTTGTCATAGTGCTATGGGTAAAACTGCCTCTTTTTAATTATTCTTAGACCTTGAGGAATTCCTTCTTAAAAGCATGTGTTGCTGCCTTCATTAAGGCTAGTAACCGTGCTGAATCACATTTCATTTCCTAGTCACATATTATACAAAACTAGAAGTGGGTAGATTCAGATTGGATGTTAGAAAGAAGTTTTTCACCATGGGGATGGTGAGACACTGGAACAGGATGCCCAGGGAGGTGGTGCAAGAGTCCAGCACACAGCCACAAAACTGATGAATGGAGTGGAACATCTTCCTTACAAGGAGAGACTGAGGGAGCTGGGGCTCTTGAACTTGGAGGGGAGGAGACTGAGAATTATAGAATCATAGGATCAACCAGGTTGGAAGAGATCTCCAACCCCCACCTGGCTACAATCTCCCTTCAGGTAGTTGTAGACAGCAATGAGGTCACCTCTGAGCCTCCTCTTCTCCAGGCTAAACAACCCCAGCTGCCTCAGCCTCTCCTCATAGGGCTTCTATTCCAGGCCCCTCACCAGCTTTGTCACCGTTCTCTGGACAGGTTTCAGTATCTCAACATCTCTCTTGAATTGAGGGGCCCAGAACTGGACTCAAGGTGTGGCCTGACCAGTGTTGAGTACAGGGGCAGAATAACCTCCCTTGTCCTACTGGCCACACTGTTCCTGATACAGGCCAGGATGCTGTTGGCTCTCCTGGCCATCTGGGCACACTGCTGGCTCATCTTCAGCTACCATCTACCAGTACCCCGAGATCTCTTTCTGCCTGGCTGCTCTCCAGCCACTCTGTCCCCAGCCTGTAGTGCTGCTTGGGGTTGTTGTGGCCTGCACTTGGCCTTGTTAAGTCTCATCCCATTGGCTTCTGCCCACCTATTCAGCCTGTCAAGGTCCCTCTGCAGGGCTCTCCTACCCTCCAACAGATCTACATCTGCTCCTAGCTTGGTGTCATCTGCAAACTTACTGATGGTGGATTCAATCTCCTTGTCCAGATCATCAGTAAAGATATTGAAAGGGACTGGGCCCAGCACTGATCCTTGGGGAACACCACTGGTGACAGCTGGGATTGTTTAGCTTGGAGAAGAGGAGGCTCAGGGGTGACCTCATTGCTGTCTACAACTACCTGAAGGGAAGCTGTAGCCAGGTGGGGTTTGTCTCTTTTCCCAGGCAACCAGCAACAGAACAAGGGAACACAGCCTCAAGTTGTGCCGGGGGAGGTCTAGGCTGGATGTTAGGAGGAAGTTCTTCCCAGAGAGAGTGATTGGCATTGGAATGGGCTGCCCAGGGAGGTGGTGGAGTCGCCATCCCTGGAGGTGTTCAAGAAAAGCCTGGATGAGGCATTTAGTGCCATGGTCCAGTTGACTGGATAGGGCTGGGTGCTAGGTTGGACTGGATGATCTTGGAGGTCTCTTCCAACCTGGTTGGTTCTATGATTCTATGACCTGCCAACTGGATGTGGCACCATTCACCACCACTCTCTGGGCCCAGCCCTCCAGCCAGTTCTTGACCCATATCAGAGTGAATCTGTCCAAAGCACGAGCTGCCAGCTTTGCCAGGAGCTTGTTGTGCAACTAAGGGTATAGGTGAAAAGATTACCTGTGCCTCTGATCCCTCAACTACTTTTCCCAGTGCCTTCAAGTCCCTTGTGATTGCTTTTAGCCCTCTGTTATCAACCTCGTCATTTCCTGCCTGTATAACTAACAAGAGATAGTAATCAGAGGGCTGCACTACAGTAGGCAGCCTTCTGGTAAGATCCCTGAGTTGGGCCCCAGGGAGGCAGCAGACTTCCCTGTGGGAGGGGTCTGGCCAGCATATGGGACCCTCTCTTCCCTTCAGGAGAGAATCACCAATAACTATTACCCTCCTCTTTTTCTTTTGGTTACAAGTTCTGATGTGAGGGGGCAACTGATTCACTTTAGTCAACCCCTCAGATGGTGATGCTTCTGCACCCAAAACCACCTCCCCCTCAACCTCTAGTGCCCTATATCTCAGGGGTGACCTCATGAGTGTTTATAAATATGTAAAGAGTGAATGCCAAGGGGATGGAGCCAGGCTCTGCTTGGTGATGCTCAGTACCAGGACAAGGGGCAATGGGTGGAAGTTGAAGCATAGGAAGTTCCATGGAAACTGTGAGGGTGACAGAACACTGGAACAGGCTGCCCAAGGGGGTTGTGAAGTCTCCCTCTTTGGAGATATTCAAGACTCATCTGCATTCATTCCTGTGTGCTCTGTTCTAGGTGATCCTGCTCTGGCAGGGGGGTTGGTCTGCATAATCGTCCAGCCCCTAACATTCTGTGATTCTGTGGTTCTGTGACTGGAAAGTTACTGGGTTGACTCGCCTCAAGTTGATTTACAAACTGCTAAAAAGAATAGCAACAGAGGTTTGTGGGTTTTTTTTTCACTGTATCTGGCTTGTTTGATGAGCTGGTGGAAGATGAGCTGATTGAAATTCTGTTTGCTTGAGGCAAATGTGTTTTATTGATGTGTGAGTAAGGTATTATTAGTTTTTTTCATCATAGTAAACATAGAACAAATAGGACTGTGTGCCTAGGCTTGTAAATTTTTGTGACACCTTTGCATGCTGGAATGATTCATGTAATGAAAAAATGCATGAAGTTAATAAAAGGAACACAGATTCTCCCATCAGCCAGATACTCACCAACATAAAGAATCCTGCAGTTTCTTGAAGTCAATAAAATGATGCCAAATTATTTCAGCAGCTTTGGAACATAAACCTCAAATTTTCCTTCCATCTTGGTACGTGCTTTGTGTGGTGACTTATCCAGGGCATTGTTCTAGCAGAAGGTAAGTAAAAGACTTGCTTGGCACTAAAAGTGGAAGAATCACTCCTGTGTTACATTTGTAAAGTAATGAAAATCCAGGAAAAGATATGACCTACCTCTAAATATCAGTCTGTCCTAGAAGAGGACTGAACAGTTGGCCAGACACCTAGCCTTGTTGTGTACACACCTGTATGCCTGAGTTGACTGTCCCTCGCATTCTTGCTTTTGGGTATGCAGAGAATCAGACTCAAATGAGCAGCAAAATGACTGTTCTGGACCTGTAATTATACAGATCCAAGAACCAGAGTCTGAATAGCCAGAGAGAGAAGAAAAGGAAACAAAAGGTTTAATGCCTACAGTTTATACAATGAGCTCAGATTTAAGCACTGCAGGGCTTAGTGTGGGATGTCTGTTTAATATCTTTATCTGGAGAAGAGAATTGAGTCCACCATTAGTAAGCTTGCAGATTACAGAAAGTTGGGAGCAAGTGTGGATCTATTGGAGGGTAGGAGTACTCTGCAGAGGAGTCTTGACATGCTGGATAGGTGGGCAAAGTCCAACACCATGAGATTTAACAAGGCTAAGTGCCAGGTTCTACACTTTGGCCACAACAACCCTAAGCAGCGCTACAGGCTGGGCACAGAGTGGCTGGAGAGCAGCCAGGGAGAGAGGGACCTGGGGGTACTGGTTGACAGGTGACTGAACATAAGCCAGCAGTGTGCCCAGGTGGCCAAGAAGGCCTATGACATCCTGGCCTGTATCAAGAATAATGTGGCCAGTAGGACCAGGGAAGTCATTCTGTCCCTGTACGCAGCACTGGTTAGGCCACACCTTGAGTCCTGTGTCCAGTTTTGGGCCCCTCAATTTAAGAAAGATGTTGAGGTGCTCAAACGTGTCCAGAGAAGGGCACCAAGGCTGGTGAGGGGGCTGGACCACAGCCCTGTGAGGAGCAGCTGAGGGAGCTGGGGTTGGTTATCCTGGAGAAGAGGAGGCTTCAGGGGAGACCTTATTGCTCTCTACAACTACTTGAAAGGAGATTGTAGCCAGGTGGGGGTTGGTCTCTTCTCCCAGGCACCCAGTGACAGAATAAGAGTACACAGTCTCAAGCAGCTCCAGGGCAGGTTTAGGCTGAATCTTAGGAAGAAGTTCTTCACAGACAGAGTGATTGGCATTGGAAAGGGCTGCCCAGGAAGGTGTGGAGTCCTCGTCCCTGGAAGTGTTTAAAAAGAGACTGGATGTGGCACTTGGTGCTATGGTTTAGTTGATTAAATGTGTTGGGTGATAGGTTGGACTTGATGATCTCAAAGGTGTTTTCCAACCTGATTAATTCTGTCTGATTATGTGTCTAGGCCCCAAAAGATCCAGAAGCCTACATTACAGCTTCATATGAAATGCACAGAGATAGCTGGGCATCCCAGTTTCTACTGGCTACTGTTATTTTGGCCTGCTTATGCACCAGTTTTATGGCATTCCAGACTGATACAACTCCTTCTTACCACACACTACATAGCTTCATACCTGACTTGAACTTGGGAGACATGCAACACAAGCCCTGGGAGTTTGTTTTGCATGCTAAAAAACAAAAGGCCACTACATCACCTGACTCACTAGTGTTCAAGTCCTTCATTCAATTCAGTCAAAGGTGTTGCAGTTTAAAGCCATCAAACAGAAAACTGGGTGTAAAAAGAAAATTCTGACTGTGTGGATAAGTGTCAATATGACATGAGGCATTTTGGAAAGGTGCAGCTACAGTTGCAGGTGTTCTTGAGGAGTCAGCAAAAGTTGCAGGTCTGCAGAGAGAGCCTGATTTGACTTGTTCCCTGGGGCTCCCAGAATTGAGTCATGCTGTTCAGTATGTCCAGCTTGGGTATAATACCTGTCCATTACAGCACCTCCAGATCAACTATGCAAATAAAATGGATCTGGCACACATTTTTAACTTGCAGTCATTGGCTTTGCCAACTTTTCCTAATTGTTGCAGATTCTCTCCATGACTTATTTTCAGGAACCAAACATTTCAGTCAGACCTGGCTGGTAAGAGCCTGTCCTTTTACTTCTACAAAATAACAAAAAGCTTATCTGCAACTTTAAATTTCCCTTTAGCTGCTTCTGCAAAAAAAAACCCATAATAGGTACAAAACAGGACACTTCTTTTCAACCTTGAAAGTCCTTCATGTCCTCAGTGCTGCAGACTTTTTTCATCAGAGAATCTCTTCTCTACTTCATCTCCACATTACGTCTATATGACTCTCCCACCTCAATTTCTCAGCAGACTTCAGACTAAGACTTGCTCTAATTTTCTCTTGTGGTCTTGCCTGCTTATTCTTCAGTGACTCTTACTACCCTTTCTGAGCAGCCACACAATTTGATGGGTGATCAGAAACTACTACATCATTTGCTGTAGTTTAGTGGGCAGAACACTGTCTTGAGCAGTAAGAGATGTGGCTGTAAATTCTCTTAACTATGGCAAGGGTGCTTTCTGATGAGTACTCTAACCTGTAGGCAGCTACACAGTGGAAAAGAATGGACTCTACCCTACTCTTTAAAAGGTTAAATGTAGGTATCAGGTGCTATCTGCCCCATATGGCCGAGACAACTGCTCCCACACTGGAAAGCCAAGGAGGGATTCCATGCCTGTGTCTCCTGGCCCACACCAGACAACTTTCACACAACACACAGAATTTTCTGGGCTGTCACATCTCCCCACACACTGTAAAAGGTGAGTGAACAGTTAACACAATGCTCTGCATTAGGCATCATAGTGCTTGGTTTGTAGGGACTAAAATCTTACACTGAGGCAATCTGATGTGTTTAAAACACAGCCTCCAATGTGAGATGATAACTCTGTATCAATCCTTCACAGTCCTCTTTATGAAAAGAGATATGTAGTAATCCTGGTCTAACACAATTTTAAACTAAAGCAAGAAACACTCCAACAAAACAAAACAAAAAGCCTTGTGCTAGTTAGTGCTGTCCTGCTCTGTCCTGGCTGATCAGGATGGAATGCTCAGATGGGATGTATCACCTGCTGGTCCCCCAGCTCACTGTGACTGCCTGGGAGTTGCCCATAAGGCTCTAGATTTTAATAACTGTTTATTGGCTCTGATCTGTAGGCTGAACTTGCCAACTTTTGAGTTGTGTCCTATAGACATGGGTTTGAATTTTAAGACTTATTTTTTTCTCTAGTTACTGTCAAGTTAGCTGAGAAGGCTTGGGGGAACAGAGGAGGAGGAGGAGGAGACAAATAGTAATTGGGTCTTCTGATTAGTTTCTCTTCACTAGATGTTTCACAGAATCAGAGTGGTTGAGGTTGGAGGGCATTTCTGAAGGTCAACCACTCTGCTTAAGCATCATCACCTACAGCCAAGTTTCCAGAATTGTGTCCAGATGTTTTTTGAATGTCTTTGTGCTAGTTTGAAGCTAGCTAGAATGTTTTGGTGAGAAGAACTAGATTACAGGCTGTGAAAGAAAAACAATGGTGATGTCTACTTTGCTCATAGATGTATAAGAAGAAAAAGCAAAACATAGATTAGGGAGTTTCACTTCTGCTGGGGAACTGGCTGACCTGCATCTTACTCTCTAACCTCACCCTCCATTTTTCTTTGGCTAATCCACTTTGCTTCCTAATCCCCCTGGCCGAACCTCCATTCTTCTTTGGGACTGGGGTAAGGCTGAGAGGGGTAAGGGGAAGGTGAAGGGGCGGTTGGGAACCCCTCTTGGGGACACAGTTTTCTGGGAGGGCTGTTGTGTTTCTGTATTACCTTTTACCTTGTGTATTTCTGCATATAACTGTATATACTGTAAATATCTGCTTGTAAATTGTTCTAGCTGTAAATATAAGCCTCATTCATATTTCCAGAGCTGGCTGGGTCTAGTCTGGGTGATTTCTAAAGTGTGGGGGGGTGGGGAACACCCAAACCATCATAGTCCTCAAGAATGGAGACTCCATACACCTCCCTGGCCAACTTGTTCCAGTGCTGGGTTCAATAATGTCTGTGTTCCCAGTAAGTTTAGTGCATTTATTACAGTTTCTAAAACTGAGTGAGGACTCCATAGACACTTAAGAAAGAAAAGTGTAATATGACATTAGCATCCAAAATTCTGGGTACAAAACAATAGCCCCTGAGAAAGTCTCAGCTTTGTTCTTACGTAATCATACAGTGAAGAAATTAAACAGGGCTGAGTATGATATGAGGGTGTAATATTAATGCCATCCTCTCTTAGATGATCTCTTAGTGCTATTTTCTTAGAAAGAGTGATGTAGCATGAAGTTATTTCTTGATGGTTCTTTAATAGGCAATTAGGTGTAAAAACCACCAAAGAACACAACTTCAGTAGGGACTGGGGCCCATGTATAAAAGAAAATAAAATAACTAGTTTGTCTTTTTTTTTTTTTTCAATTGACAGGGATTTAAATCAAATCTAGAATTAGGAGTAGAGCTAAATATCTATGCCCAAGAAATCAATTTGGATAACCTTGCAGCAGCTAGTTAGTAATGCTGGAAGTACCTCACCTTGCTACAAATTTGCCTGTGTACCTTGAAAATTCCTGTTGGCATAGCTGAATTCTCACACACATCTGGGATTTCTTACCTATTATAGGTAGCATCTCCTTAAGTCTCTTAAAGCTGTGTCAGAGCTTATTAAATACACTCAAACATGCAGGACTCTGACAAATAAGAAATGCGAAATCAACACACCTTTTCCATCACCCACCTTCTGGTTAGAATATTCACCTCTAAAATAAAAGAGCTACTCTTAATTCACTCCAAGTAGGCTTGAATAGAGGGGTGACCCCCAGAGCGGGGGTCAGTGTGCTTCAGGCAGTTGTTGAAATCTTTCCTGCTGAAGCTAGGCCTGCAAAGATTCATTAGATTTGCAATTTCTTCTCTATGTATGCTCCTTGCAGAGGCTACTGCACTCAAGACCATAGATTAGAAGGTGCATCAAAGTTGTGATTTTTAAGAGAGGTTTCTTAATATGTTCCACTCAGCACTTTTAAACTGCAGAGCAGTAGTTTACAGCATTCTGGGAACAGAATATAGAACTCCATATGAAGTGTGTTGTAAAGTATGTGTTGTAAATGTGCCAAGATGGTCTGTGTATTAGTGGTTTTCCTTACAGAAGGTAGAACTAAGAGAGCAAAATATCCTCAATTTCTTCTCTTTGTGAATACAGAGATGTAAGCACAACCCGACAGAGGAAAAAAAAGAGCAGCATCCCCTCACTATGCAAAGGATGCTTTATAAAGTCAATAAATCCTGAAATATTCAAGGAAAACTAAATAGCTTCTGCATAATTATCCTTGAACTGCAATATTATATTGCGTGCCTAGGAACAATGAGGCAAGGCAAGGCATACTGATAACTGGGGGAAAAAGAGCTTTATTTATTAGTAGATGTAATTTTTAAAGAGATCAGGCAGAATGAGTGTTCTTAATTCTGTGGTGTCAGAGGGATATGCAATATCACAGGCCCAAAATTAAAACTGCTTACTTTGCAGAGCTGGGAGACATGCAGTTGCCAGGCAACATCTTATGTACGTTAAGAACATACAACAATTCACATGATTTATGTAGTCCTGCTGTTGTGTCTTCAGATGCTGATACCATTGCATCTAATGCAATGCTGGGACAGCAATGTGCTCTTGTGGCCAAGGCCAGTGGGATCCTGGGGTGCATTAAGAGTGTGTCCAGCAGATTGAGGGAGGTTCTCCTCCTGCTTTGCCCTGCCCTAGTGAGGCCCCAACTGGAATACTGCAGCCAGGTCTGGGTTCACAAGTTCAGGAGGGACAGGGATCTACTTGAGAGAGTCCAACAAAGGGCTACAAGGATGATGAAGGGACTGGGGCACTGCTTTATGAGGAGAGGCTGAGAGATCTGGGGCTTTTTGGTCTGGTGAAGAGAAGACTGAGAGGGGATCTAACACATGTCTATAAATAGATGAGGGCTGGGTGTCAAGAGGGAGAGACAGACTCTGCTCACTTGTGCCCTGAGATAGGACAAGGGCCAATGGATGTAAACTACAGCAAAGGAAGTTCCACCGCAACATGCAGAAGAACTTCTTTACTGTACGGGTGACAAAGCACTGAAACAGGCTCGCCCAGAGAGGTTGTGGAGTCTCCTTCTCTGGAGACCTCCAAGCTCCATCTGGATGTGTTCCTGTGCAACCTGTGCTAGATTCTGTTGTCCTGCTCGTTTGAGTCTGTACAGAAATTTAGTCTATGTGGGTAAAATTAACCTCCGATTTTATACAACTCTTTGGTTCAAATATTATTATATTGTAAGGAGAGAAGAATCAGCTACTGTATTTGGAAGTAAAAAAAAGTGGTGGTGGGTTTTTTTGTTTGGGGCTTTTTATTTTTGGAGTTTTGCTTATTTGTTTTTGATTGGAGTGGGTTGTTAGATTGTTTGTTTGGTTTTGTTTTGAGGTTTGGGGGTGGTGTTGGCTGGGGTGTTTTTGGTTTTGTTATGTTCCTAAGATTTATAGAGGGTTGGTGTTTGCAGAAAGCTCTTGGCAGCAGTCCGCTGCCTGCATCTTTCCTCTAGAGGGAGCCGTGACATCTGAAATACATCAGCAGCCTGGGTTGGAAACTGCCTTGGAGGCCCCCAGGAAGGATTTTCATACATCGCTTTGAAAAATACGGATCGTTTTAAACGGATATTGTCATTTACATTAAGTCTTTCATCAAAATGAAATATTTAAGTAGTTGGTGTTAAAAGAAAGCTTTCGGTTACATACATGCATATGAGAAGCAGAGAGATGACTCCATAAGAAGTATTAACACTTGGAGACCAGTACTTGTGTGTAGCATGCAGTATTTGCACACCAAACTATTCTCATTTTGGGCTGCAGAACAGAAATAACAAAATGAAGCCACTAAGAAAAGTGCAAACAAATGCAAAAACAAAACAACCCAACCCAACCTGAATTCCCTACTGATTTTCTTTCATGTGGGACACATCTTCTTGGACACTGGAACTAAAGCTTAAAAGCTTTGCTTTGAAGCCACAGTTGTGGACAGTAAGATCATTCTATTTTACTTTTGCGCTACTGTTTGTCTCCTACTGGTGGCAACCAGCAGCTCAAGATGTAACAGAAAGCCAGATCCAGTAAAGGACACAAGGGGGTTCCCACAGCATTTCCATCTTCCCTGCCCCTAGGAAGTCCACACTTCTGCAACAGGTATTTGGGCATTGCCTGAGGAGTGATAGGCACCTCAAAATTCACTGGAAACTCTGCATGCTACATACAAAGACTCTCACAGCCAAGGGATAGGAAAAGCCAAGGATAGAGAAATATCTGAAATCTCCCTGCTGCCTGGGGCTAGATGTTTGGCACAGTTTTCAAAGGGAAACTGTAGCAAGGATCTCCTTCTCTTAAGAGAGTCTCATTAGTATCAAGTCTTTAAAAGAAGTGTTCAAGCCAACCCTTGTGTTTTAAAACCTGACGATGGGAGAAGGACATTGTGATAATGCCTTCTAACAAAAGGAAGAAGCAACCCAAGAAGCAGGAGGTCTGGATTCAGTTCTCTTTGTAGCCTAAAACCATTCCAGGTTCCACCATCAAGTTTATCCAGGAGTGCTCTCAGGCCATGCTGGCAGCAGAGATTCTGTGTGATGTTCAACTGTTACTAAGCAAAATGTAGAAATGCTGGGTCTCCTCTGGCCCAGTTTGGTGCCTGTATCCCTTCCTACTTCCGTTTGCCCAGATGTCATCACTACCTTCAGCCATCTGACATCCCTCTGTTCTGTTTTTTGCAGTAGTTAAGGCAAAAGTAGCTGAGGGCAAAAGGAACTCTGGAAAGCAGCCTGTTGTCTCTATCAATAATCAAAAGAGAACATGCAGGAAAAATGGCCTTTATTTTTCTACTCTTGTTCCTCTCCATGTTTGCCTTTCTCTTGGGCAAGGACTCAGCAAGGGCTGAATTAGCAGCATGTTGGACAGACCCCTAACAGCAAGGCCCTTTTTCAGCCTGATAGGCTGCAGCTGTTGCCACCCCTCTAGCCCACACTAATGAACAAGCTGACTAGCTAGATGTTTCTGTGAAAATGAACAAGGCTGACATTTGAAGTGTCACTGCTGGGCTTCAAAATTAATGACTTTTTAAATAAATGAGGGTGATTCACTATCTTTAAACTACTGGCACGAACTGGAGCAGCCCAGAAAGCTGAGACTGTGCAAAATCTGGATGGCCCATAAAGGCCATATAAGGATAGAAAGACTAGGAGTTGTGTTTCCTTATCTCGGTTCTGAGAGTACAATCCAGCAGCTTTATTCATATAAGCATTCTAATTGAAATCAGGTAACAACAGCACGATGAAGTACAGATGTTTTTAAAATACAATGTTCTTAATTCTCTGATGCTGCCTCGAGCAGTTTCATCTCCTTTTGAACTTAACCCAACTTCTATTCTCCACTTAAACCATTAGCATGAGAAGGTGAGGAGCAATGAAGGAGCAGAAGTATTTAATTTTTAGCTGAGAACTGATGGGACAAACATCAACAAAGCCAATGGAAAAGTTAAAACCAAAAGCTAATTATCAGAGTTGCAATTATCTACTCATCAAACACTTGAATTACCACTAATAAATACAGTCCCTTAGGCTCACTTGGAAGAGTTATCTCAAGCACACCAGGCTTGTAAAGAAAAGCTAAACCAAAAACCTATTCAAATTCAATGGACAACATAGCTGATAAATTCAAGAATTAAGATGAAGCTCCAGAATAATGCCAGTGCATGCAAGGTGACAGGTGTAAGGCACATGCTGTTGCCTAAATGTAGGTGTGTGAAGCTCTCAAATTGGACATTCAGCTTGTTATGCTGAGAAGCGGAATATCAAATCCTCAAAGGCTGCCAATAGGACAAAACTAGCCCCACAGAGAACACAAACCCTGCAGTGAGGATGCAATTACTTCTGTATTTCTTCTTCAAAATAGCAAGACTGCCTCAGTCTCTTCTCATTAAGTGAAAAAATTATTACTTAGAATTCATTCCTCCTCATAATTACTAACTAGGAGGTGAATAGCAACACCATATTAAAAAAAATAGGACATATATTCATAACAAAAGTAAATGCATAAAGTATCCTCATCGTTTCCTACATACCAGTTATGTCATTAGTCATATTAGCAGTCCTCAAAGTGCACATGCTGACAAGGAAACATTAAAATGCACTTCATGACTGTAAAGCTAAAAAACTAAATACTGATATACCAGTTACTGCTTTAAGTCTAATTAATTTCTTCAAACAAAATAGTGACAAAACTAATGGGAGGAGGTTTGAGTTTGGTCCTTTCCTTTCTGCTTTAGACGAAATAAAATGCTTGTTCTTGTTCCAGACTGTGTCAGTCCTCCAGGGCTAAACTCTTACCTTAATGAAACAGAAAGATCTCTTTCATTTCAAGTCAGTGTTTTCACCTGGAAGATTTTTCTTCTGTGATGTGAGCAATTCTCCACTGGATTCACACGTGTTTCATGCTGAGAGAGCTATCACAGGCATTTGAACATGGCAAATTAGTAGGTCAAGAGAGGTTCCACTCTCCTCTGCCCTGATGAGGCTGCATCTAGAATATTGTGCCCAGTTCTGGGACCCTCTGTTCAAGAAGGACCTCAGGGAACTGCTTGAAAGTGTCCAGAGCAGAGCCACAGATCAAGGGAGTGGAACATCTTCCTTACAAGGAGTGGCTGAGGGAGCTGGGGTTGTTCAGCCTACAGAAGAGGCTCAGGGGAGACCTCATTGCTCTCCACAACTACTTGAAAGGAGTTTGTAGTGATGTAAGGAAAATGAGACCTCACAACACACAGAGTGTTATCAGGAAAGATATGTTTAATCAGCGCTGAGTGATGGGGCAGGATCAATCCTCAGAAACCCTGCACACCTTCACTTTGTTCAGGTGAAATGTTTATACTACAAAATCATACATATTCAGCACAGGGGTAGGGTTATTACAATTAGTTTTGGGAATAGGTGGAGTTATTACAATCAGTTCCTGGAACTCATTTCTGTAATGTCCCACCTCTTTACACATGCTCATTGCCACCTGGTGGTCACCTTTTGGGGTCTCTGGGAGGAAGGCCGATGCCTTCCTCAGTCTGACATCTCTACCTTTCATCCACCTGCCATCAGTTGTGGGTCAGTTTCTTGGCTGGAGTCTCCGACGTTCTCGTCTTTGAATACAGTATTCTTCTCCATGAGAGTGTTTCAAGACCCTCTCTAGCTTAACTCACCTTCTTTGTGTATATCTGATTAATGATGCTTTATATCAGTGCTCACACAGTTAATGATTTAACTAGGTTCCTACACTCTATGTTCTCTATCCCTTTTTCCCATATCAGTAGCCAGGTGGGGTTGGTCTCTTCTCCCAGCAACCAGTAACAGAACAAGAGGACACAGTCTCAAGGTGTTGCAGGGGAGGTTTAGCCTGCATGTTAAGAAGTTCTTTGCAGAAAGAGTGATTGGTATTGCAGTAGGCTGCCCAGGGAGGTGGTGGAGTCACCATCCCTGGAGGTGTTTAAAATGAGACTGGATGAGGCACTTAGTGCCATGGTTTAGTTAATTAGAAGGTGTTAGGCGATAGGTTGGACTTTACAATCTCGAAGGTCTTTTCCAACCTGATTAATTCTGTGATTCTGTGATCTTTGGAGGTCCTTTCCAACCCCTAACATTCTGTGATTCTGTAATTCGGATTGGCTGTATACACACATTCACACACATCTACAGAAGGTTACTCAATTGGTTTTTTTCCTGGATGCTCCTTCAGATGACAGGACTACTTTGCAATGTGACTGCAAATAGTAATGAACAAAAGCAGGGTGCATGCACTTAGCTGTGCATTTCATTCTGGAGCAAGGGACTATAAACAATAATATTCCTAATTGTTGTTAACATTCAGCATATTACATCCAGGGTTTATGAAGAGTGTGTCAGTTGTCTTACATGACCCCTGGTTACAATAGCAAGGAAAATGGGAATAATTAATTCAGGCACTATACCAAGTGTCTGAATTAACTGAACTGTAGCAGTGATCAGCACCAAGGATGTAGCCACTGTCTTGATTGACTTTTGAAGGAGATTAACTGATCTGGTTAGATGACACATTTAAATTTGGCATATGACTTTAGCTGGCTAAATGAAGGTGTGTGAAACTCACAAAAACAGATAGTCAGGTGCTTGCATCCAAAAGAAACCCCAGCAACTGCTCAACAGGCAAAAACAGTGATCTGAAGTACATGGTAAACACCTAGGCCATGAAAATGCTTATGTTCCCAGGTACAGCATGAATTTAAAGCACAATACCAATTCTATGTACATCTGTAGACACTGTGAAATAAGAATCCTAGAATCATGGAACTGTCGGGGATGGAAGGAACCTCAAGGATCATCTAGCACCAACCCCCCTGACATGGGCAGGGACACCTCACAGTAGAACAGGTTGCTCAGAGCCCCATCCAGCCTGGCCATAAATACCTCCAGGGATGGGGCTTCCATCACTTCCCTGAATACCTTTTTCTACCTTTTCTTCCTTTGCTCTGCTTCTGGAAGAGATTGTGTCCACAGGCCCTTACAACAAATACACCTGTGCCGGTGGTCAAAATACTGTTCCTGGAAGTGAAAGGTTGGTGACACCTTAGGCTCACAGAGAAACTTGGGTGAGGAAAGCATCTTTCCTGAACTACTGAATTTTGGGCAGGTCACAATCCTCCTTTCATTGCAGTGAAGCTCCAGCTGAATGCTTTAGAGCCACTCATTTTCAGGTCAGTCAGGGTGAAGTCCCAGCTCTTCTGCAGACCATGACAAACCCCGTAAGCCCAGATTTCGTCTCCGTATCTCGGGAGTTGATAAGCACAGAGCAGCATTAAGTGCTGCACTGGTTGGGGGCAGGGGAGAGAAAAAAATCCTTGCTGGTTTTATACCTTTGATAAGCAACTATATTTACTAAAATGATTTAATTCCCAAGCAAATAGGTTTGATTCTGTAGAAATGTGCATCTTAGCGGTGACAAACATTTGAACAAGCTCTTTGAACGGTGTCTCTCACTGATTTTTTCCCAATAACAATCAAATGCTTCATTGTTTCAGTTAAAGCTTGGTCTTTCATTTAGAGACTTACTGTCCAATTGTAAAATGACAGACTGCAACTGTAAAAAGAGATTAAATATTTGCATCTTCTTTTCAGCCTAAAGAAAATTAGTGTAGAGTTTTGTCGTTCAAGTGTGTTTCTTTACAAGCTAACAAAGAAGAGCTCAGTGATATTCCAGCAATCCGTTATATGGTCTATTTTTATTAGCAGCACAAGAAAGCAAACACAGCTCATCAGGCTGCGTAAATGAAATGCAATGATGAAGCTCACAAGCAGGCAGAATCCAGCATGCCTGTGTTACTCCCTTTTGTACTGAGTGCATGAAGTATTGCAGGAACTGCTGTCTGTATAAACACATCTCTGTTTCATCATACATAATTCAAGATTTCCAGTTCCCTAATGGAGTAGATTATTTAACTCCATACACTGAGGTACAGGCCACAAGCTCTGCACCATTATCGTACCTCTGCAGCACCCTTGTACACTGCATTTTTTATATGACTCTGCCTCTTCACACAACATATGTGCTCTCAATCAGCTTTATCTTAATACTTTTAAAATGTCTATAGCATCCTCCCTGCCAAGACTTGGATATTCTCTACATGCAATGATTTAGAGTTTACAGAACAACCCTGTGGACAAATGAGTTTTCAAGCATCATCCATGGATGCACAGGGGTTCAGATAACAAGACTGTTCCATAGCTCTGGCACTTGCTACTTTTGAAATTGATAGGAAGTCTGTGGGGACCTATTTGGGAACAGGTCTCAAGAGACAGGCATTTTGATAATAATCTTCTGTGTCCTGTAAGTCACCTCAAACCCAGCATTTCAGAGTCCAGGCAGGGTCTATTCCTGTGCAATTGCCATCCTCTCAGGATTTGAGGCTGTGTAAATCAGTGCGGAATTGAGTCCAGAGACTTGAGCTGCCATGAACATCTTAAAAGAAGATTACACCCATGTAATAATGCACAATCCTTTGCCAATCCCTAAAGAAGGGGGGTGGTGTGTGTGTAGGGGGAGAGGGAAATCAGATTTCTCAGATGGCTCAATCCTACTTGTCCTGGAAGTCAACCCTAACTCAAGGATCCAGAATCTGTGCAGCTCTGAGCTTGGCATGTTTAAACCCACTAGGACACAAGTGGGTTGGTGGTCCTACACACAGCCTTCAGCCAAGCATCTTGGATGCAGGAGGATCAATTTCCAGAGCCAGAATATGGTTCCTGCATCTTCACAGATCTTACAGAGATGCCTCTGCAGAAATGCTCTGTCTGCAGCCCCTGGGTTGGATCTGTGGAGCCAGGCCCATCCTCTGTCTGTAGCATCTAGTGCAGAGGGGAGGGATGGTGTAGGTATGGGCATTCAGCCTTCCTCTGCACTCTTCTCTTGTAGAGAAAGATCTGGGCGTTATTCCTGAGCACAGGCTCAGTGGCAAGAGGAGACTGCATCTTTCAGCCTGCGGGAGAAGAGGAGGCAGGTAACATCATGTCTGCATCTTCAACCATATCTTGGTCATGGTTCACATGCCCATCTCCTGGGCATGAGAGTTTGGGATGGGCCTGGCTGGAGATGCCAGCCTGCATAGCTTCTTGCAGGGCATGAGGAGATTTAACCACCATTCCCCATCTTCACAATTTGCAAAAGACGTGGTGCTCTGCAAGACCAGGCAAGACTCACAACTAATCTCCAGCTAGTGCCCATGTACCCAGGGAACATGGTCCACTGTTTTGTAAATCATCCTGTCCCCTGCCTAACAGATGGACTGGAACAGCCAGAAGGCAACGTGAGCATCAAAGGCTGAGATAAAAATAAGAGTTGTGTGGGATTACGAAGATGACTGCTCTTTTAAGATGGCTTTGTATTCAAGGGATGTAATTTGACCACCCAGCTTGGAGTTAAATTGGCTTCAGACAATACCCTCCTGTCCTAAGATTGCTTTAGGTGATCCCAGTTGGGATCAAGGCTGAAAAGAGATCATGCTGGGGAAAACAAGTAGTCATCTTGAATTTTTTGCAGGCAACTCCCAAGCTTAGAGCCTGGGACGAGATGTGTGGCTATTTGGTTTGTGCACTGTGACTCTTGGCACACGCGGCTTCATCTCTGCCTGCAGAGCTGGCAGCCAGCTTGTCCTTCACAGCCCTGAAGGGCTGAGCCAGGTGCCAGCTCTGTGGACACAGAAGGAGGCTGCCCTCATTGCTGCTGCAGGCACCCAGGAGCAAGTGCATACCTGGGCCACCTCTTGCCCTTGGTCACTTGCCCCATGCTCATCACATCAGCTCTTCCTGTCCTTATGGACCACCTTAATCCCCTTCTCACAGTCCCAGCTTCACATCAAGGGCTGTGCACCATCATTTGCAGGGCTGGAGCCTATCCTGATGCTGACATCGAATGTGAACATATGACAAGTTCAGCCTCCACACATGCCCTGCACAGCAGTTCAGAAAAGTAGCACTTTTGATGGCATCCCACAGAGTTTTGCTTGTTTACCCCACAAGCTGCAGGTAGCGCCCCAAACAAGGGTGCTGATAGTCCTGCCCTCCAGAACAAGAGGCATCTGAAACAGAGCATCACGCAGGCAAGGGTGCTGGAAGCAAGATCTTCTGTGCAGAGAGCCATGGCTCTCCCCCTGCTGTCATGCCCCAAGTGCTCTGAGTCCTGGCACTTGGGCACTCGGATGCAGCAGCCGTGCCGTGCCATGCCCTGCCTCCACAGAAACAGCGACAGAAAATAGGGTCTCCAAAGGACACATCTCCCCTCCAGCCTTTCCTCTTCCCGTGCGGCTTTGCGGAGGCGGCAGCATAGAGCTTTAACTTTCTCCGCCGGTTCAAGGGCTTTCTGTTACCGTGTCGCCGCCTCACAACCCAGTCCCCTGAAGGCACTCAGCCACCATATATGCTCGCTATAGACTGAGGAGCACAGGCCCCCTCGCATCCCTCCCGACCCGGCCCGGGCCCGTGGGGCCTGCTAGGCCTCCCGCCGTGGGGCAGCTGAGGGCGGCTGTCGGCAGGGCCTGCGAGCCCGAGCCCTCCTCGCGGCACGGCGGTGGGCGGTGGCCGCGCTAATGCCCCGGCTGCCCGCAGGGGGGAGGCGGAGCGGGCGCCGCCGGGGACGAAGTGAACGTGGAGTAGAAGGCGGGCAGGAAGGGAGGAGAGAACGGTGGGAGGGCGGGGAGAAGTTTATTCTTGGAGACACCTCTCCAGGGTGCGGTGGGGTTGCTGTCTCACGCCGGCCGTTGTTGGTGCTGGGACATGCGCCTCCGCGCTGCTTCCCGGGGTTAGTCACGGCGGGGCGCCGGCCCCGAGTCCCCACCCAGACGAGCGCGGCGCCAGGAGTAACTACTGCCTCTCGTGTACGGACCGAGCGCGGTCGCCTGCCTCTTGCCTCCCTCCCACCGCCTGCGCCCTTTCCCTTCTTCCTTTCCCGGGTGCGTGAGGAAAGCTAACAATGGTGGGGCACAGCTGCCGGGCCCCTGCCCTCGCTTAGTGGAAGCGGGTGCCCCGCGGCCAGCGGCATCTACGCCGCCGCCCCGCCCTGTGGCGGCTCCGGGCCGCGGACCGCGTTGCTGCCGGCGGCAGTGCCTGAAGGCGATGGTGCCCGCGCCGGGGTTAGCCTGATCGCCACCTCACCGCCTCCAGTGCTGGCGGCGCTGCTGTGGGGCCAGCCGTCCGCCGCCGCGCTCACTCGGGCTTCCGGCTACCTGATACAACTTGGAAGCCCCTCCAGAAAACATAATAATTTATAATAATAATATAAAATAAGGATAAGAAGGGGGAGAAGCGGAAGAAGCAAGTGGATAATGTCAACCCCGAGCAGATTCAAAAAGGACAAAGAGATTATAGCGGAGTATGAAAGTCAAGTGAAAGGTAAGCACGGGGCGTTCCAGGTGCCTCCCCGGCCTCAGGGACGCGGGGCGGCGGCAGAGGGGAGTCCCCGCGGCAGGCGGCCCGCCCGGTCAGCCAGCCCCTTCCCCCGGGCTGCGGGATGGGGCCCGCCCCGCCGCCACCGCCGTCCGGGCGGTCGGTCGCTGTTGTCTGAACTTCAGTGGGGAGGGGAGCAGAGAGGGGGCTGTGAGCAGCGGCTTCTGCTCCCCCATCCGCACTCCCAGCAGCGTCGGTTTGTGTGAGGGGGTGGCGGGGTCTGGGGACGGGCGGCAGCTGCGGCGATTGTCTGCTACTCGGCCCCGGCGGAGTACCTTCCCTTCCTCCACCGACTTCGGTAACACGGGTGGTAGGGATTAAAAAGAAAAAGAAGGCTTGGCAGTGAAACTGAGACGAGAGACAATAGTAAGCCATGCCTCTTTCTTAAGGCACATGGCTGGTGTCCTCCACCCTTCCTTCAGGGTTACAGTTTATGTGTTGGGCTAATAAAGAATTACCCTGGACTGTTGAATGAGCCCTTTCAGCCATCCCAGGAAGTATTTCAGCCTTGCATCGCCCGGTTGTATCGCTTCCAACTATTATGCCTAGGGCGGCACCGGCAAACCCTGCCTTGAACCACCAGTGCTTCCAGACCCTCGAGTTTCCTCGCTAAGCGTTTTCCCCTCCGCCAGTGTCTTGGGTGAAACAGGATGGGAAAGTAGCAGCACGGGCGGTGGGGTCTCTTAGTGCACATCATTTTCTACTGGATACTGTCAGGAAATATATTGCATAATACACAAATGGCAATAAATGCAAGCATGGGGGATGAATGCAAACGTGAATTGCAGCGTTTGAAAAGCTATGCGACACCTTAACTCTGTTTATTAAAAATGATGTGGGTGTGCTCCTTAAGAAGGCTGCATCCCGATACATGGTACTGTGACAGCAGCTCTGCGATGTGGAGAGACAGACCATGACCCCATGGTCTATGGGCTTCAGGTGTCCCTTTGCCCCATGCAGTCGTTAGCTGGGGACCTTCAAGTGTCTGAAACAAGGTGGGAGCAACCTCTCCTAAGCTGTTGTTGACTTGCTGTAATTGCATAGTAATTTTTTTTTGCTCTTACTTGATCCTGTGGGACCAAATTTTCAGGACATTTTTTGGAGTTCATTGGTTTTTTTTTCCCCCTCTTAAAAGGGAAGATTTAGGTCTTGAGTTTTCTTCTTCTGAAGCTTAACTTCTTGTGAAAAATACCTGTCCTTGGGTCCACCAAGGCAGTTATGCATAAAGTGAAAGACCTGGTAGATAGGTGAGCAGTGAGGAGGTCTTCTCTGAGCTGGCAAGTAGGCCATGCTCTTCACATGTCTGTTTGACAGGGGCAGGGATGAAACCGCTTTCACAGCGAGTGGATTTGTTGCCATTGAGCCCTTGGAGTGTTGATGCTTTTGCCTCTATGAAGATGGTGCAGGTTTGTCTTGACCACCGAGGAGAAAAGCAAGTTCAAGATGTTAAGCACTTTGCAGAGTGTGCAGGCTGTTCTTTGCCTCCTCCTAACACAATTGTTATGGGTTCTATGGGCTCAGCCTTTACTAACTACAGGCAGCTGCTGTTCTTTTCTTTTGAGTAATGAAACAAAAGTACCATGCCCTTCAGCTATATGTATTAGATCATTTCATAGACAGCAAATATTAAGGTACAAAAGACCTCCAGTATCTTGTCTGTCCTTGGTGTTATGGTCCTCCATCATAATTGCTGAAGGAGGTGGCATTTGTAAACATGACTTAGTAGGAATTTTTACTTGCTTTGTGCCTTTGCAGTGGTCTGGGGTGTGTGCACTCTGATCCAAACTGTCTCGCCTGAAATGTGGATTAGCAGCAGTTGGAAAAAGTATGCCGGGCTAGAAATTGCTTTTTCTTTAACCAGCCTCACTATAATTTGTATTTCAGGTGGCAAGAACTGTCTGTACTAAGGCATAATTCTGCTTGATGCTAGCACAGTGATACGATAACAAAATGATGATATCATTGTGTGGTACCTTGAAAGTCTTTTTGATATTGAGGGGTTCAAGGCCTAAGGGATCAGTCACAATTAACCAGCAAGGTAACTTATAAGGGAATGTAAATGCAGGCAAGTCAGGTTCTTGTTTACTACCTGAAATTTCATACATTAGGATGGGAGAAAGGGTGTGGCCAAAGTGCCTTTGCTGATGATTTCTAGTGTTTGCAG
Organism: Tricholaema leucomelas; assembly: GCA_013400475.1. Taxonomy (NCBI): domain Eukaryota; kingdom Metazoa; phylum Chordata; class Aves; order Piciformes; family Lybiidae; genus Tricholaema lacrymosa; species Tricholaema leucomelas. The sequence continues at coordinate 270,473 of WAAF01020584.1, forward strand.
TGGCTAGCTGATTTCTCACTTCTGATATGTTTAGTTGCCTGGAGGATGTGGACAGTTTGGCAGCAGACTAGCCATCTGAGGTCATCTGGACAGTTGTGTGCAAAGGAGTATTACACCACATATATCCCTTGTTACATGATTGCGTTGGGCCCAGGCTGCTGAACACCAGTTAGCAATTCAGAAACCGCACACTGATGTGTGCATTTGTAAATCCTGTTGCAAGATGTCTGAATACAGATACTGAAGAAAGGAGCTTCTACTGTGTATGGCCTGTGGGGTGTGCGTATGGTGCCTTATTTGGAAAAGAGGATTTACCAATGCCATTCTTCACATAGCTTCTCTGCTCTTAACTCCTCAAATAGGAAGCAGTAGCAGATGTCAATTATCCTGCTGGCTTCCTGAGTGATGTAAACTGGCATCTTCTTGGATTTTTGGCAGTATCAACAAATTGGTGGCTGCATTAGTGGTGGTCATACAGGAACAGTAGAAAGCCTGCAAATGTTACCTGTTTGTCACACTGAAACAAACAAGGTACTTCTGACTTGTTGGGCACTTTTCTTCATGACATGCCTATTCATCAGGCTAACTTCTATCAAAAACTATCCTAGTTGTAGGAATAATGGATTGTGTTCACTTGCACATTGTATGGAAAGCAGAGGGATATTTTTGTTAAAGATGTCCACACAGATAGATACCTATATCCATTATTTTGAGCATGTAAGGATATTATGATGACATAGGTACCTTAATTTGTCGACATAAAAGCGCATGGAAAGCACTGCTGGTTTTGTAACTCTTAGTTCATCTTCAGTGAATATCTCAACACTTTCAGTATGACCTTATTACTTGATGGTTTTGCTGAAGCACCTACTTCTCAGCAATGTTTCACTTCATAATTCAGAAGGCTTAGGAAAGGCATCAAGAGCTTGTTTATTCAAGAACGTTTTGACAGTTCTGAGGAACAATTTATATTGTTGTTAAAATGTCTTGAGTGATGTGCCTTGTACGCTTTCTGCAGTGATGGATTACTGAATGCAATCACTTCTTAAAATGTCTCTGGTAATCTAGACTCTATGAGTTTTTGCTGAAGAATGTGATGATTTGAAGGGCTCTCTGAAGTCATAGAGGTAGGTTTACTTCCAACTTTACAGCTGGGGTGGGGGATATGGCTAGATCTAGAAGGTTAAGGGAATCCTATTTAAATGAGCAACAGACTGGTGATAGGAGTGGAGTATCAACCTTCTGATACGTGACCCTATTTAGTTAAGGAACGTTGTCTATAGATCTCAAAGCTCCATTTGCTATAGTAGCCTATTTTTATCCTACCTTTTGTATTCTGATGACCATCTGCTCCTTGGATTTGCTGATAATGTAAGGTACTATCTGTTGATACTACAGAGCAGTCTACAGTAGCAAAGAATACTAATCACTGATGTCCTTGTAGGTATCTCAAGTATGATGAAGGGGGAAGTAGTGAGATCTTGAATACTTGGCTCACTGCAGAAATTTATCCCTCTGGAGAAGAAATGTGAAGTAGTAGCAAATGTTTGGAGATGCTTCTCAATAACGTCCAGGTCATTCAAATGTTAGATGGTCATGTTTACCTGATTAAGACTTCTAACTGGCCTTCCATGTGTAGGAGAAAAGCACTTTCAATAGGTGAGCATTGTGATGACTGATAATCATGGCCTGTCTGTTCAGTCAGGTCCTCTGTATGATTTGAACTGTTGAGGATCTTTGGAGTTTAACAGTCTTTGACCCTTTCTGTGCAACTGCATCTCCAACTGAAAAGGATTGAGGAAAGGGCTACTTAGATGCTTCCTTTTTCCACCTTAATTTTCCGCTTGTGACTGAGTGAAAATATAAGCCCAAAAGCAGCTTTGCGAAGGGACGCACTTCCTTGACATTAATATTTGCAAGATCTTCTTCAACAAAAAATACTCCTGTTTTCCACCAGAAACTATTTCTTAGCACTTTGTATAATTGTCTTGTTTTGAAAATTTTAGTTGAATAGATGCCAGTTTCCAAAGTTCAAGTGCATCAAGTGTGGTGGTTCAGTGGAGTTTTTTCTGATCAAAGAACTTGACCACAGTGTGATTTGTCTTATACAGAAAGGATATTGTTCTCTGTGCCGTTTTTCAGTTGATGTTGCACAGAATCACAGAACATTAGAGGTTGGAAGGGACCTCCAGAGACCAAGTCCAAGCTCCCTGCTGAAGCAGGGTCGCTTAGGGTAGTCCATATAGGAACGCATCCAGGTGAGTTTTGAAAGACTGCAGAGGAGACATCACAACCTCTCTGGGCAGCCTGTTCCAGTGCTCTGTCACCCTCACTGTAAAGAAGTTTCTCCTCATGTTGAGGTGAAACCTTCTGTGTTCAGTTTGTATCCATTGTTCCTTGTCTTACTACTGTGCACCACTGAAAAGGGATTGGCCCCTTCCACTTGACACCCCTCAGATATTTATAGACATTGTTCAGATCTCCTCTGTGTCTTCTCAAGACTAAACAGCTCCAGCCTGTTGTTTAAGAGACAGTCTAATGAAGGATAATTCTGTACCTTTTTCTCCCACTCCTTTTTCCCTGCTCTCTGATCCTTCTCGTCAGAGTACAAAATTAAGTTTTTGAGGTAAATGTTAATGAGCTTGTAGTTGACTATTCAATAGGAAGGGATATCTTCAGCTTTAGATAGTTGAGTCATAAATTGAATAGTCTTTTTTGTTGGTGGTTTTGTTGTGGTTTTTTTTTTAAAGCCTTTATATTCAGTACTTTTCTCACAGCTTTATTGGAAAGAAAACTAAAGAACTTGTTATAATTTAATACCATACATGGTGTTAATTGAGGGATGGGGGGAGCCCTAAAAAAGCCTACTTCAGAGGGTTTTGCCTGTTAGTCTTTCTGTATAATGAAAGGAAAAAAAAAACACCCAAACTTTTTTTGGTACCTTTTTGAAAAGGTAGCAGTTAGGAAAGCAGACTTTTTCTTGGTTTGACCTCATACAGCAGCTGATTTTTCCCAGCACTGTAGTAAAACTGTTTACTATTTTACTGTGGTTTTAAACGTGAACAAAATCCCAATTGTTATAGCGCACATGAAAGGGCAAGCAATGAGTCACAGAATCACAGAGTGTTAGGGGTTGGCAGTGACCCCTAAAGATCATCCAGTCTAATTCCCATGCCAGAGCAGGATCGCCTATACCAGATCACACAGGAACAGATCCAGGTGGGTCTTGAGTATCTCTAGAGAGGGTGACCCCACAACTCCTTTGGGTAGCCTGTACCAGTGTTCCCTCACAGCGAAAAGATGTTTCTTCATATTTCTATGAAACTTCCTATGCCTCTCAACTTCCATCCATTGCCCCTTGTCCTGCCATTGGGTGTCACCAAGAAGAGCCCGGCTGGATTGTCTGACCAGTGTTTGTTTCTGGCAGTGTGGCAATCATAGTACGTATTTAATGTGTTCATTTTGCATATACTTCCCTTTTTTTTTTTTTTTTTTTGTGTCTTCTTAACCCCTCACTCCTGACTCTGAAGAAGTTTGTATCCTTTCATGATAACTTCTTTGGGACTCTTTTTGCTTCCCAGGTGTACTTTCTTCACTGTGAAGCTTTGCTGTTGCAGAGTAATGCTTTAAATTACTATAAGGTTCATTTAATTTCCTGTCATTATCTTTTATTGGTCACTTTTTAATGAACTGAAGTCCTGGATGCTAATAAAATAATACTCATAGCTTTTGAAATGGCTGTGGTAACTCAGGATGGGATCTGAATTTCATCTTATTTTCTGCCTCAAACTTCACTTGAGTTAGATTTTTGCCTTTTGTGCAAACTAGTCTGCTTGTCAGTCAGACGTGATGGATGGTAGCACTGGAAAAAGTGGGTCAGTGCTGTTGAAACTGGATAAGAAATCCCCTGCTGACCATCACACAGCCTATTAGAAATCACTGACCATGACCTGACAGTGCAGCATGTCTAATCTCTGTTTTGGACAGGGCTGGATGTGAGGGAGAGCACAAATGGGGCCAGACAGGTGTCAGTTTGGTGGTACTTGCTCTTTCCTTTACCTTTTTTATTTTGCAAGCTCCTGCTACATCTAGCTGTCATGATATCCTATATCTAACCTTCCTGGATTCCAGAGTGGAAATTAGTGCTACCTTAACTTGCATTAATCCCTATTAGAGTCTAATCTACTTTTACTGCTTTGCTTTCATGTAGTGGGATAGGCTTTGGAGTGCGGGGGTTTGTTTTTGTGTGTGAGTGATTAGTCTAAATGTGTACCAGAGCTTCTTGCACCCTGCTTGCTATCCCTTCTGCTTCCTGCAGGTTTAGTCTCATGGCAGCATTTCCTCCACAATTGACTTCTTACTTTTTGTCAGTTACTGACCTGGCTTTTGTGGGATCCCCCTATGCTCTCTGTCTTAGCCGTCTGGGCTGATTCAATCAAGTGCTGGCCATTTCTGAGGCATGGCTGGCTGACCTTCCTCGGTGCTGGTCAGCCTGGGAGCTGTGAGTCATGAATAGCCTGTTCTGCCTGAAGTTACTTTATGCCTTTTCCTTCCCCACTTGTCAGGCAGCGTGCCAAGGTTCAAGAGATTGTAGGGGCAGTATATATGTATGTATGCACATAGAGGAAGAGCAACAGCTGAAAACTGGAGGCAATGGTTGAATTTGCAATAGCTGATACTGCTGCTTGGGTGTCACTAACAGAAATGAGGCTAATGGGCTGTGCAGTAGTAGATACTTGGGATGAATCACAAAGAGCCTTTACTGAGAGCATGGGACCATCTCCTGGCTAAGAGACAGAGTTGGCTGCACAGGAAGACTGCGTTCTGTGTGTATTTTACATTACCAAGGTTCTGTCTGGTGCCAAAACCTAAGAAGTTGGTTATCACTGCTTTTTTTTCCCTTTGTTTCCAAGGCTTAAGCAACTGCAAGCTGTTGAGGTAAGTTTGCGTGGTGACCTGCTCCTGTGGGAATGCTCTGGGACAAACAATTCACTTTGATCCACTGTAATGGGAGTGGTAATCCTGAGGCACCACTTCCTCAGGAATTTGCTGTTTTCTCCAGCTTGTGGAAGCTCTGGTAGACACAGAAGTGTGTCACAAGTCAGTTATAGCCACCTGGTAGGCTAAAGGTGATGTATTACATTTTGCCTGTGCTCTGCCTGCTAGTCCATCTTGTCCAGGAAGACTGCTGGTGTTCTCAAGCTGTCTTCTGTTATCTACAGAACAAGGAAAATCTCTCTAATAGTTGTCACTTGCCTCTCCTCTGTTCATGCCTCTGTTTCTCAGGCATATAGGTATTATTATCTAATAGTCAGTGAGTGCAAACACTATAATGAACAGTTTGTATTCTGTAGGAGACAACATTTGTTTTAGTTCATGGTTGGCACAATAAAATAATCCCAAATCTAGGTGCCTGTGAATGAGGTAGCTGTTGCAAGTAGAAAGATCAGAGAGGGTGCTCTCTGTAGTCTTTCACTTCAAATATTTGGGCAAGAAAAGGGCCCAGCCTTCTATGTCAGAAAAATCTGTAGGAAACGAACAGCAGCAAAACCACTGAATGCATACAGAAAATGCTGTGGAAAAAGTGTATGCTCTACCATTTGACTCTAGTAATTATATCTGCCAAAAGAATTAAGGATGACCTTAAGAAGTGTTATTAACTTCTAAATCTGTCCAGTGCAGGACAGTAGTTGATGTGGTTTTAATGAAGATCTTCTGAAGGTGTGTGGGCACTTAACCAGCATATGGCTGGTTGCTTTTAATCACAGTGGTAGTAAGGGGAAAAAAGCTTTTCTTTCTCTGTAATTTTCTAGAAAAACTTTCAGTAGCACTGGCTTAGAAGTATGATCACAGATTCATCACAACATTCCTACTGACTTCGTCATGTTATACATTATTGACTGAAAAAGCCTATCTGAGTTTCATTCGCAGCCTCATCAAACTTCCCGTTACAGATGTAGAAGTGCTGACAAGCAGACAAGGGAACGCATCTTGAGTACTGCATTCGGTTTTGGGCACCTCAATACAATAGGGATGTAGAGATGCTGAAGTGAGTGCAGAGGAGGGCAACAAAGCTGTGGAAGGGCCTGGAGAATAAATCTGATGAGAAGTGACTGAAGGAACTCGGACTGTGTTCTTTGAAAAAAGAGGTGGCTGAGGGGAGACCTCATCACTGTCTACAGCTTCCTGAAAGAGCCTTGTGGAGAGGTCGATGCTGGTCTCTTCTGACAAGTAAATAGTGATAGAACAAGAGGGAATGGCCTCAAGCTGCAACTGGGTAGGTTTAGACTGGACATTAGGAAACATGTTTCAGGGGTAGAGTGATCAGGCATTGGAATGGGCTGCCCAGAGAGGTGGTTTAGTCACCAGCCTTGCATGTGTTTAAAGGTCTTTTGGATGTGTTGCTTAGGGGTATGGTTTAGAGTGCACCTTGTAGAATAAGGTTGGACTTGGTGATCCTGAGGGTCTTTTCCAACTAGACTGTTCTTGTGATTCTGTGAAGGGAGAGCTGTATTAGCATATTAGACAAAACTTTCTCAAAAATATACTAGACATGTAATTCTCTGTTTTATTGTGAAATAGAAGTTACAAAAGAAAGGTAGAACACTTACATTGTAGTATTTCTTGTTAACTATATTGGTAATAAAAAGCAAATGCAGCTGGCTTACCAAATGATGACTTCCAGGAAGTAGTGATTGCAATCTTTCACAGAATTAGCTGCTATGGGAAACATAACTGACTACTTGCAGATTCATGTAAAGGGACTGTCCAGACTCCTTACGTGACTCAGTGCTTACTCATCTGAATTATTGCTAGCAGTTTATTGGTGCTGTCTTGTATCTGGAGTTTTTGAGATACTGCTTTTACTTGTTTCTTTCAAGGTATCAGAAGTGGAGTGGTGCACACTTTGGGCCATGTGTTAAACTCAATAAAGAGATGTGCAGATAGCCTTTCTGCAGTGTACATTCTTCTGTATGGTAATAGAAACCACTCTACTGGTCTAGCTGATTCCAGAGTATCTGATTCCTGAAAATGAGAGGAATCTGCTCCTGTTTACAAAGTACTACAGAAGTCTAATAAGATTCAGTGATAGCTCTTGTATGACTCTGTTCTTTCAACAACCTGTCTTCTTTCAAGCCTTGCTGCTCTCTGCTTTTTCCCTTCTGACTCTGTTTATCCTCTCTTCTCTTAAAAAAAATAATTAAAGCATTTGGTCAGAGAGGAGATAAAATGTGTTCATTCAGTATGGCATCTGAACTGGAAGTTTCTAACTCAACAATTTAACTGTCTTAGAAAATAATTGACAAATTGAAAGGTATAGAAGCGAGTATGTAAATATAGAGATATAGATACACACATATAGAACAAAATCTATTATTCTGCTGCTCCTGCTGAAATAATCTTCACTTCAGCCTTTTCACCATGAACTTTTGTTCTTTTTATGGTTTTAAAGATTCCAACTGTCCAGTAAGTAGCCTCTTAGGAAAGATTACGACATTGGTTTTCTCGCGCTAAGAGCCGACTGGACTTGATCCGTGCAGTCTTTTTCCTTTAAGTTTTATATTCCTGCTGGTTCAGGGCACTGTGTCAGATAGCTGTCTGGTATCTCCAGTCTTTTTTCTCCTTGCTTCCTGGATTTGCTGCAATACAATTTTTTTGTATCAAAGCAAGCTGTGACTAAGCTGATTGTCGTAAAGTTAGCCTTATTCATTTGACAGTATTTCTGCAGGCCTATACTAAAAAGAAATGTTCCCACCCACCCTATAGAGTACTTATAACACCCTGAAGTTGTCTTTAGATGGCACGGCTTGTTTTTACTCTTGCAGGTCACTAACTTGATGATCAGTAGGAATAAAAGTCTGTAAACTCTTGTTCATAGGTGCCTTGTATAAGTGGCAAATTGGTATCTCTACATTCTTGGCATAAATAATATCAGCTCCGTGAAGGAGCGGCTGTGTAATGGAAAGCTAGTTTGTTTGTTTTGTGTTGTGAAGGGCTAACTGGTATGTTTAAGAACTTGATTGCTATGCTGTCTTTGCTGCTAAACAGACTACTTCAGGTTAAGACTCAATGTAATAGGGTTGTGGGTATTATGTGCTTTTTTAAGGTAGCCTTTGTGTATTTATGCCTTTCTAATTTCCAAGTAACAGTGCATAAAATTAGTGAGATTCTTAGCGTCATGAGAATAGAACACAAGTGTTAATGTTCTCAGATACCTTTGCATCATTGCAAGTCAAAACCATGTGCAGAGTGGGAGAAGGCCCCCAGTGCAGAGGTGAAGTAACCCAGTGCAAGTAGGAGTTCCATAGCTAGGGGTTCCTGTCCTCCCAGGGTGCTGTGGAGGACCCTGTGAGTGCATGCCTGGCATTGCTGCTTCTGTGGCAGCCTGCTTTGAGCAGTCCGTGTGCTAAGTTCATCGGATTATTGTTGACTGCATTGTAATCCTTTAATTGCCAGCCACTTCTGATGCCACTGTAGTTGTGGGTCAAATTCCATGGTTCTTATGCAATGTTCCCACTGCTGTCTTTAAGTTTACTTATGGAATAGTGGAATACGCTACCCCTGACAAACTTGATCATACTGCCTTTTTGAGAAACAAGCAGCCAAGAGCATCCCGAATCATCCTGTTCCTGGTACCTGAATGAAGTTTCTGACTTTCACCGGAGTCTAGACACATGGCTGGCTGTCAACAAAGTTGTTTAATACAGAACATAGATATTGGGAATGTGGACTAAAGTGTTCCTTTTTCATGTTTCTGTTGGGCTAGAGAGATTATAGGGTGGGAGAGTTAGGGGGATTATTGGTTTTTCTCTCCATCTACACTGCTCTCCTGACACCCTACCTGGAGTACTTTGTCCACTTCTGGAACTCCCATTAAAAGAAAGATCTGGACATGCTGGAGTGTGTCCAGAGAAGGGCCATGAGGATGATCAGAGAGCTGGAGCTCCTCCTATGGAGACAGAACTGTTCAGTCTGGAGAAGAGAAGGCTCTGAGAGGACCTTATTGTGGCCCTCCAGTATCTGAAGGAGGCCTACGAGAAAGCTGGTGAGGGACTTTTTAGGGTGTCAGGTAATGAGAGGACTAGGGTGAGTGGAGCAAAGCTAGAGGAAGGTAGATTTAGATTAGATATTAGGAAGAAGTTCTTCACCATAATAGTGGTGAGACACTGAATCAGGTTGCCCAGGGAGGTGGTGAGGGCCCCATCCCTGAAAGTTTTTGAAGCCAGGCTGGATGAGGCTCTGGGCAATGTGACCTAGTGTGAGGTGTCCCTGCCTATGGCAGTGGTGTTGGAACTAGATGATCCTTCAGCTCCCTGATGATTCTGTAATTCTCTAGCCCTTCCTTGAGATTTCTTACTGCTTCTTACTTTTAATGCATTCTGAACAGTGGTGCTTTAGAGAGGGGGTCAGTTACCTAGTCCTGTAGAGGTGTCACTGGTACTTCAACATTTTCACATTTTTGTTTATGATAGCACTGTGGATGAGACCACAATCTGTATTTATATGAGCAGGGCATGCAGAGCAAGGGAAGTGACTACTGAATTCTGTGCATACTGACAGGCTGACCGTACCTGCTATACAGAATAGATGAGCACGTTTTCATATGAAACTGCTTTCATGTTTAAAGAAAGGCTGGTGAAGTATACATATATTGCACTGGGCTGCAGTGGAGCATGTGGTACCAAGAGGCTGGTTAAAGAGCAAGGATGACTGACCACCAAAGACCAAGTAGCTAATATGCTAAGATTTATGTACCAGTTTTTCATAGCACCTCTGGGAGACCTTTCTCGACAGTCTCTGGTAACTGATTTGATAATGCTGAGTAAAAACATCACCTTTTTCATATAAAAAGGGGTGAAATCAGCAAAAATAACAGCCTAAGTGTGATTCCTCTAAAATATACCACCCTGGCTAGCAAAGTAGTGGGTTATTGGTGAGAGGTGATGGGTCAGCAGAGGGACTGTTCAAGCAGACACCAAGCGCATGCCTTGCTGTTGGCCTATCTTCCAGTTGAGTATAGCTCTGTGTAGCTGCCAGATGGCCTCTGTAACCAGGGAGGTCTCCATTCAGTCCTTTGAGAACAGACTTTCAGGCTACAACAGCAGTTTTCACACTTTTCCATGTGGGCTCAAAGAGGCTTAGGGTGAAAAATATCCCATGGGATTAAATCCATAAAAGAACTCTAGCTCCTGTGTTTGCCTTTCAGATACCATGTTTGGTTTCCCTTCGGCTGCTGTCTAACTTCAGAGTTGTCTATGGGCATGTTTATGCAACACATATACTGGCCTACATGTTTGTTCTGCAGACTGTTTACAGGAGTTACGATTTGAAATATGGCATTTCACTAACATGGGTCCCTTATTTGTAGATCAGAAGCTGCCTTGCCTCCAGCTGGCAGGGACAAGACTTCAGTACTGGCCATGTGCATGCAGTTGTCATCTGAGTTGTCACCAGAGAAGACCTAAAAATGTTATATTCTTTTGCTCCGAGCCCTGCCTGCCAAGTTACTGTCCCCTAGTTTTTAGTGCAGTCTTCTGGGACAAATTTTCTTGCTTGCTGAAGCTCTCCTACTTTTTCCCAGACTTGGTGAATACTTAGTTGTTTAGAGTGATTATGAATCCATTGCCTGGTAGTGAGCGCAGTTACCTGAGAGAGCAGTTACCTAAGAGATACAGTTCTCAGTGTATGTTCCTCCAAGTGTGTGTTCTTGCTTCTAATTCCTTTATAAAGAAAAGGACAAGAGTAAGGGCTGTAGGGTTGAGATCTTTGTGTGACCAATCTAAATTAAGTATACTTTATTAATATGGAGGAGGAAGTATTCAGAGGATGCCTTATTTATTCATTGCATGTGGTCATAGAGTATACAGAAAAAAAAAATCAACCATTTTCTTTTTGATTGATTTTTAATCTTAATACTTAACCACTATCTGAGGCAATTTTTGGCAGATTGTCTCTGGTTTTTCAGACAATTTGAAAAAATGGTTTGATCAGTTACTTTTGAAAGTTCACAATTTAATGCTTGTTTGCATGAACCTTTCTCTTCCAGGACTCTCAGCACTCCTTTCTCAGTCCCCTGTTCCATGGTGATTCTGCTCCCTACCTGCCTGAGTTGCAGATTCACAAATTGTGCTTTCATTGTAGCCATCCAAAGCTTATTCTGCAAATATTGCTGACTTATACTCACATCTTCACAGATATGAAATGGCAAAATTACATTAACTGATGTTTAAGGAGAAAAATTGAATGAGTCTGGAAATATTACAGGGACAAAGCCTGCAGTTGTTGGCCAAATAGTAGCAAATGTGTTGGAGTTTAGTGACTAGAGGTTCATGACATTTGATTACAGTTCATTAATCTATCTGTAAGATGAAGGAAACCTGAAGACCTCTTTATCAATCGTGGTAGTTGATCAGGTTATTTGCTTTGCAGAACTGTTCTGGAGGGCAGCAGACAGCACTTCAAAAAGACAAGATACTTGAAGACATTGGGCTGTACTTGGGTGTCATAACGTGCCTGTTCTTCACTTGTACTACTTCAGATGTATGTGGTGAAGTCAGGTGGTTTGTCCAGCTGTATGCAAAGTACCATAGCTCAGAATCAGACAAGAAGTTGGAAAAGTCCAAATGCTTTTCAGCCTGTAAAAAGTGAATTCAAGAAGACCCTTCAGGTGCATTTCTGAATTTGCACACTGACTCCTTTTGTATTGGAAAGAACAATTTGTTCTTAATTCTATTCTGCACTCCATTCTAGCTACCTGTTGTTTTTTTTATCTAGCTATTCACTTGATAACCTTATTTTGTTTGTTTATTTTTTTTTAAATAAAGGTGGTTGACTGTTGTATTAAATGACTAGCTAATTCATCCTGAATCAGTAGCAGTTCCTGCTGGATAAGAGAATTCGGAGAATATAATCTAATTCTGAGAATTCTAGAATGGCTCAGGCTGGAAGGGACCTCAGAGATTATCTACTCCAACCTCCCCACCATAGGCAGGGACACCCCTCAGGTACACTTGGTTGCTCAAGGCCTCATCCAGGCAGGAGGCTTAAGAGCTTATGTGATGGTTTGGGTGTTACCTGCCCTTCCACAGTTTGGAAATCACCGAACCGGCTCTGGAAATTGAATGAAGCTTATTATTTACTGCTTAGCAGAATAGACAAGCAGATATTTACAGTATATACAGTTATAGACAGAAATATACAAGGTAAAAGGTAATACGGAGACACAACAGCCCTCCCAGAAACCTGAGTCCCCAAGAGGGGGTTCCCAACCGCCCCTTCACCTTCCCCTTACCCCTCTCAGCCTTACCCCAGTCCCAAGGAAGAATGGAGGTTCGGCCACAGGGTTAGGAAGCAAAGTGGATTAGGAAAGAAAAAAATGGAGGGTGAGGTTAGAGAGATGCAGCTCGGAGCTCCCCAGCAGCAGAAGTGCACTATCTATGTTTTGATTTTTATTTTTATACATCTTAGCAAGCCTATGAGGGAAGTAGACATCACCATTGTTTTCCTTTCACAGCCTGTAATCTAGTTCTTCTCAGCAAAACATTCTAGCTTGCTTCAAACTAGCACAGCTTATTAGAGCTACTGTAAGGAGGTAGAATACATGTGACTAACAGAAACTTCAGTTCCCTAGCTGCTTGTGTGTGTAATCTGTTCTCTCAGTTGTAACATCTGACTTGCAGAGCACATGTGATTTTGCTTTCCCTTAATATTGCCTGTATTAGGATATTTGAAAGTAAATTTATTTCCACATGCTCTTATTTTTAGATAACATCTTTGTAATTTATTTTTTCTCCATTCACTAAGATGTCAGTAGTATGTGAGATCCATGGGATTAGCTATAACTCCCTCTGGTTGAAGAGCTTTGTACTTGTAGGTTTATTTGCAAGATGATCTGAAAGAGTTATTTTAAGTTCCAGCTTCCACATTGTATAGTGCAGTGGGGATTCAGGCCTGTTGTTAAGATCCCATGGGCCATTATTCTTATTACAGTGTGTTTCTAACCTTGGAATTACCTCTTTGAACCTTGAGAGCCTGTGATTTTGGGAAGATGTGCCTCTTCTGCAGTTTTTGTGCAAACAGACCCAACTTAGTGGGGGAAAAAAAGCACTTCTGGTCTCTCCTCTCCAAGTCTGAGACAAGAGCTGCTTTAATTTGGGCCACAGCACTTAATTTAATGTCAAGAGAGATCTTAATTTTAGATGACTGAATGCACTGACAGGAGTCTCCAGAAGTGGCTCAAGGTAGTCTTTCTTGAATTAATAGCAGAGTACTGAATCCCTCATAATTGATGTAGACTTCACAATGCTGAATGAATATGGATGAAACTGGTGTTTCCCTTTGTGAGTTTCTCCTGTAACGGCTATGGTTTTTGTCAACATCTTGTAATTAGCCAGGTCTCCTTTAACTTGTAGCTTCCCAAATGGTGAGGTAGTTCTTGCTGAAGCAGTTCCACAGATGAATGGGGTTGAGCTGGAGCTGCTAAGTGCTGCAGAAACTCCTGCAGTTGTGTATAGACATGTCAGTTCTCTCTAATGAGCCTTGGCTACAGAAAAAAAGATCGAGCTCCACTGCTGTAAAATTTCAGTCAGTTAAAGCATTAGGCTTTGTAACATATTCAGTGCTCTGAATAGTTGCTAACGAATGGAGGATTGGAGGAAGGAATGAATGAATGAATGGAGACGGTATTGCTTTTACAAGCAGTGTAATAGCTGACATGTGTGTCCTGTTAGGCGCAGCCTTGTTTACTTTACACACATGAATTTGTTGACCTCACCAGAGTGCTTAGCCTTCCTAGGGCTACTAATCTCCATAAGTGTCCCCAGGATTTGGCTTAATTTTGGCATTGAAATGTGCAAAATGAATGAATCAAACTGTGAGTCATCGTTTTTTACAGTAAGACATTCTGACTTAGTGCCACAGTCCATGTGCCTGGCTGGTGCTTTCCTTGAGAGCTTGTAGGATCTGACCCATGCTTTAGGAATCCTGACTTCTGAAGTGTAGAAGAAGCTGTTTTGGGAAAAAAAAAGGGTTGTAGTGCAGAATATACTGAATCAGAGCAAGAACTGTCACCTAATTCTGATACAGCCCTCAAAATGAATGTAGGTTGTGGACAGGGTTATACACACATTGCAGGATGTTTCAGCAGTACTCAAGAAGCCTTGAGAAAACTGTGATGGAAATGTTTTCAGTTTACTGTGGTGTTCTCCCTTTTTTTTAAGCATGTATTTTACCTACAGTATAATGAAACAAACTCAGTTTTATAGTTTATTGGAAGCACTGAATTGTGGAGCTAATGCAGATAAATTATATGAATGCCACTTTGGTGTCTGCACTGTAAAATACAAAAGTACAACCATTAGTAACCACAAGGCTCTCTTAAACATTTTAATCTTTTAAACCTTTGAAATGTTGATGTGCTCAAAAGGGTTTCTAAATCCATTGGTTAGCCTGTGTTGTCTCATACTGTGTTCAAAATCATAGCAGATAAAGGAAGAGTGATCAGAAAGCTTAATGCAGTCAGAGCGTCATGACCTGTTATGTAAAGCAACATTTGGCAGGGCCTTCCCAGCTGCTGTAAATGAATGTTAACAGCATTTTATAGTCTGCTTTCACTGTCTTTATTACATAATCTGAATATTTATGACCCTATTAATATGTTTAGCTGTGAAATTACAATATTGATGGAATGAAGGTTCCACAGAAGATTGAATGAGGAGAATGGCTTTTACCTCCTGCACAAAAGTTGCCTTAATAATAAAAAAAACTCCCCATGTTTCAGAGAGGTTTGCTGAGTTGCTTTACCAATGTTGCATTGTATTTCCCTAAACATTGTCATAGAGTACTTTGGTGACAGGACAGTGTTGCTGAACATCCTGTGTGTCTGTATAAAATACAGAGCACTAACCACAAAATGGTGGGTGGGTTGTTTGCTTGTTTTTAAGCAAAGCAAAACATTTTTTTAAACCTTTTGTTTGTTTAACCAGCATAGTCCAGTTTATCAGAATACCCTCCAGTCAGAATTTGGGGGCAAGCTGTGGGCCAAGTTATTATAATGATATTTTAATTGGTTTGTTTTTTTTTTCATTTGGTGGCCATGACCCTACATGGCCTCTTCCTGTTGTGACTAGATATACTGTTATGACACAAAATACATGTCATGTAATTAAGACTTGTGCTCTGCGTTATATGGCTGGGGACTGGCTGCAGATGCTGTCCCATTACTGACTGCACATCTGCTTGTATCATGATTGTGCCTGTAATGTGTGAGAGGGTAAAATGCTTGTTCAGGGAAAGAATGAGGAGTTATAAGGCTCTTGGGAGCCTCCCTGATTATATTTTGCCCCCAAACAGAACTGAACACATCATTTCAACAGACATCTGCAAATTTATATGATGATCAGTGGATTCCACCTATGGAATTTACAGATGATACTGGTATCGTGCTTCTGTATCATTCTGCAGGATAAATAGCTCAGTTAACTACAAGCCTGTGTCTACAGGTTGCTTACAAAAAACAGCTGGAAAAGTCATACATTGAGTGGGATGAGGTTGTTGATCTCAAGTGCAAAATGTAGTATGAAAACTGCTGTCACAAAATTACAGAAACACTCAGGGTGGAAAAGATCCTCATGATCACCAAGTCCAGCCAATAACCCTATTCTACCAGATTGACCTTAAACCATATCCCCAAGCACCTTTAAACACATCCAGGGTTGGTGACAACCACCTCTCTAGGCAGCCCATTCCAATGCCTGACCACTCTTGCTGGGAATTTTTTTTTCCTAATGTTCAGTTTAAACCTACCCAGTTGCAGCTTGAGGCCATTCCCTCTTGTTCTATCGCTAATTACCTGTGAGAAGAGACCAGCACCAACCTCTCCACAAGGTCCTTTCAGGTAGCTGTAGACAGCTGTCCTATGTGTCCTTCCACTGATTTTCAGAACTAGTTTCTGAGGAAGGTGGCTGTTTGTGGAGGTTTCCTTTGTTTGCAAAGTCTCGTTGATGATAGTGCTAACCCTGTGGTGTGTTCATAGAACAGTTAGACTCAAAGGGACCTTTGAAGAAGAGAGCCCAACCTCCCTGCCAAAGCAGGATGTGTTCTGACACTTATACTAGTTCTTAGTAACTCTTTGGTTCTACCCTTTCCACAGTTCAGGCTTGAAGAGCTGGTACAGGAGTCAGCTCCTCTACACAAAATGTTAGAAATTTAAAGATAAGTTGGTGTAGAGTGTTAAGAATCATGAATGCAGTTTATATATATATATTTTTTTTTTAATAGGGTTTTGTCCCCATGCCAGTTTGTTATAATTACTGCAGAGCCTAAAATGGACCTTTTTCCCTTGTGGGGATTAAGAGATTTAAACATGTATTGTTCTTCTGGGCAGTAGTATTGACCAGTTAAGTAAGGTTCATAATAGAACAAAGAAACCTTTAATTAGTACAGGAGTTTCAACTGCATTCTCTCTCTTTTTTTTTCCTTTGTGTGGAAGAAACTTGCATTAAATCAGATAAATATAACAATGGATGAGGGGGAGGAAGTTTGGAAGAAGCACATCTGTTTACAAAGTTAAGTGCTGAGTTTACAGTAAACCGGTAATTTTTAGTTGGGAAGCTCCTACAATAAGATTCTGCTTCACAGTATCACCAAGGTTGGAAGAGACCTCACAGATCATCAAGTCCAACCCTTTACCACAGAGCTCAAGGCTAGACCATGGCACCAAGTGCCACGTCCAACCTTGCCTTGAACAGCCCCAGGGACGGCGACTCCACCACCTCCCTGGGCAGCCCATTCCAGTGGCCAATGACTCTCTCAGTGAAGAACTTTCTCCTCACCTCGAGCCTAAACTTCCCCCGGCGCAGCCTGAGGCTGTGTCCTCTCGTTCTGGCGCTGGCCACCCGAGAGAAGAGAGCAACCTCCTCCTGGCTACAACCACCCCTCAGGTAGTTGTAGACAGCAATAAGGTCACCCCTGAGCCTCCTCTTCTCCAGGCTAAACAATCCCAACTCCCTCAGCCTTTCCTCATAGGGCTTATGCTCAAGGCCTCTCACCAGCCTCGTCGCCCTTCTCTGGATACGCTCAAGCATCTCGATGTCCCTTCTAAACTGGGGGGCCCAGAACTGAACACAATACTCAAGGTGTGGTCTAACCAGTGCAGAGTATAGGGGCAGAATGACCTCCCTGCTCCTGCTGACCACACCATTCCTGATGCAGGCCAGGATGCCATTGGCTCTCTTGGCCACCTGGGCACACTGCTGGCTCATGTTCAGGCGGGTATCAATCAGCACCCCCAGATCCCTCTCTGTCTGGCTGCACTCCACAGCCCTGAGCATCTGAGTTAAGATGCTTTAAGGAAATTATTTTCAACTTACTCAGTGGTTTGCTTAGGGGTTTTCTTGCTCACTTTAATTTTTGATACAGGAAATACCTTTATTGCAATACAAAATTAATAGCAGTGTTTATCTTGTTGCCATATTTTGGGTTTAGATTGTAATTGCATTCTTCTTTTACTTCTCTTTGTGCTTGGTTTGTGTGATCTAAATACAACGTGGTATTTCCTTTAAACATGAACCATGACAATAAATCTTTTCTGGTCTGTTCTGGGGTGGACATTGTGTTGACAAGGTCTTGAAGTCAACCTTCTGCTCAGCCTCAGCAGATTGCCAGTGTGCAATAAATTATAAAACTGGGACCTTTCATGAATAATATGTAGGAGCTTCAAGGACTTGTTAATTTGTCTCTGAAATGACCTTTGGCAAAAATACAAACTATAGTTGTCTTTTCCCAACAGATGTTGGTAAGGGGAAGCTTGGCAGATTAGAAGCTGACTTTTCCTTTGCACTGGCTTATCTAATGTTCACTGGTTTATTATGTACAATGAGACAGTGGAATAATCTTCTGTCTTCAAATGAATTTTTCAAAGGAACACCTTAAAAAGGTGGTTGTGATGAAGGTTAGGCTATCTGTGCCTGTCCTTTGCAGTTTAAATGCCACATCCAACAATGACAAAAGACTGCTGTTGTCTGGGAAACAATTGATTCTGCTCCTCCTTTGGGTAGAAGAGCTCTAGGACATGGCTTGAGATAGTCCATGTCCCTAATTACCTATCTCTGAGTATTTTACAGCCTCCTCCCTTCCCTATCAGAAGAGTGGTTTTTAAAAAGCACCTAATCTAAACTCACTAAATTCAGAAAAAAAGCTGCTATTGACTTAGCTGTCTTTTGGTTGGGTTCTGGGAGAGGAAAGGTGTTGCCCTTTGCATTAAATAACTGATGTGATCTTTACTGGTCAAAATTTTACTTTGTGGGCTGTTCTGGAAATCTAACATTGCAGGGTTTTGGGGTGAATGCCATAACGAACTTTTCTTCCCACATCTGCCTAGCAAATCATCTCAATGTGTAGAAGGCTATCAGGTTAGTCAAGCCTGATCTTTCTTTAATAAATACATAGCAACAACTTGAAATCACCTTCTTGTCCTTAGTATGCTTGGAAATTATTTCCAGAATTACTCGCACCTTCACTTTGCCTGAGAAGGTGAAAATAGCTGAGCTGAGGTTCCTGATCTTCCTCCTTTTCCTTCTTGAAGATAGGAGTTGCATTTGCTTTTTTTTTTAGTTCTCAGGAACTTCTCCCAGTTACCATCTTTTGGATAATAAAGAGTGGCCTTGTAATGGCATTAACCATCTCTCTCTCAGCATTCATCAGGTCTAATGGACTTACATATGACCCATTCACATAAATGATCCCTAGACCAAGCCTCTTGTACCAAGGTTAGGTCTTGCTCCAAGGTTAGGTCTTGCTTGCTCGTGGCTCTCCCGCTGTTCTTGGAAACTTGAGGTTGCAGAAGGTAACTTGCCACTGAAGTCCAAAGTGAAGATGGCACCAATTACCTCTACATTTTCTCTGTCCTTTGCCACCATATTCTCTGTTCCATTCAATAGTGGCTATACATTTTTCTCTAAATCTTTTGTTGCTGGTGATGCTCATAGAAGCCATTCTTGTTGCACTTTGTGTCCCTAGCTAGGTACAACACCAGGCAGACCTTGCCCTTCTCAACTTTGTCCCTGCACACTTGGATAGTGTCTCTGTATTTGTCCTGGGTTGTCTGTCCTACCTTTCTCATATGCCACCTTTTTATGTTTGAGTTTTGTCCAGAGCTCCCTATGCATCCTCCACTCATGCTTGACTTCTGCTCTTCAGGTCACTCTTAAGCTTTGAGGAAATGATTCTGGAAAATCAACCAGCTGTCCTAGTTGCTGTTCTGTCAAGGACAGTATCCCATAGGTCGCTAGCGGGTCCTTAAGCAGACCAAAGTCTGCACTCCTGAGGTCCAAGGCTGTGATTCTGTTATTTGCCTTGTTACGTCTTCATATGATCCTGAACTCCACCATCTCATGGTCATTACAGCTATGACCATGCCAGCCCTCGTGTGCCTGATCAGCTCTTACAAATAAGTATGAGGTCTCAGAGAGCATCTCCTCTCATTGGCTCCTGGATCACCTACATCAGGAAACTATGATCAGAGTGTGCCAGAGACCTCATGGGTTGCATGAACCATGCTCTGCTGTCCTTCCAGCAGTTATCAGGGTGGCAGTCAAACCTCTAAATCCTTGTCTGTTCTCCATGCTGCAAATATTAGTGTACAAGTATGTCAGAGAAGTATCAGTCATACTGGTTACACAGTAGGTGTGAACTTCCCCCATAATACCCTTACCCTTCATTGTACTTGCTTATTTTTGTGCATACGCTTGAGACGGTTCCCCTTTCAGCCCTCTTTTGTTGGTTACATTTGTCCACATCATGCTGTCCCCTTTGCTTGTCATCCCACTCTGTTACTTCCTCACTGAGTTGTAGTTGTTCTCCCGTCTTTCCAGTTTGAAAGGTGTCCTCACCGGCTTGGCCAGAAATCCTTTTGCCAACATCTTATGTGTGACTGGGATACAGGGATTCTTACTATGTGGTGGTAGCTTAATTATGTGCTTAGTGAAATAAAAAAAACAGTGCATGAGCGTGGTCAAGAACTCAACTGTAGAATGACTTGATATATTCTTTACCTCAGTTAATAAAACTTTCCTATCTCATGGAGATACTTACTTTCTTCACCTCCCTCCTTCTGGACAAGGAGATCCAGGAGGCTTTTCTGATGTCTTTTTGCTAATTTATGGTCTGTGAATTTTTCCCATGCTCGCTTACCTAGACCCACAAGATGGTGCAGAGAAAAGAGCTAAGCAACGTAGGGACAGTTGCTGTCATGTCTTTGTATCTTTCTGTGTTGCTTCTCTGGAGATACTTTGTCATACCAGGTCAGCTCTAACATGAGCTGGGTATGTTGCAATTTGCAATTTATGAGACTGTTCTATTGTGGTGGTTTGGCCCTGGCTGGGGAGCAGATGCCCACCAAAGCTGGCCTATCACTGATGGAGGTGGACAGGAATGAGGGCAGATACAAGAGGCCCAGGGATCAAGATAAGAGCAGCTATCTAGCTAGGACAAAAGGTGTGCTAAGGATGCACTGGCAGCAAGCACGTGCTTATAGTAGTTGGATTTATGGAGCTAGTTAAATGTAATGTAGCTGAGATGACATAATTAAAGCAATCAGGAAAATACTTGTATACAACTATTAAAGTCTGGACTAGTGCTAAAGATTTTGGTTAAGCAATGATATTCCTCTGTGAACTTTTTTAACCAATCGTGTACTGAATGACTCTAGAATAAAGTTCTGCAGGGCAGATTTCAGAATGTCCCTAGGTTAGTGACACATGGTGACTACAGCCTTTGCAAGAATTTTCTCTCTGCACAACCAGAAAACAGTGCATCTTCTATCTTAATTGAACCTTCAAAATTTGTGCCTACAGACCAGATGAAAATGGAAACTTTATACCTCTTGTCAGCAAATTGCAAGCTATCAGTCACAGCTACAGATGAAAGCTAGCACGACCTACATCTGTGGGGTTGCTACAATAGTGCAGACATTACAGTTCCATTGTTTAGATTTAAGGTCAAGCCTGTCGAGACCTCTTTTTATTCAGCTTTGAATGTATTCATTTTCATTAAGTTTCTCAAAGCCATATGAAAGACTCAGCAGGGCTGAGTTATGTGGTGGTGTTGAACCTAAGTGAGTCTCGCAACTATCGATCTGTCTTGTAGTCACAGATGGTCACTGCGATTGTCCACACCAGTCTACCACCGGAGCTGCTATTGAAAGGGCACAAAACTGATGGTACAAAGGGACTCCTTTTTTCCCGCCCATAAATGAGGCTACTGTTGCTCTGAGCTGGCATTGTTGGAGGTTTTGTGCAGGAGAAAAATGGCTAATGGTTGTTGACAAACCAGTTTCCATGATGAAAAATGCTACTCTTATTCCAAAACTTTTCCTTGGGAGATAATTCCTTGGGTGAATAACTCTGTCTGACTAATATCAGAATGGCATTTTGCAAACTTATTTTCATTGATTATGTGGATGCTGGCTGTACTGGGACAGTACAGCAGTGCTGACAGCAGTAAATGCAGGCTTGTTAATGTGCTAGACAAGGCCTGCTTCTGTTTTGTAATTCCATTTGAGGAAAATGTCTCTGGCTGTACACTGTTAAAAACATCAGGGTTTTAATTCCTACATTTCTTTGTTTAATCCTCAACTGTTAAAGTTGAAGGAGTGTGGTCATTTGTCTCCCAGAGATATGTAACCTGACTGACCAAGTACTAGTTGCCTTACTCTTCACACTGTGAAAATCTAAGGCTTTAGAGCTTGTAGGTAAGTCTTCCAAACACTCCTTATTGACTATGTGAGTGTGCTTTTTACTTAGTTTTGTCTTTGTGGTGAGTTAAGGAACTTCCCCCCACCCCCAGCTATAGAAATTTACCAGACCAGCTCAGAGTTGGAAGTACGATAAAGCTATATTTACAGCACAGCTAAATGTACAAGTATATATACATATTTACAAGTATTTACAATTATATACAATTTAGAACGAATACAGAAATCCAGATTCCCCTCCTGGACAAAGGAAAGAAGCCCAGAAGGGGCTCAAAGCCAACCTCTCTTTGACAGAAATCAATCAGCAAAGCTTACTAGTTATCTGTTAGCCAAAGTTAATGGAAGATACTGGAGAGAGAAGTGAAGAGATCCAGCACTCAGAAGCAAAAGAGGGACAAATCGTTTGTACTTTGGCTTTTTATCCCTTTTAGCAAACCCATGAATATTGTAGACTTTATAATTATTTTCTTTTTACAACCAATTACCTAATTTTTCTTATTATAATATTTCAGTGAGCCTTAAACCAGCACAGTCTTTAAACAAGAACTGTTTTTTCCAAGTGTTAACTGCCGGATTACTCCTCTGGTACAGTGGGGTGAAAACCTGCATATAAATGGCCCATTTGTTAGCAGCCTGGCAAAAGTTCTGGTGAGATTAAAATAGTTCTTGCCTGAAAGAACAATGAAAAGCAATAAAGCGGATTCCTGCTGTATGGGATCCTTTGTGGTCTTTGACAGATCAGTTTACCACTGGCAAGGGAACTCTTAGAATTCAAGTGACCACAGTGATGAAATGGATGCTTGTTCCTGGATGGGGAATATCAAGTCTCTCTGAGCCCAGTTGGTTGATTTTGCCACATAGCATTTAGAATTTGTATTTTAATGGGATGTGAGTGTGTGGGACAGATGTAGAGGTTTGGTTTTAGCTAGATTTTTCTCTTTTTTTTGCCACTCTTATCCCAGTGGAGCTATCTATTGGTTAGGCTCCTGTGCTGTAGTGGAATTTTTCAGCCCCCTAAGGCACACCATAATTTGAGTAACCTGTTGCCCAAGAAATTCCATAGCTGAGTATGCAAATGTTTGCTTGTTGGTTTTATCGCATACACTTTGGCCTGCAAGTCTGTTGCTACAGGATACATCTTAGCCAGACAGGTGTAAGTTACAGAAGAGTAGGTTTTTACATGTGAGAGGCTATTACCCCAATAATGGACTTCTGCTTGCAATCTCTGGAATGAAATAATTCTGTGTCAAAGATGGAACCAAAAAAGAGGAGTATTTTTCCCATCAAATGAAAATCGTTTGCACATGAATGGGTCTCTGGAAGTTTCTTTCTGGAATTGTCAACTTTATTCTGTGTGGATTACTCTGCTAACAAGGGAATCTAAAGAATGAGACTTCTTGCCAGGAAAGAGATGAATATTGATGATTTCTGTGATTCTGAAAGGTGAATATTTGATACTGACCTAAAACTGAGTCACTTGTGCAGCTAGTCCTTTGTAGTGATTTCAATCAATGTCCCCTTGCTTCTACAGAATTGCTTTTTGCTACCTT
This sequence comes from Tricholaema leucomelas, assembly GCA_013400475.1. Lineage (NCBI taxonomy): Eukaryota > Metazoa > Chordata > Aves > Piciformes > Lybiidae > Tricholaema lacrymosa > Tricholaema leucomelas. The sequence goes on from WAAF01020584.1 coordinate 293,774, forward strand.
GCTTGGGCTCAATGCTGGTATTATTTTCCCATTTCTGCCCTAGTGTCTACTACATAAAAATAATCACTAAGCAAACATGATGTATATTATTAGAATTTGTCAGCAGTGACTTCCTAGAAGCTGCATCCTGTTAAGGGGGTGGCTTCTAGGCAGCTGGTTTCCTTTCTCATAGCTAGCTGTATTTATGGTGTCAGCATGGCTTATGTTGCGTATGTTTCAGGCAGAAGTAGTTTACTATTGTTTCTGATGTAAAAGGTGCTGCTAGACTAAGCACTAAATAGCCTTGAAGCAAGCAGTACAGATTCCACAAATTCAAAGCCTTGTGCAAGAGCAATCAGCTTCAGCAGGCCATGGATTGCAGAGCTCTAAGGTCTAGGAGGTTAGGAGTTCTGAGAGTGACGCTTAAATGAGGAGAACCAGAGCTAGGTCTCTCCACTGTGTGGTGGAATGGGCCTGGACAAGCACTGGAGACAGCCATAGCTGCTTCAGTATCCTCTGTGCCACACAGTCCTGGCAGTTCCTGCAGCTGCCTGATACATGAAAGGGCTTTTCTGACGCCGTTGGTTCTGTGTTCTGGGACCCTACCATCTACAGTGAACTGGTCAGGTTTAGCTACTAGTTTGAGAACTTCTTCAGCTTTTCTATAGCTACTGTCAGAACAAAAAATACTACTTCAGTCCCTCTTCAGCTTCAGTTTTACTTCACACTCAAAAAGAAACCAAGGTTTCACCCTATCTTTGTCTGACTCTAGTGCATTTGATTCTTATATTCATGAGTTGTTCCAACACAAGTACTTGCTAAGTTTTGTTTTAAGATGTTCTCTGGCTTTGCACACTGAGTCATACTTAAAAGGATAATTAAAGGAAAACCCTGTGAGTACAGCATACTCTGCTGAGGGAGGAGTTCCTGGTGCATTTTAAATGGTTGTACCTTCTTTGTCTGGTTTCCAGTGTGGCTCTAAGTTGGATGGAACAGCAAATCCAGAAACACTGTTGAAAGATCTAGTGGGGTCAGGTGTGGTTTGTCTGGTGGTGGTGGTTTCCATTTCAGTGGTGTGTTTGTTTGTTTTCTTTATAGCCCTACATTACAATTGAATCTATACTATTAGCTATCTGACAGGAGTTTAGTTGTTAAATGAAATGTGTGGGTTGCATACACATATACCAAGATTTGAGGTAACAGCATCATGCTGAAAAAAATGGGCAGGCTTAAAGTTTGGATCCCTGAAGAGGATCCTTTGTGAGGAGTTACCACTACGCATGTTTGGGTGAAGCCATTCATGCTGCAAAGTTCTCACTTAGTGTCTCACTGTCATAAGAATATTCTGCAAATTACCTCCTTATATGCCCAAAGTGATTCTGTATGGACTTCCTTACTATTCTGGTGTTTTTAAGATGTGACTTTTTTACTTCATACCGCTTCTAGAAGACACTTGTAAAATCAAGCTTTTGATTCCACACACGGGAGACTCTACTGTAACTTTTTGGTAAATTGCAAAATGATTTCTGGATATTCACAAAACTCAGAATGGTAGAGGATACCCTACTTGATGATCTGGCTGAAAGCACCTCCATCACCTTTAGAAAGGTATCATATCCTATGACAGACAGCATTAAGATTTCTGGCGAGTGTAATGCATGCTGATTGCTACTGGGGTGGTTTTACATCACTTAGAATTTCGAGAGTTACACCCCAAAGGTAAATTATTACGCTACACAGAATTACCTTCAAGATGCCCATTTCCAGTGCCCTGCGTTATGGCTTTTCTTCAGAAGAAAAGGAGAGGCTCTACCCCAGGTAGAGGGCAGGGATCTGCAGCCAGAAAGCTAGAAAGACAAACCTGTTGATAGTAATCTTGTATTTGTTGTCTGTATACCTTTTCTGAAAGTACTTAGGGAGTTGCTCAGCTCAAATGAGATTGAAATGCAGTGCAGCCAGGGTGCTACATACTGCTGTGTGCCTCAACTTGCAATTTACTTTAAGTGCTAGTAACATTTTTCACTGCTGTGTGGTGCTTCCTTTTGTACTCACTGTTTTGCATCCTGCCTCTCAAAAGTGGCTGTTGTTGCCATTTTGCCTGAGCAATGCCACCAGAATCTCACTTCTGAGCTTTTCCACCTAAATTCTTTATCAGAAGTCTGTGATGTGAGAGCAAGTGTGCTGCATCTGTGTCTGGCTGAGGCAGGGTTAAGCATCTTAGTTTTAAAGGTCTTGTGATTTTGAGATGTTTGCTGTTGGTTCCCAGTAAGATGCTTTGTGTGACAAACTGGTGCTACTTCTACAGCCATTTCTCTCTATCTTTTGACTTCCTTTCAAAAATACGCAAAAAGAAGACAAGGCAGTAAATACTTCAGGTACTGAGTTAGCAGTACAGACCTTTCAAGGCTTTCTCCTGGGGAAATTAGCAACACCTTCCTCATCAGTATAATTGACAGCAGTCTTGCTAGGTTGGGTTGCTGTTGTTATTTGGTTACTTTGTGTTCCAGTACAAAGCACAGTGAAAACTGTGATTTATGAGTGGTTTATAGCAGAAGAAGGGGAATTTGCTTCCATTCTTTAAGCATATAATTCTTTCATAAGTTGCTTATTAAGTTAGACAGGTTACAGCTGGAGCTTTACATGAATCTGAGGAGCAGCAGAGAGTAAGAGACTTCCACTAGTGTCTTGAAAGTAGTATGTTGTGACAGGGGTTGGAATTTGGTCCCACACTTCCCAAGGAGATGGCCAAACCTCTGTGTTTTAAGTTCATCTTTTGTCACCTCGACTCAGGAAAGAACAAATTTCTCTCCACCTTGCTATCTTTTTGAAAGTAGGTGGTTTGATATTTTTTGTGTGTGTAATTTAACCTTACTCAGTGTATTTAAAAGGAAATATTTGTGGAAAGTGCATGGAATAAAAATCTCAAACTGAAATAAAAACACAAAAGAACTTCTAACTGCTTGAACTGCATATGCTTAAAGTTTATGAAAAGAGGTATTCAGAGACGGTGTGCAGTGTTGCATCGTGCATCCTCAACACAGCTGCTTAGCAGTGATAAGGAAGCAATGCTCTATTCATGCTGACCTTGTTTCCAAAGAAGCCTTGTCCTATGAACTACTGAAAATAAGGAAGAATTTCCTGTGACATGCTGTGCTCGTGCTGGCTTTTAAAGGGGAGTAGAATGAAATCTCTGAGCATGACACATGCTGTATCTAACCACAGAGGATTTCCTGTGTTGGAATGGAAGCTTAGTGGAAGCCACGTTTTTCTCTTCCTCTTAATTCATTCAGAAAAACAGAGGTCAGTGCCATGAATTGATATGCCTGTAGTTGCTGTTAGAAGCTAAAATCACCAGTTGCTAATGGACATACTGTGATGCCAAGAGAACAGCCATGGCAAAATTGCTTCCATTTAACACAAAGCCTACAGTACCCTTGCTTACAGTTTTAAATTCTAGTAAGAGAGGAGTTGTGCCAATTCCACATCATGAAGGTGAGAAAATGTTGCATTAGACTTTGGGGCCTTTTGGTAGTGGACTTTGTTCACTAATCTGAATGAATAAAGCTATGGATGAACTTGTGAAAAACACAGAACACCACATGGATTTTGCTTCTAAAAACAATCCTAAAGCTCAAGAGAGTTAAAATTATTGATTTTTTTCCTAAAATTAAAGTTCACTTTATAATGCTTAAGTAAAATTCCTAGTGTTCTTTCTGTTTGATACTGGTTTGCAACATTATCTTCCTGGTAATGTTTCGTTGATTTCTGTCTAGTAAAATCAGAGCTTCCTGCCATAACCAGTTTGAAGTTATGCAACTGACTTTGACAGGACTGAGTGCATATATCTTTAATATTGTTTAAAATATAATCGCCCTGTTTGCAGTAGATCTTCAGAGAGTGAGCCAACAGCCTGTGCCTTTCCCTTATAGCCTACCTGTGCTTAATGACAAGTCATCTAGATAGGCTCACTATGTAGTGGGACTCTGCAAGACCATTTTGCTCCAGAACCAAGCTGACCAGGCAGCTTCCTGACTATTCTGCCTTGATGGTCAACTCAGAGGCTCCTTGGTACTTTTTGACCTGAGTTCAGTGCTTTTTCTTCTGTAGTCTAAATAGTGGTCTGTTGTTGTCCTAGGATATGGGTAAAGAATATGTTTACCAACTCGTGTTGCTTCTGTGTTGGCTGTGCAGATCTTCTCTCCAGCTATACTGACACAGTGGAGAGTGATTAATTCATATCTAGCTGCTCGTTTACTCAGATGATGTGATTCCTGTTACTGTAATGTGGGCACATGCCCAAGCAAAAATTTTTGTTGGTTTTTTTTTCTTTTTTTGGTTGGGTTTTTTTTTTGGTTGTTTGTTTTGCCTAGAAGTGAAAGTTTTCTTACACCTGGAATGGTTCTGCTTCCCTAGCAATACTGAGACATTTGTCTTAAAAAGCTTTTTCTGGAAAAAAACTCACCATGGAATGCTCGCAGTGCTTCTGCTTGGTGGTCACAGGATGGTAGGGATTGGAAGGGACCTCTGCAGATCATCAAGTCCAACTCCCCTGCCATAGCAGGACCATAATCCTAGTGCAGGTCACACAGGAGTCTCTGAACTTCTGTGTTTTCTAAAGCGTTCATAGCTTTGTCCTGCAGTCCCTCATTATCATGAGAACCAACAAATTGTGTATGCAAAAGGACAGTATGGGTTGACTCAACCTGCTTTTTAGCGCAGTCCCACCTGAGATGCCTCATGTTATGTGTACCAACCTGGTGCACCAGCTGTTTCTATACAATATCTCTGTAGCTCAGTTTTTACCCAAGTCACAATTTCCGTTTGTATGTTACTGAGGGGATACTTGGATTTGTTTGTCTCACTTCTTTAATTGATTAAGTATTTTAATCGCAAAGCAAAAATCATAAGAGACAAACTGTTAAGGATTTTTTGTGTGTCTCTTACATGAGGACTTCCTTCTGTGCTACTTTACATATATTTTGCTTGTGTATTTATCTTGGAAGAACAGAACAGTACCCTGGAGCCACTACAGACAGATGGGTATGTAAACAGCTTGCAGAAGCGTATAGAACTTGTACATCAGAACATTTCCACTCAATTGAATGATCTGTTAAATAAGCAGAATTTGAAAACACTTCTAAACAAAATGTGGTGGTGTGGCTTTGTTTCTTTTCCTTCTTCTCACAACCCCCATCTCCTCCCTGGATAGCCGTTTGAGCATGTTCTACTTATTACTGAAATTGGATAGTGAAAGAGGGAATCTGATACTTCTCTTTTATCACAGGATATTAGGGGTTGGAAGGGACCCAAGGAGATCGAGTCCAACTCCCCTGCAAGAGCAGGACAGTACTATCTAACACAGATCAGAGGAACACATCCAGAGAGGCCTTGAAAGTCTCCAGAGGAGACCCCACAACCTCTGTGGGAAGTCTATTCCAGTGCTGTGTGACCCTTACAGTAAAGAAGTTCCCCCTTGTGTTGAGGCGGAACCTCTTTTGCTGCAACTTACACCCATTGCTCCTTGTCCTATCCCAGGGAGCAAGGGAGAAGAGCTTGTCCCCCGCCCTTCCTGGCCAGCCTTCAGATTCTTATAAACATTTATCAAATACCCTCTAAGTCTTCTTTTCTCCAGACTAAAAAGCCCCAGGTCTCTCAGCCTCTCCTTATAAGCCATGCCCTCCAGTCCCCTCATCATCCTCGAAGCACTCTGCTGGACCCTCTCCAGCAGATCCCTATTCCTCTTAAACTGGGGAGCCCAAAACTGAATACAGTATTCAAGATGAGGTCTCACCAGGGCAGAGTAGAGGGGGAGGAGAACCTCCCTTGATCTGCTGGACACATGTGCTAGTTTGAGCCTAGCTTAGCACTCTTCCTAATACACCCCAGGATCCCATTGGCCTTCTTGGCTACAAGGGCACATTGCTGTGCAGGTCCCTCTCCACAAGACTGCTCTCCAGCAGATCACCTCCCAGCCTGTACTGGTGCAGTTTATTATTCCTCCCCAGATGCAGGACTCTGCACTTGTCCTTGTTGAACTTCATCTGGTTCCTCTGTGCCCAACTCTCCAGTCTGTCCAGGTCTCTCTGGATGGCTGCATAACCTTCAGCTTTATCAGCCGAGCCTCCCAGCTTGGTGTTGTCAGCAAACTTGCTGAGCAGACACTCTGTGCCCTCCTCAGTGTCACTGATGGAGCTGTTGAACAGGACCAGACCCAGCACTGATCCCTGGGGGACACCACTGGTTACAGCTGACCAGCTGGACTTGGCACCATTGATCACCACCCTCTGAACTCTATCTTGCAACCAGTTCCTAATCCACCTCACTGTCTGCTCTTCCATCCCACACTTCCTCAGCTTGCTCACTAAAATGTCATGGGAGATGGTGCCAAAGGCCTTGCTAAGGTCAAGGTAGACTACGTCCACTGGTCTCCCTGAATCTACCCATTCAGTTATGGCATCATAAAATGCTATCAGGTTAGTTAGGCAGGAGTTCCCCTTGGTAGATCCATGCTGACTACTCCTGATAACCACCTTCTCTTCCAAGTGCCTTGAGATGCCCTCCAACAGGAGCCACTCCATCATTTTTCCAGGGATGGAGGTGACGCTGACTGGTCTGTAGTTCCTGGGAACCTCTTTCTTGCCCTTTTTGAAGACTGGAGTGACATTGGCTCTCTTCCAGTCCTCAGGTACCTCTCCTGTCTGCCACGATTTGGCAATGATGGAGAGTGGTAGAGCGATAATATCAGCCAGTTCTCTCAGCACCCTGGGGTGCATCTCATCAGGGCCCATGTATTTGTTAATGTTTTATTTGTGTGACTGATCCCTAATCCAGTCTGCACTGACCAGTGGGGAGCTTTCCCTCCTCCAGGCTTCCTCTCCTTTATCCAGGGTCTGGAATACATAGGGGAGTTCAGCCTTAGGTGTAAAGACTGAAGCAAAGAAGGCATTCAGCAACTCTGTCATCTCTGTATCCTCAGTTTTCAAGGCTGCCTCCTCGTTCAGTAGTGCCCCCCACACCTTCCCTCTGCTTCCTTTGTCTACTGATGCATTTGAAGAAGCCTTTCTTGTTCTCTTTTACTTCCTTTGCCAGCTTCAGTTCCAAAAGGGCTTTGGCTTTCCTTGTTGCTTTCCTACATCCCTGACTACTTCTGTATAGTTCTCCCAAGTGACCAATCCCTTCTTCCATGAATTGTAAGATTCCTTCTTCCCTGAGATTTCCTTCAGGAGCTCCTTATTCAACCATGCAGGTCTCCTAGCACGTCTACCCGATTTTTTTATTCAGGAGAACACGCCGGGCTTGGCTTGGAGGAAGTGGTCTTTAAAAGTTAGCCAACTTTCTTGGACTCCTTTACCCTCCAGAGCCTTAGCCCATGGGATTTCTGCAAGCCTGTCCCTGAAGAGCACAAAGTTAGCTCTGCACAAGTCCAGGGTTGCAATTCTACTTGTTGCTCTGATTCTACCCTGTTTCCAGCAGTGTCCCACCATGTTTCAGTGATGGCAATTGTATCACAGTCATTCAGCCTAACACAGATCTCCAGCTCCTCCTGCTTATTCCCCACGCTCCGTGCATTGGTGTGTAAGCATTTCTGGGAGGGAGTTAGTCCGTTAGCTTTCACTCTTGCTGTCTCACCATTCCCAGCCCCTTCCATGGCCCCCAACCTAGCAGTAAGCTCTGCATGTGCTGATTCCTCACTGCTTGATCCCTGTGGTCCATCTCTGCAAGATTTAAAGAGTTCTTGTGTGTCCCCAGTGTGTGCTGCAGGGTAACAGGCTGAAGGCTCCTGTTAGCCTCCCTCCCTGATATGCCATGTCTTGCCTGTTCTCCAGCACACAACTCCTTGCTGGCCAGTTGTACCTGCAGGACATCAAACTTGTTCTGCAAAGGCATCTGGGGAGCACTGTTAATTAACTGAAGCAACATTCCCACCACGGCGGGTGGGAATTTGTTGCCACAACCCCTTGTTGATTTGGTAGGGGAAGTTTGGGGGGGTGGGAGATGGACAAGGCAGGAGTTTCTTTACTGCCTTGACTGTGGACTTGCCTCCTCTCCCTTTTTTCCTTTGAGTTACTGGCTTCAATCTGACAGTTGGTGGATACAGGAAATACTTGACCCTCAGTGTTTGATAATGGGTAATCCTGTCTCTCCATCAGGGTTGCCAGAGCCTGGTACCACCTGTCTATCTCATCTTCTGCTTCTCTGGTTTTTCTGAGCCGATGAACTTCATCCTTCAGTCTTTCAACTAACTTCATCCTCCAGCTGCGCTGCTTTTCTGAGTAGGAAATCTACCTGTTCACAGTGTATACAGTTCCCTGGTACAGAGGAGAGACTGAGGCATTCACTGCAGCCTGTGGTCTGCATCTTAGCCTGTTCCATTTCAACCTCCATCTGTGTTGCCATTTCCATCTTAGCTGGCACCAGGAGCCTGCCCTTCTTCTGTCGGGTGGAGACCATTATGCTTACCTACTATGGTGATGTGGTTGTAGGTGAGCAGGTTAGGTTTGGGGTTGTGTGGGTTGTGGGATTTTGTTTGTTTTGTTTTCCCCACCCACCCCTCAGGCGCTACTCTCCTCGCTGCAGTGAGCAGGTTGCTGGCTCTCCCTCTGCTGATCTCGTTTTGCTACGGATTGCTTACCACGTGCACTAAACTTAGGTAAGACATCAGTGCTCATTACTATGGTCATTAGCCTTTCTTCCAGTACTGCTTAACAAATGAGCTGCAGAAGAATGGCTTTACACCTGCAGGTTGTGAATGAATTAACACTGGATTGAATATTAATGTGGTAACCTTCCTGTGTGGCATTTTGGAGACGCTAACCACCCTTCCGTTTGATACCTGAATAACTACATCCCTTGTGTGTATATATCTGAGACACATAGTATGAGGAGGGCATTTTAAACATACAGTCATCTAGAGTACTTGAGAATCATACTGCTCTATCAGTACTTTCCTGGCACTGTTTGCGTGGCTGCTGAAGGCTATATGCCTAAAGGCTGTGAAGAGAAAGGTGGGATGTGTATGTCGCCCTTTCTGCATTCCACACTGGGTCTTACTGGGCGGTAATGCTAATGCTTGCTGTGAAGATGCTGACGGGCCAATCCTGAAAATTATAACAGCTTGCCTTTCTTTGTATGTTTTTCCCTCACTTGTTTGAAGATAAGAGAGTTTTAGTGGAAGCCCAGGAAGACAGTTTGACAGTGACTTGTCTGCTTGCTTGTTAGGTGGTTTATCACTCATGCCTATCTGGGAAAGGTATGCTAGCAGGGTTATCCGCAAAGGAAACAAACACTTATCAGTAGAATAAGCATAGGATAAAGAAGACAGTAAACATTTAAAATTTCTTTCTAAGCCTTTTCAGTTTGAAAATATAATGTTGTTGTTTTTACTTTGTAGTGGCAGTGATTGTTTCGTGTTGCCTATAAACAGAAAGATTCAATAATAAGTGTTTTGTGCAGATGCTTTCATGTAATAAACGAAAGACTGAACTGAATTGATGTATAGAGATTGGCAAGACTGTGTTGCCAGAGTTAAAACTGGAGACTATTTTGTAGAATAATGGATGAAGTGAGGGAAGAGGAATCTTTATGTGTCCATCATAATGTGTGTTCTATGCACATGCAGAACAGGAAGAGTTGTGCTACTGAACAGGAAATCTTTTATGTAGAAGCACCTGGTAAGGATTTCAGTACTTTGCTAAATAACAAGCAGCAGGTGCGGCTGGTCACAGATATTACCAGATTTGGCTGTCTGGTCATGTGGACTATGCTGTTTTGAAGCTGTGACGTGAAGTGGATTGTTCCTTGTACTTCCTCAGAGAGCTGATGCCTGCCAGGTGCCAAAACGTCTTTGGCAGGCTAGAGTCACAAAGCACATGTGGGCTTCTTGGAGAAGGGAAAGTTGTAATATACATTCATGGAGGACTGCATCTTCTAGTAGATTGCTTATTTAAGAGATGCAGAATTTTCTTCTAGAAGTGCTCTGGTTAAGGAGTAGCCATTTTACCAAAGCAGTTCCTGGAGTCCACAGCCTGCATCTTTCACATTCTTTTCTGGATCAGGGAGAGGGTGGGCTGCAGACCACAATTAGTCACCTCAGATCACACTATGGTTCCATCTGTCTCAGGGGACCTTTTTTCCTTCTGCTGCCACCAATATCCCACTGTGTGCCAGACACATCACAGGACTAGATGTATGTGTAAGACACCTACATTTGAGATAGAGTAGTTAAAAGCAACTCCCATTTGTATGCCCAGCCACAGTCCCTGCTACAGCTGCTGTGTATCAGGGTATGGGAATGCCTAAAAGCTGTAGCACTTGCCAGTTGTTCCTCTAGGAGATTTTCCCTAGTGGAGGGATATCTAGAGCACCACAGCTCTAGACAGAAAGTTGGAGGTGTCTTGAAAAAATAAACTATTGCTACACATGTATTCATTTTCTTTCATTGTCTGTTATTTGTTGTTACAGCAATTTGAAAGAAACTTCAAAGAACAGAAGTCACAGAAGTTATTTCCATATCGTATTGAATTATTGTACCTATATTGACCTTTAGCAGGCTTTTAATGTCTTCTAGCCTTGAATTATTTTTATTTGGCCTTCAAATTCTAGTTTATTGTCTTTACAGTGATAAAGTCTTGCAGTCTTTGGGACAATCAAAGTTAGGATTAAGGAGAAGGGAAAGTGCCCCAAACAAAATAGAAGCAACCTTGACCAAACAAACTTTGAATTTTACCTAAGCTCTTGATATTAAAATTCTATTGTATACTATTATGTTTAACATGTTAAAGATAGAATGGAAAGTTTATTCTCTATTTTTGATAAGGACTAAGAAACCATAATGACAATCTGGCTTTGCTTTGTGAATCAATTTATAGGAGATAAATACAATTTCTTGGCACTTGAGGAGGATCTGGTCTTTGGTAAACGACTTTATTCATTCTGCATTATAAGATTACAAGAGTTCATGAAAGTTCTCCAAGTTTTCTGGAAGTTTTTAGTTCAAAAGTGCAATCAGTGTCTAATCAAAGATATAATAGAGCTGGCCATGGTTATTGTTGCCTCCAGCTGAAGACACTTAGTCTCATAGTTCCCTTCCCTTGTGAGAATGTTCTCATCACCAGACAAAAGCCTCTTTTGGGATGAGAACTGCTTCTTGCCTTCCCTCTGGCAGCATTTAGCTTTCCATGGAGTCCTGTGTAATTGTTACGAGTCTATGCAAAAGGGCAAACAAACAGCTTCTTTCTGGAACTCACTTTTCATTGGGAGTTTTCTTACAAGCTTCTGATATAAAGGGACTTCAACCTATTTATTTTTGATTGCCAAAGTCTAGGTGTACCACTAGATACCACTCATGGGATTTGTCTTCTGATCTCTTGAGACATTTAATCTCTGAACTCCGGCAGCATGAAGTGAGGCTTCTCAGTGGAGTCCACATCTCAGGTTTTGGGTCAGCCTGGCTCTTATTTCTTTTAGATAGAAGAACTTCTACCTAGACTGTATCATACTTGGTGACCAATCTTTTCAACAGGCTTTTGAATATCATCTTTAGCCTTTCTTTCAAGAGAAGTTTGAATCCTCTCTCAAAGTGAGTGCCTGAGCAAGATGTGTGTATCTCAATGCAAGGAGCTGTTTCTGAGCATCAGAAGTAGCCTGCAAAGTCTGTTCATTGTCTCAGTGACAGGCAGAAATCTTCATCCTAAGGTCCCTAAGTAGCAGAACTGCATTTGGTGGTGTGCTGGAGCAAGCAGCTTGCTTCTCCACCCATTCTCTCCCAATCTAAAGACTTGGAAAAAAGAAATGAATGCATGCAAGTGTGTGCTATAGGATGCTTACTCTTCTGTGGTAGAAAGTGTAAGAAGTCTCAGGAGAAGCAGGTAAAAGTGTTATCGGGTTATATCAAGAAACAAATTGCAAAGATTCTTTGTAACTGACAACTTCATTTGAACAGAGCACATAAAACATGTCATCAAGCCATGACCCAGTCTGGAAGTGCTTCTATGCAAATGTAGAACCCTTAAAAACTAACACAGATGGATTGGAATGTCTGGATTTCAGTTAAATTGTTTTCACAGTGAGTATCCCAGGAGTTGTAGCACTGGGGTTTATGCCAGAATAATAGTAGGTTACACCATTAGGATAACAGCTCTGTGCTGCAAAGAAGGTGAAACTGAATAGCATTAATAAGTCAAGTGTATCAACAAGTAGCTCACATGGATAGAAGTCCAGTGAATATATTGACGTTATTCTGGAAATACAGCAGCAGTCATACCAGAGTGGTGTTGATGATGCAAAATACAAAGGAAGATGAGGATTGTGGCTGTGCTTGGAAACAATAATGGTCAGAGACTTTTCAGGTACTTCTGCATACACAAGGGAGAAGTCACAAAATGTGCAATGATGAAATACCAGTCAAGTATGAAATACATTCTTGGAGGACTTGCAAGAATAATTCTCTTTTTGTCATGTGGCTTCATTCACAGTTTGTATGCTGGAGAGTTGTAATAGACAATGTAATTATTTTAATTCAGTTTTCTTATTAAAAATGGAAAGACCTTCAAAAAAACTCCAAACAACCCACTTCCTACTACAGTGTTGCAGAAAGGAAGTAGATAAAAATGAGGAAACAATCAAAGGCATATTAAAAGGAGCAGCTGAAAGAGTCAAATACATAATAGACTGTAGATTAAACTGTGGATTAGGCTATTAAACCATGGATATGGTTTAATGTGTTGTCTTCAAGCGTTCCAAGTTTATATAGCAGCCTCTTTCCGATACTATTATTAATCTGGCACAAAACTTCTTGATTGCTGTATGTGATTGCAGTCACTCTATCTCAGAAAGAAGAGGGGACTAAAAATGTGCAAAAGGCAGAAGTATGGAGCCACTTCTCCACTACCTGCACCAAGAATTTATCGTTGATACACTGCAAGAGCCTTTTGGACTGTCTGTGCCTGGCTGTGTGACCTTACCAGCAAATATCAGGGTGATTGAAGTCTCCCATGAGTACCAAGGAGTTAGCTCTAGAGGCTGCCTCCAGCTGTCTGTAAAAGGCCTCATCAACATTTCTGGGAAAAAATGGCTGGGTTGTGAAAGGGGAGGTGTAACTAAAGTCAGCAAAACAATGGAGGTCGTGGAGAAGATGACTAGAAATGCCTGAAGCGATGATGTTCTAGTACACATTCTTCCTGGTGATAGTGAGTACAGAGCATGCATAGGGTTAGGAAGGGATTAAATAATTATTAGCCCTTGGTAGAAGTGTCCAGGGAGGAAGGTGGTGATTTCTAACCTGTGATGCAACTGCCCATTTTCAGTTTCTTCAGCCACCAGTGATCAGAGATTGGAATCACATATAGGAGCTAGTCTGCACTTACTGTTTTTTTGCTTACCCTGGCTTTTGTTGTATAGGGCTGTGCAGATTTGTTGTTAAGGCTATTCTGTTCTTATCTGGTGTTCGTGACATTGAATTTCATATGGATAACCATGCTTCCTGCAGCCTGTGGATATGAAGCACTTTGCAGTGCTGATGAATTGCACTTGTGACAGGTTGGTGGGAATTTCTTTCTCAAGAAACTCTTTGTTCAGTGTTAGTAGGTGGGAAGATCTTCTGACTGACAATTGAAAAAAAGATGGCCACTCTGCTCTATGAATAAGATGTAGTTCTGTCTTGCTGGTTTTGATTCCTCACTAAGAAGAGAATATTCAGTTCAGGAATGAAAACATGTATTTGGGATGCTGGGAAAGCTTTGTACTACAAAAAATGTCACCAATTCAAAGGTGGCTTCCCCGCCCTGAGAGAGCAGGTTTCTTCCTTTTTTTTTCCTATACTTTGAGAAAGTATTATCCTGACATGGTGCTTAGAATGACTTTTCTTAGATAGTTGGTAGCGTATCAGCAAATTACTTGACAGTATGGCTTTATAATAGAAATACAGGGAACTAATTCTGGATCTCTTAGGCTCGATCTTGAGAGAGTGGTTGGGCTCTCTTTTTAACTTTATGTATTTATTTAAAACTGGTCTCTGTTAAATAGTTTTGTTCTTACTGCCAATAAATCTGTTACATACAGGAGTAGTTAAAGCTCTGAATATATATAAGTTAAGCATGAATTCACCGATATTTTTATTACTGAAGAATTTTCTTTCTATACCTGTGTTCCTGTACAGTGTGAATTTATACAGAGAGGCAAAGTATTTTTTTTCCCTATCCCCCTTCCTGAATCTTGTTACGCTGATCTGATTATTATATTTCATCATGACACCTCCAAATGGTGATGCACATAGCAGCAGGAGTCAGTGACTGTTGACCTTCCCATGTGAAAAATGTTTGAAAGAGCTTTTTGTCTACCCTTTTGCACATCAAATAAGCATAATTAAGTCACAGTGTTTACAGAACTCTCTGTAAACATTCAAGATCTAGTTGGACAGGGCTCTAAGCAGCCTGATCTGGTGGGAGATGTACCTGCTTGGTGTTCCAGGGTTGAGGCTTCTACCATCTCTCTCAGCAGCCTCTGTCAGTGTTTAACCACCCTCAACATAAAACATTTTGTCCTTGCATCTAGTCTAAATCTTCTCTCTGGTAATTTGAAACTGTTACCTCTTGTCCTATTGCATCAGGCCTTGCTGATTGTCCCCATCTTTCTTATAGTCCTGATTGAAGTATTGAAAGGTCACAATAAGGCCTCCCCAGAGCCTTCTCCACACTAAATAACCTCAACTCTCCTTGCCTTTCCTTACAGGAGAGATGTTCCACCCTTCTGATCACCATTGTGGCCCTGAATAGCATGGTCTGTCTTCTGTGCACTTTCTATTAGGTAGTTCATGGCAGCCCTAGTATCTTCTTGGGTGTTTTAATCAATGATTTAAAGTGTAAAAACATTCGAGTTGTTCTTATGTTTTCCTTTGGGAATTGTAACATGGCATCTTTTGCCTCAAAACGTCTCTGTCAGCTGAATTCTAATTACAAGTATCTTTTCCCCTTCCTTTTTAAGAGACTATAGTTTAGTTGAAGGTGTCCATTAGATGGTAGTGGAAAGTACAAAGCACTTGAATTGCATCTGAGAGCTACAATTCCACTTTGACTCCACATATTTTCAGCTTCAAGTATTTTGTTCTTTCAGGCTGTCTTCCAACAAAGTATCAAAATCTTGTGTGCATAAAGCAATCTTTTATAGGAAAATCTTCAGCTTTGCCATTCAGCATAAAGCTTGGTATTGAATTCTTTTGGCCAAAAATCTGTTAAGGAAATGTTTAATACATCTAACACATGTGGATGCATTTCTGCTGCTGCCAGAGGAATTGTGCCCTAGCGTTCTCTGAAAATCATGGCCTTAACTTTGTTTGCCAAGCTCTCTGAAAGTGCATCTTTGGTTTATTCTAAGCTGTGGCAGTTTCTGATGTTCCAGTTCAGGGTTGATTTGGTTGAAATAGTTGACTCCTGTTAATAACTGTTTGATTTTTCTTCACCATTACATCACGAAGTGTAGAAAAGGTAGGGATTTTTGTGCCCATTTCAAACCATAAATTTGAACCTGCTTTGGACTCTGTGGAAAATTAAATCAGGCAGGAAGAGTTGCTATACTGAACTGTGATGTTGGGCTCTAACATACCAATTCAAACAGGTTTAACTCCCCACGTTGAGTTCTGCATCCAGTTTTGGAGCCCCTGCTACAAGAAGGATATGGATGTGCTGGAGTGTGTCCAGAGAAGGGCCACGAGGAAGATCAGAGAGCTGGAGCACCTCTCCTATGGAGACAAATTAAGAGAGTTGGGGTTGTTCAGTCTGGAGAGAAGACTCCAAAGAAACCTTATTGTGGCCTTCCAGTACCTGAGGGGACATACAAGAACACTGGTGAGGGATTTTTTAGGATGCCAGGTAGTGATAGGACTGTAGGGATTGGAGTAGAACTAGAAGTGGGTACATTCGGATTGGATGTTCAGAAGGTGTTCTCTTAGAGGAGAGATTTAAACATTAGGAAGAAGTTCTTCACCATGAGGGTGGTGAGACACTGGAACAGGTTTCCTGGGGAAGTGATGGAAGCCCCATCCCTGGAGGTTTTTATGGCCAGGCTGGATGTGTCTCTGGACGTCCTGACCTAATGTGAGGTGTCCATGCCTACATTAGGGGAAGTTGGAGCTAGATGATCACTGAGGTCCCTTCCAGCCCTAACTGTTCTATGATTCTAACTCCTCAAAAGATACTATGCGTAAGCAGACACACTGCAGTACTTTGAATATTAATTGCCTTGGTATTATGAAACAAAGATTGAGCAAGGCAGTTTTATTTTCTAAGGTTCATAAAGAAGCATTTTGTTGGTTGGAGGTTATATGTAATTTAAAAGATACCAAATGCTGGTATTTTAAAATTAGTAAAGAAAATCAAGTGTAATTTATTGTGGCCTCTCCAAACAGTGTAATTCAGCCTGTTCAGATGAATAAAGTAGAAGGAGATTCTTGTGGCTCAATGTTTTGATGCTCATGCACGTAGGCCCATGGCTTTAATTTAGTTTGCATCATACCTCAGTGTGTTTGAGCCTTTTAAAAAGACAAGACACCTTCACCTTCTCAAGCACGTTCCTTTGGAGGGCAAGCTTTGAAAAAAAATCTTTTCATCTTGGAAGGTTTCAAAACCACTTGTTGTGGCAGGCAAAGGCAAAATCTATCCAGTGCCTGGCCTTGGATTTCCAGGGGAATTAAAAAAAAAATAAACATGAGAAGAATTTTGCAACTTATTTTTTTTAGGGATAACGACACTGATAAAGGTTAATACAGCTAAGGTTAGAAGGACTCTGTCAAAGCTTCTTTTCAAGTGTTTCTCATGACATACACTGAAAGTACTCGTAGCAACTATCACCAGGGAGACCAGTGAAATAGTGAAAAATCCTAAGGTCAGATGTGAGCACCAGGAGACACTCTGTCTTAATTAACTGAGCTTTGGAGTGAGCAATCCCTTTCCTTCCATTTCAGTGTTTTAAATAGCTGAAAACCACTACACTTCAGTATAAAGTAATTCTTCCTTGCTGAAAATGGTTAGAGACGCGGAATATTACGTAAGGCTAGCGTGGGGCTGGCATCATAATGACCTCAAACCTTAGAGTAAGGTATCAGGACACCAAATGGCTGTGAAAAGTATTTGTGGTGGGTGACTGCTGGATCCAAACGCCCTGTTTCTTGAGAAGCATTTAAATAAGGAGTATGATGTCCTTGGTGGCACTGTCAGAGATTTTCCATTTGTTTTTTATTCTCTTACAATGCTTTCTTGAAAAAGAGGACCTTTGCATCTCCTTCTTTGTACCTCTTAGTTGCCTTCTTTTTTTAGTTTATTGTGTCCAGGGTTTTACACTGATGCATCACAATAAGCCTTAATGTACATCGCTGGCTTAAGGTTAATCTGTAACTTTTGCCAGTGTTATATTCAGATTCTGGGAAATGTGCACTGATGGACATCTCACCCTGCCCTGCTCTCCAGCCAGTTGCCATGCTCCACTCTGACAGTCATTTTCTGTTTGTGGCTGCTTTTTACATTGAGAGAAATAAGTAGGCCATCTAGCATAAGATGTGGGGATAGCTGTTTTCTGCTATTGATTAATTTACGCATGACCACACTTTTTAATTTGTGTGGATAAACAAAAATGAAGCAGCCAGGCCAGCAGCTCATTTCTTATGTAACATTTCCAAATGAGTCTCTTTGGGCTGCTGCAGCCTGGGTTGGTTGGTCTGGCTTGTTATTGATGAAACTTTGCAGTAGTGGAAAGACACAGCAGCTGTTAGTGTTGTCACTGGCTTCACTGGTCTGAGCTCTGCATTGAAAAAAAACCAAACAAGACAAAACTCCAAAGCAAAAAAAAAAACCCAACAGCAACCCAAGAAAAGCACAGACAAACAAGCAAGAAACAAACAAATAAAACAGTAGATAAGTCCTTGGGGTTTCTTTTTGGTGTGGGGTCATCCTATACATTCTGGAAGAAATTAGATCTGACTGTGGTGACTGCTGTATTTTAAGTTTTTGCTGAGAGGGCCTTCAAGGAAGATGACCTAGGATGCTGTTAGCACATGGGGTGAGAGGTTGCAAGCTGTGCTATTTGAATTCCAGTGAACTTCTGCTGCTGCATTCCTGATGCCCCCATATATTCCTCCAACAAGCTTACAGGGTTTTGCAGTTCTTGGGGAGCAGTCACTGAGTGGCTCTGCGGGCTGCAATCCAGCCAAATCTACAGCAGCTGTAGGGCTCTGGTGGGAGGGACAGTGCTTTGTGCAGAGGTGAACTGTCCAGGTGAAGCCACCCAATGCAGGAACAGTGGTGAGGTTGCAAAGAGGATGACAGAGGGGGTGTAGGAAAAGGTGACTCCCTGTGCTGTGTTCCTAGAGTACTGGACTAGATGTTTTCCTTGGGATGGCTGCTGGAAGAAGAAAATAATAAAGGAAAGTAGACTGCTTTTGTATGAAAGGTACAGATCAGGTGTCATGGTGTTGTATTACTTGCCCAGTGTCAGGATAAGGTGTAACACTAGAGAGAAAGAAGTACCTGTTCTGAGAACCATGCCTGGTGATGCCTGCAGTTGAAGAGAAAATACTAAAGGACTCATGCATGGCATTTTCCACAGAATTTCATGCTTACTACTCCTAAATTATTAATCTTTGGGATACAAAACATTCTGTGTAGTTCAGAGCTGTCAAATGTTTACATGGGATGTTGCAGTTCTAAATTGGCAAGTTCTTCCTAATATTTTAAGTTTTGCCTTGAAACATATAAATCTGTGGTTTTCGGATGCTGCTGGCACTGTCATGGTTGCATTATATGCTATCTCTGGCTGCTTTTCTGCTGATCTTTGTTTCAGATTAGAGCAAGGCTTTTGTACTACATTGAAAAAACAAAAGTAAACAAATAAAAATTGATATGACCTTGAATTTCAATTTATGTAAAAGGAAAGAAGGGGAAACAACTACCAAAACACAGGACTTTTCACAGGATCATAGGAGGCTAGGGGTTGAAAGGGACTTCTGGAGATCAGTGTCACAGTATTACCAAGGTTGGAAGAGACCTCACAGATCATCAAGTCCAACCCATTACCACAGATCTCAAGGTTAGACCATGGCACCAAGTGCCATGTCCAATCCTGCCTTGAGCAGCTCCAGGGACGGCGACTCCACCACCTCCCTGAGCAGCCCATTCCAGTAGCCAATGACTCTCTCGATGAAGAACTTTCTCCTCACCTTGAGCCTGAATTTCCCCTGACGTAGCTTGAGGCTGTGTCCTCTTGTTCTGGTGTTGGCTGCCTGAGAGAAGAGAGCAACCTCCTCCTGGCTACAACCACCCTTCAGTCCAGCCCCTCTGCCAAAGCAGGATCCTAGAATCTACTGCAGATTGCACAGGAATGCATCCAGACAGGGCTTGAAAGTCTCTAGAGAAGGAGACTCCACAACCTCTCTGGGGAGCCTGGACCAGTGCTCTGTCACTCTTAAAGAAGTTCTTCCTCCTGTTGAGGTGGAACTTCCTGTGCTGTAGTTACCATCCATTGCCCCTTGTCCTATCCCACGGCACAAGTGAGCAGAGGCTGTCCCTTCCTCCTTGCCACCCAGCCCACATCTATTTGTCTCCATTTATAAGATCCCCTCTCAGTCTTTTCCTCTGCAGACTAAACAGCCCCAGGTCTCTCAAGCCTTTCCTCATAAGGCAGTGCTCCAGTCCCTTCACCATCCTTGTAGCCCTCCTTTGGACTCTCCAGTAGATCTCTGTCCCTCTTCAACTGGGGAGCCCAGAACTGGCTGCAATATTCCAGGTGGTGCCTGGGGCAGAGTAGTACCTTCTATGTAATTTGCCGAACTTCAAAATTTGGATGAGGCAAGTGGGTTGTTTGACTGAAGTATTCATAATAAAATTGCAAAACACAAGATTAAGACATTTTCTTCCTGAGATGTGTTCAGATGCTTGTAGTATGCCTTCAGTAGTGGTAGCCCTGTCCGTTTTAAGCAAGTAAATATCCTGTGCCATGTAGTATTTTAGCTTCATAATAATAGACTTATTTTAATAATCCAGAATTCCACAAGAATATGCTGTTTGCTCTTACTATTAAGAGCACGTGTTTATGTCCTAGGCAGGCAACCAGCAACAGAACAATGGGGCACAGTCTCAAGTTGTGCAGGAGGAGGTGTAGGCTGGATGTTAGGAGGAAGTTCTTCACAGAGAGAGTGATTTGCCATTGGAATGGGCTGCCCTGGGAAGTGGTGGAGTCGCCAACCCTGGAGGTGTTCAAAGAA
The DNA here is from genome assembly GCA_013400475.1 of Tricholaema leucomelas. NCBI lineage: Eukaryota > Metazoa > Chordata > Aves > Piciformes > Lybiidae > Tricholaema lacrymosa > Tricholaema leucomelas. Next base: position 313,998 of record WAAF01020584.1, read on the forward strand.
AGCCTGGATGAGGCACTTAGTGCCATGGTCTATTTGATTGGATAGGACTTTGTGATAGGTTGGACTGGATGATCTTGGAGTTCTCTTCCAAACTGGTTGATTCTGTGAATTTCTTTTTACTGATGGTGATGGTGGAAGCACATTCTGCAAGATGACAGTTTTCTCATGGAACATAGGAAAATAAAGCTTTCATTTCACTAGGTTGCTTGTAAGCCATCAGTTTGGTTGCCAGGATTATAAAATTCAGAGAATTTCAAGGTGGAAAAAAATGGTTTATTTTGTTGACTTCACCTTTCAAATATTTGATTCTTTATTGCCTTGCTTCTTAATGGGGGGAACATGGTAATTCTTCATTTAAAAAGGACTGGGCTGGCAGTGTCACCTTATTGGGTCATTTATAAACCTTTTAAATAACTTAACCAAATTAATTGCACAGGTGATTTGATTTATGTGCTCCCAGATCTGATGACAGCAGGGATGGTTTTGACTTTGGAAGATTGCTTTTGCTTGGGCTTAAGCTACATCTCAAGCACTTTTCATCAGGCCGGCTTACACTGAAATCTTGCCAGTCAGCTTACCTCCAGTGGCATTTATAGCAGCCTTCATTCAGGTTGTATGCCCATTTTGTTTGCCTCAGATGATACTGTACTGGGCTTTGATTACTGACAGGACAGCAGCCCGCTTGTGCCTTCTGGCATCTCCAGTTATGTCCTGTCTGAGCAGGAGTCCTTGAACCTCCCCATCTCAGGAAGGAAGCCTCCAATTCTCCCACTCCTAGGCGGTACCCTGAGTTTCAGTCCTCCAATTATAGGTTTCCTCACCAAGCCTATTTTTTTCTCCCTAGACTATGTAATTTTGTTCTTTTTGGAGCAAGGACATGCTAAGTTTAGAACAAACCTGTCCATAATAAGCTTTGAAAACAGTAGAATGGTTTAAATGCAATGTATGTTTACTAAAGGCTTAGTCAGTGCTGGGTAAGCAGACATCCTTCTTTAGAGCTGCCCTTTTTTCTGGGAACACTGATGCTTTGAGGAACCCCTGGCAGCTCATCCCTTACTTGTAGCAAAGGTGCTGTTTAATTTTGTTGAGTCTGGTGGTGCCACCTTTTGCAGAGCAGGAAGGATCTACTTGAAAGAATCTAACTGAGGGATATGAAGATAATTAAGGGGCTACATCATTGTCCTGTGAGGAGAGGCTGAGGGACCTGGGGCCTTTTGGTCTGGTGAAGAAAAGACTGAGAGGAAATCTAATAAATGGTTATAAATATATGAGGGCTGGGTGTCAAGAGGGAGGGGACAGGCTCTTCTCAGTTTTACCCTCTGATAGAACAAGGGGTAATGGAGATAAACTACAGCACAGGAAAATCCACCTTAACATGAGGAAGAACTTTACTGCAAGGATGACAGAGCACTAGAACAGGCTCCCCTGTCCACAACACAGATGTTGTAGAGTCTCCTCTGGAGACTTTCAAGTCTTGTCTGGATGTGTTTCTGTGTGAGCTACACTATAGTCCTGCTCTGGCACAAAGACTGGACTGGAAGACTCCAGAGGAACCTTTCAGCTCCTAACACCCTGTGGTCCTGTGAAGATATGCTCCTAACTGGAGATAGAGCAATTCAATTCTTTGAAGCTAACAGCTTGGCCCATTATATTTCCGGCATTCACTGGAATATTCTTATCTAGGAGCCCATTGTGCTGCTTCCATGTTTGCTCTTCGCACAGCCCTGTTGAATTTTGACATGAAGACACAAAATAAGTGCTCTGCAAAACAGTACTGAGTTATGAAGTCTCAACAACTGGCTTATGCTGCAATGTTTTAACTATTTTTTTTGCATAGCAGCTTTCTTAGTATTCATAGCTTTATTGTGCATCACCTCTGTGTCACAGCTTATATCATGCATCTTTTGAATCATGGCTGATATATTGATACATTTATTACTCCAAGGATAACTCTACAGTGCTGTCACAGCATTTTTGAGAAGGATGCTCGGGTCAGGCAACACAATGTGTTTTTCTTTATGGCAGCTTTGCAAAGTAGGTGATGCTCATGTCTTTGAAAAAGCAAAGAGCAATCTCTGTGCATCTGCTGAACATTTTGTAAATCCTGCCTCTGGAAGGTAAGCTGCCTCCATCATTGCCAGTAAAATGGGCATCAGTAACCATTAAAATAACCCACTCGGAACAAAAGCTTAAAGGCAGCTAGAACAGAGCATAACAAAATCACAATGAAATATATGATATGTAGATGGTAAGTAGGGGAGAATGTAATGAGGCACTTGTATGCTTCGAGTTGCACTTTTGGTGACTCCAAAATGGCAAATGACTCAGTAGCAGGCTACAACCCGAAAAAAAAAAGGGGGGGGGGGGGGGGGGGGGGGGGAGGTGGTCTGGTGATAGGAGGGGAAAAGTAGTGGAGATCATACCTTGTGAGAGATTCTAGAGCACTGAGCTTGATCCTGGCTGTGGCTGAAAGCAGGTAACTGTGTTTTCAGTCTGTTATATCAAATCTCTGCAGATCTGAATTCCTTCCTCAGCTTGCTTGCGTGGCTTGAACAATGAAGCAGAGATGGTGCTTGCTTTGTCATCCTGCTGGTGGGAAACTTCAGCACAGGAGAGTGCCATGTGTTATTCTGGGTTTGCACATGATTTAGCACAGTGGGATTCCTTCTCATCTTAAGGAATAAAATAATTTTTTTTATTTTAATTATTAAACCATCTTTAGTCTGAAGAGGAGAGGACATAGAGGGAATCTAATAAATTTATGTATCTGAGGGCTGGATGTAAGGAAGGGACAGGCTCTGCTCACTTGTGCCCTATGATAGGACAAGGGGCAATGGATGTAAACTACAGCACAAGAAGTTCCACCTCAACAGGAAGAAAAACTTCTTTACTGTAAGGGTGACAGAGCACTGGTGCAGGCTCCCCAGAGTGGCTGTGGAGTCCCCTTCTCTGGAGGCCTTCAAGCGCAGGCTGGATGCGTTCCTGTGTGACCTGAACTAGGTTCTGTGACCCTGCTTTGGCAGGGGGTTTAGACCTGAAGATCGCCAGAGGTCACTTCCAACCTCTAACATCCTGTGATCTACAAGAAATACAATGACAACTAACTTATTTTTTTGTGCCATGAAAATAACATACTTAGTTTTCTTATTTAAACATGCAATGAAGAACGTTGACCAGAAATATTCCCCTAAATCTTTCACACTTAAAACCTGCTTTGAAAGAAAAAAAGTTTATAGCACACTAGTGTGGAAAAAGCTATGCTTTTTAAAATGAGATTTGTGAATAGTGTTTGAAGTCATATCAATGTGCTGTCAGTATCCATACACTCCTCAAACGCTGCCATTGAAGGTGTTCTTTGCAAGGGGCACTGACAATTTAGGCAAGCTGTCACTTTGACCAACTAACAGAACTAGGCAAAAACTTCTGTCTGAGTACAAAATGTGGTAGAAATGGTCCAGGGCATTCTAGTGAGATCAAGCTCTTGCTGATTTGCATCAAGAAACCCATTTTTTTTCCTGGAATTTAATAAATGGGGTACCAATATATTGTGTTGTTCAGCACAACAGAATCTTCTTCGTGACATTGCTGTGATATATTTTCTTTTAAACTGCGTTCTCAGAATCAAGCTGGGAGTGTAGTGCAGGTTGGATTAGCTGTTCAGATAAAAGCAACCAGCTGTGCCTCCATCATGAACTTAAGTCTGTCCTTGTGCATCTTTGCATTTATAGTTATATAATCATAGCATTTCCTGAGTTGGAAGGATCACCCAGTCTAACTCCTGGCTTCATGGAAGGCAACCTAAAAGTTAAACCATATATTTAAGTATGTTTTCAAAATGAGTCCTGCTCACCTACAGGCTTGAGATTGAAAACGCCTCCCTGGGGAGCTTGTTACAGTGCTTGACCACACACTTAGTGAAGAATTTATTCCTAATATGCAACCTAAGCTTCCTCTAATGTCCTGGTGATGCAGAAGGGAAAGGAACCAAAGGTGCCTCAGGAAAGAAGGTGACAAGGAGCAGGTTTCCATGTAAACTGCCTGTAACTGCAGGATGCAATTGAGAAGCAGCTACACACATTACGCTGATGGCAGCAGGCTGTTTATGCCCAAGCTCCCTCCTGGAGCAGCCTAGGCCCTGAGAAGGGAGGAGGTAGGAATTTAATGGCAGAAGCATGTACAGTTGTGCCTTTTAGCTTCAGTGCTCACAGGGGATGAATGCCCTGCAGCACGGATGAAGGTGACATATTCTGCAGACACATGAATGTCTGAGATTACTGTAAGGTGGAAGCCATCATGTTTCACCTTTTTATTCTGTTAAAGATTGTGACCCACCACAACAGGAGAGCTGAGAACTACCCTACTGTCTAATGCTCTATTTAAAGCTTCTGTGTGGGGCTTCATGCTTCTCCAGTTAGAGCTGGACCCTCTGAAACAGGTATTTCCTGTGCAATATTAGTTCCTATCTGCTAAAAATCTTAGTGACATCCAGAAGGTACTCAAATCTTATCGTTTTCAAGTCTTGTTATTTGTGACTGTATTTGAGGTTGTCCCTAAGGTGGCTGTGCTGGTCCTCATACCTGAAATGGTAACCACAGGAGTAGATCTGTTTATATGATTTATTTTTTTGTCCACTTGCTGATGACAAATTTAAACAGTTCAACTTGCATTTGTTAAATGTTCAAGTGTAAGCGCATTCTGTCTTTGTTTACAAAGTTTCAGGGAGCGTACTGTTGGTTGCTAGTAACAGTTGCATTCACATCTATCATCTCCAATCAGGTATTGGAATGGGCTGCCCAGGGAGGTGGTTGAGTCACCAACCCTGGATGTGTTTAAAAGTTGTTTTGATGTAGTGCTTGGGGATATGGTTTAAGGGTGAACTTTGTAGGGTAGGGTTATGGGTTGGACTTGGTGGTCCTGATGGTCTTTTTCAACCTGAATGTTTCTATGATTTCTGTCAATCTCCTTTCTTGTTACTATTTGCTAGGAAAAAGAGAGGTAACACCATTTGAAGTGTTGATGGCCAGAAGCAAGACCTAATTCTGGTTGTTACTAGACCTTACCAAGTGAAGCTTCTGTCTCTACAATAATTTCTTTTCTTCTGTGTAGGTGGAACGTGTTCCTTTATACTTCAGACGTTTAACCTTTTTTCCCAAGGAAGCATGTACCATGAAATCCTGCTGAGTCTGTCTGCCCTGCTGCATGCTCTCCTCTCTCTGGTGCCTTTTGAGCTGTCTGGCAGATCTCAGCCACAGAGGTCAGAGGGTCGGCAGTCTGAAAGACAGGATGCTCCTGCAAGCGTTTTACAATATGCATAGCTGTCTGTAGGAGGGAGGCTTTATTCCAGAGTTCCAGCTGAGGGATGTGCTAATTAGCTCATCTTTCATTAGCTATCAGGAGACAGAAGCAAACAGGTTTCATCACTTCCAGGCTTATTTTTTCCTTTCCCCTTCCCTTGCCATTCACTTCCCCTCTCCAAACAATGCTGCTCTTTGTGGGAGATCCTGTTATTTTGACCAATACTCTTGTCTTTGCTCCACAGCTGTTTGTCTTTTGATCTTTGCTTGCCTAAAAGTTATTGGAGATGCTGCAGGGAAGCCAACTGGGAGTCAGAAAAGCCATCAGAGCTGTAAGGTCTGTCAGGAAACCAGAGTTATAGGAGGATGTGTTCTCTCCTGCAAGGCCACAACTAGTGGAATTCTAATCCTGCTCTCCTTTGCTCAAGTGACTATTTCTAGTCTGTGTGCTCAGGCTTTGGAAAGTCAGCAGAGGCTATGTGTGCGTGTAAAGCATTGAGGGACCGAGTCCTTATTTTGAAAGCCAACTAAATTGTTTCATGCCTTTGGAATTGGTGCCAGCAGAAGCAGTGTGTGCATGCTGAAGAAGCAGTGCGCTTCAGTGTGCTAATCACTTGAACGTTCACCAAATGGCTAAGTGGTAAGTTTTGAGCAGATTGTGTTTCACTGAATTGTTTTCCCTGTTTGTTTGGTTTGGTTTTTCTTTTCATGTCAGATACATCACAAGGTAATTTATGAAGATACGCCTTTGAGTAGAACCACAAACACTTATAGGGACACTTGCTTCAGACAACATATGGCACATCCTATGAATTATGCACAGCTGACATACGGAGAATGGAGAGAGCCTAAGGAAATGATCAGACCTGTTATGGTAGCAGTGACTGTACATTATATTCACTCGACTGGAAAAAAATGCAATTTCACTCTAGATTGGGACCAAGATTGTTGCTTTCAGCTTTGTTATATTAATACATAAAGAACATTTAATGATTGTTAGGGAGTGTAGTGGTTTAGTTTTGGCTACAACATTAGAGTCATAGAATTGTCAGCGCTGGAGGGGACCTCAAGGATCATCTAGCTCCAACCCCCATGCCATGGGACACCTCACACTGGATCAGGTTTCTCAGAGCCTCATGCAGCCTGGCCTTAATAACTTCCAGAGATGGGGCTTCCATGACATCCCTGGGCAATCTGTTCCAGTGTCTCACCAGCCTTACAGTGAAGAACTTCTTAACATCCAATCTGAATCTATCTTCCTCTAGCTTAGATCCATTCCCCCTAGTCCTATCACTATTCAACACTCTAAAAAAGTCCCTCACTAGCTTTTTTGTAGACCCCCTTGAGATACTGAAAGGTCACAGTAAGGTCTCTTTAGAGCCTTCTCTCCAGACTGAACAACCCCAGCTCATTCAGTCTGTCTCTGTTAGTTCACTGAAAAGTTATTTCTCTTCTGTGCTGATCCCTGTGTCTTGCATAGCTGTTACAGTCTCACTGCAAAAGTAGTGCCATAAAAATAGTTCTCAGTTTTTCTAAGTGTTAGATATAAGTTGTGCAAGTTAGATATAAGTTGTGTGTTTCTAAGTGCAAGATATAAGTTACACACCAGCAGCTATCACACTCCAGATGGGCATCTTTTGGCAAGTTTGCATTTACTGATTCCTGCTTTTCTTGGTCTGAAAAGTAGGTTTCATGTTTTTACACCGGGGTTCATTGCATTGTTCCACCAACAGGGTTTACTAATCCTCTAGTGCAAATGATGTTAGTAAAATGCTGATAATGCAGGGTCTGGACTCTTCTGGAGTGAAAGGCCCAAAGGTTTTTAATTAAAATCTTGGCTCTTCTTCTGAGGGAAAAAGCTGTAAAACTGACTTGTTCCACTGCAGCCTAGCCCACAGCACTTCCCTGCAACTGTACAAGTGCCTGTGGGTGACTGCGAGCCAAGGACATTGGGGCTGGATGCAGCACTCTTGGATGGCCTTGCTGCTCCCAACATTTCTGCTACAGTTTAAAAAGAAATTCAGAGGTGACATTTTAAGTTCAGATGGTTCCAATTTACTTTAGAGAAATGAAAAGCTTCTGAAACATCATTGATGTGATATAAATATTGCAAAACCTAAGAAACAGAAGACATAGAAAAGAATGAGCTGCCTTTTCACCTTTGGATTTCCAGCCAGACCTGCTATACACTGGGAATTTGACAGAGCTTGACACCAAGCCATTGCTCTCAAGCATATCTGAAAAGCACTTGAACCATCCACTATCTCCTCTTTTCTGATAAGGTTAGCCATTTAATTCCTTCCAGCTGACAGGTGGTTAAATAGGGGTTCCTCAGCTTTTTAATTAGCTGTTTCTCATCACACTTTCTCCTAGCCAGCCTCCTAGGAAATGCAATGTGCTGATAATAAGCTAAATCAGAATATTTACTCCATGTTAACAGCCTTACTGCTGCCACTGTTGCTTTCAGCACTGTTTGTATCAAGTATGTCAAAGTATGTTGGCTGAGGATATTGAAGCGTCTGGTTTGTACATGCTGTAAACCCCTGTGCTTCTGAACTATCAGTAATGCTTTCTAGCTTTACCTTTCTTGAAAACATCTGTCACCTCTGCTACGAGGACAGGCTGAGAGAGTTGGGGCTCTTCAGCCTGGAGAAGAGAAGGCTTCGAGGAGACCTTAGAGTGGCTTTCCAGTATCTGAAAGGAGCCTACAGGAAGGCTGGGGAGGGACTATTTACAAGGTCTGGTAATGTCAGGACGAGGGGGAATGGGNCTATGGAGGGAAAAGAGGAAAGTGCAGGAAGTGTCTCAGTCAAATGATAACTTTTTTTTGTTTTGGAGGGGGAAATGTATAGGTAGAACTTTGTCCTTGTGTCTGGGCTTATATAGTGAAAGATGTTTATCTGACTGATTCTGGAGATCCAGAGCACCTTTCTGTGAGAGAAGTTGCAGTAACCAAGAATTCAAGCAGTGCTGCCAGTACAGATTAAAGCAAGTGCGCCCATAATCAGGTGCCAGACTGAGAGATTTAGATGTCTCATATGCAGCTGTAGATGATGCAACTCTTAAAAGATGTTGAATTTATTCAGCTTGGTGCCTCTAAAAATTGAGATCAGGGCTTGATCCTAGTTCTGGTCAAAGGATTGCAGAATCCTGGACATTGTCTGTTTCTTGTTTGTCACATCAGCATCTAGAAGTAAATATCCACACTGCAGCATGGTCAGGCAATTATGCTTAGTGCTGTATTGAACAAGATCCTTGTACAGCTGCTCAAAATTCAGCATAAAATTTCTAAGACCCAGAATCAGAACAGAAAATATTTGTAATGTCTTTTAGAAGAACTTGTACTGAATCGACCTTCTCCTGTGTTTAGTGAGGTCAGTATTCTCTAAAAGCAATTGTCTTCAGCCACCTTGGGTTCTATCTGTTGCTCTGACATTCCTGCTGAGCTTTGGCTAGTCTTAAGTTGTGTTTCTCTTGGAAAAAAAAGTAAGAGCTTGTAAAGTGAGGTTGTGTTTGTATGGTAATATCTCTTTTAGCCCCATCATTGAAAATAATATAGATGGCTTTTAGGATGTAAAGATGCAATAGACTTGGAAGTAAGTGAACAGGAAGATGATGTGTCCTGTGGCACCCTTACTGAGAGGCAGAATGGCGTAGGAGCTAACCCTGCAGCTCTGCTGCCTGCTACAGTGCAAGTCACCAGGCATGGTTGTAATCAGAAAAAATGTCCTTTTACTTTTCAGCAAACACTTCTTCCTTTTGGTGAGGCAGTGAGTGTTTATCCTACGTTCTAGAAGCACTTTTTAATTGAGACTCACAAAAGGCTTGATTTCTTAGAGCCTCAGAATTTAAACTTGAGCTTAGGGGGTTTCCACAATGCTTCCACTCTGTAGAATGCAGTCACTGGGATGATTTTTTTTCAAATGAATTGAAAGGTTTCAGGAGGACAGCTGAATATCAAAATTTTCTTTGTAAACTAGAATTGGCTTTAACTGTTGTTTTTATCTCGCTAATGTATGGATCAACTACTTTCCGAATCAGATGGCATTTTTCAGACAGGAAGCAGAAAATGATAAAGCAACTTCTTGCTATTCAAAAGCACCATTAAAATTGTAACTCTAGAAATGTAAGACTTGTAGCCAAGATAACACAGAATAACTACAGCTTAATTTTGGAGCCCTCAAAGATGAGTGAAGATACAAATTATGTGGAAATCGTAGTGTACATGTAGATGGATTGAACTGTTGGCAGACAATTTACAGCAGCACTTCATACTTCAGATATTTTTATGTAACTATGATTGGGTTGTGTCATTCCTTTCTTCTTTTCTCCTTTTTTTCTCATTCTCATTTTTAGGCACTCTGTCTTCTGTAATGGAACCTCTTGCACTCTTCTCAATGGTAGCATTTATTTCCTCTTGTAGCCACAGCTGTTGGAAGTAGATGTTGATAGCTGTGGGACCTTCCTGCTTTTGAACCTGCCCAATAGACTGCTGGTGACTACACAGATGTTTGTTTTGCACACTAAAAGCAGTGTTGCACACAATTTCCTCTCTTCAGCCCACAGATGTCTGCACATTTGGTAAAAACAGGCTTCTAGACACCCAGAACAAAATGTTTTCCTTAGTAAGCAGGAGGAAGTTGTTAGTATGCCAACCTGCAGCAGAGCTGTTTCACAAATACTAGAATGTGGGTGAATGCATCTCAGATTCTCTCTATGCCCAAATTGTTCACTTCTGGATTTCCTTTACCATCTGTGCCAGGTGTTGTCTGTCAGTGTGCTACGGGTTCAAGCCTGGAACTGACAGGAAAGGTGTTTTTGGGGTCAGAAATCTGCTGGCACTCACAGCTCCTTGTCCTGCCACTCACCCATTTCTTCTGTATTGCCTTCTTGATTACTCTGTTAAGTCCTTAGTTCCCAGGCACCGCACCAGCATACCAAGAGCTGCCTCACTTTACGCAGTACTTTGATAAAGACAGCATAAGAGTTCTCTGCAGTGTTAATTGTATGTTGTCTTTGTAAGGTCTGCCTCTGTGAGTCATGGCAGGTGAGCACCTATAACTTGGAGGCTTGTGCTAACCCCAGTAGACTATAACAGAGTTATGATGGAGGTCAGCAGCTGACGAAGGAGGATTGACTGCAAATTCTGACAATGAGGTGCATGATCATCTCTCTAGCACTTAAGTCCCTTGTGCCTGAATTCGTTAAGAGCAGGAGATGGAGAGAATATGCTCTGGTCATCTCAACACCTTTTGCCATCTACTGCAGTGTGTATGGAGTGGCAAAACCTCTCTTTCTTCCAGAACGTGCAGTGGCAGCAAGAAGGGAGAGGCCCTATCATCTCTATTACTCTCTGGCATCAGACAAGCAGGAGGAGATGAGATGTGAGATGTATAAGCTTTCTCTCAAACTCTCTCCATACCCATTAGCCCAAGAATCACAGAATGTTTGGGGTTGGAAGGGACCTTGAAAGCTCACCCAGTCAACCCCCCTACCAGAGCAGTATCACACATCCAGGCAGGTCTTGAATATCTCCAGAGAGGGAGACTCCACACCCACCCTGGGCAGCCTGTTCCAGTGTTCTGTCACCATCACAGTCAACACATTTTCCCTCATGTTTACATGGAAAAGCCAAGCAGGAAAAAAATGACAGAAAGGGAAGCACAGGAGACTGAAAATGAGCTTTCAAGAAAGACAGACAACTGTGCACAAGAAAGAGAGGATATGAGAGCTAGGAAGATAACAATGAGATGGAACCAGCAGCGTAACACCCTCTGGCACTTATCTGTGTAAATAGGCTGCTCTGGTCCATCACACACTGCCTTGGCAACCAGCAGCTGGTGCAAGATCATGGCAGACACCTGGAAACAGCAGCAGTGAATCCTTGAGAGAAACACAGTTCAAAAGGTCAGAGAAGGAAATGGTTTTTGTTCTCCTGACTTTTGATCCCTGTGTATTTCCCATCTAGGCAGTTTTTCTCTTCTTTCCTATTGCATTGCTTCCCCAGAGTTTTTTTCCATTTTTCTGTTGGGGAGAAAGTTTTTAACATGCCATTAAAAGAACACTGGAAACACAAAGTTCAAGTCACATATCCTAGCCTGGGTGACTCCTGATGGCATGGAGAATGGCTGAGCTGCAGTTGGTGGTATGCCTTCAAGATTGGAAATTATAAAACAGGTCAGCTGAGCTCTCCAGAGAGGCAGTAGAGTTCTCCTTCTGCCATAGTTATAGACTTGTCATTATTGTGGTTTTCTAGCTATCATGTTACACCTGGAAAGCATTAACAGAGGATTCAGTTCTTTGTAGAATTCATTCAGATGCATTTGCATTTGTTTGTTGAAGTAAGTTATCAGTTGCATTTGATGTAGGGCTTGTGGTAATTATAATTCCTTTCTCCTCAGACAAATCCATGTGGTTTTTTTCTTGTGATTTTTTTTTTTTTTTTGCCATAGCATTTCCTTTCTGATATATTTACTTTGTAGTTTCAAGTCCCTTCGAATAAAGAGATACTTGTTTGTGTTTCTTGTTGAATTGCCATAATTACACTCTTTCCTGACCAGTATGTTTGTAAGCATTCAGAACATTCCAACATTTGGACTTGGAGGTGCTTGCCAAGTGCATCTGATTCATACTGTGTGCTGGATATCATCTTTGGTGAGCTCTTAAACACTTGCTTTGGGATATCAAATGTGTTGCATCTCATCTTCTTAACAGAGAGGAAAAAAATGAGTTGGAAAAACCATCAGCAATAAGGAAGGTGTTGCTGTAGTTACAAAAGGCATGCCACTGATGAAGGAGAGGTTGACTCAAGTCAGTGCTGTGGTGCACAGCAAGGAGGCATGTTTCTGCTCCTTCAGACAAGAGCAGTATGTGTCCCTGACTAGTGTATATGTGTTAGGCAGCTGGTGACCTGGCTGAGCTCCTGCTTGGCAAATCTGTCCCTATTATGCTTTGGTGTATGGGCTAATGTAGTATCCAGTCTTTCACAAAAAATAACCAGACCTACAGGATAAGGAATTTTCTTTTTCTCACAAGTGAATAATATCCTTCATGCCTCTATGCCTTAGGCTTAACACAAACATGAGGAAGCAATTATGAGAAAGACTATTTCCTCCCCAGCTTCCTTCGTGATTCATTTGCCTCACATGCCTGTGTGCGCTGCTTGAGTTGTCTCCTGTTGCAGGTGTCCAGAACCCTCAGGAATAATCATAGAATCAATCAGATTGGAAGCGACCTCCAAGCTCATTCAGTCCAACCTGTCACCCAGCCCTATCCAATCAACTAGACCATGGCACTAAGTGCCTCATCCAGGCTTTTCTTGAACACCTCCCTGGGCAGCCCATTCCAATTGCAAATCACTCTCTCTGTGAAGACCTTCCTCCTAACATCCAGCCTATACCTCCCTTGGCACAACTTGGGACTGTGTACCCTTGTTCTGTTACTGGTTGCCTGGGAGAAGGCACCAACCCCCACCTGGCTACAGCCTCCCTTCAGGTAGTTGTAGACAGCTGGACGAGGGTATTGAGTCCATCATCAGTAAGTCTGCAGATGACACCAAGCTAGGTGCACGTGTCAATCTATTGGAGGGTAGGAGAATCCTGCAGGGGGACCTTGACAGGCTTGATGGGTGGACAGAGGCCAGTGGGATGAGATTTAACAAGGCCAAGTGCAGGGTTCTACACTTTGGCCACAACAACCCCAAACAGTGCTATAGGCTGGGGATAGAGTGGCTGGAGAGCAGCCAGGCAGAAAGGGACCTGGGGATACTGGTAGATAGTAGCTGAAGATGAGCCAGCAGTGTGCCCAGGTGGCCAGGAGAGCCAATGGCATCCTGGACTGGATCAGGAACGGTGTGGCCAGTAGGACGAGGGAGGTTATTCTTGCCCTGTACTCAACACTGGTCCAGCCACACCTTGAGTGTTGTGTCTGGTTCTGGGCCCCTCAATTCAGGAGAGATGTTGAGATACTGGAACGTGTCCAGAGAAGGGCGATGAAGCTGGTGAGAGGCCTGGGACACAGCCCTGTGAGGAGAGGCAGAGGGAGCTGGGGTTTTTTAGCCTGGAGAAGAGGAGACTCAGAGGTGACCTCATTGCTGTCTACAGCTACCTGAAGGGAGATTGTAGCCAGGTGGTGATGGAAGAGGTATTCAGTCTGGGCATTGTACCTGCTCCTAACTCCCTGTGGGAGGAGTCCTTTCCTAGTTGACTACATAAGGAATGACTAGGTTCCTGAACACAAGTACCACTGTGTCTGTCTTAGACACCTAACACAAGTGGTTGCCTGTCTGAGGCACAGCATCCTGTGGATTGCTGCATTGCACCACTGCAAACTCAGTAGAGGGGTGTTGGGATGAAATGATCTTCTGATCCACAAAACCTAAAATAAATTATTTCACAGGATACAAGGCAAAATGTGTGGTTTTGTCTGCTGCAGGCTTTAGGCAAGAGAGTCATTTATCAAGGAGGAAGCTGTATCATCCTTCTTGTTAATGTGTTACACATGCATTTTTACTCAAGTGCCTGCCAATATCCATTGTACTTTATGGCTGACAGTAGTGGAAATTTCCCCCTGTGCTGTAGGATTTGGACTGGAAGACAGTAAGCTCTTGGCATTAGTGCTATTATTTTTGCCAAGGCATTGGAGCATCATTTTTAGGGAAATGTATCCTTGCAAGTACCTGACTGGAGTGTCCAATGCAGTGCTGACAGGTAGGACATCACCTGTGCCAGACACTGTGAGAAATGGTAGAGCACAGGATCAGATGACAGTGTATCATGTGAGGCAGAGAGGGCTCTTCTCAACCCATTTCTTTCTGACGTGTGTGACTCCACATCTGAATAAGTGAAATTTTGTCCATGTGCCACTGCACCTGTGTGCAGTTGTTCTCTCTGCCCCTCCCTGACTCACTGTCGTGGGGGGCTGGCGAGTGCCATCTCAGGTGCTACGAGTCTGTTTGCTGATGCAAAAAAAAATATACAGAGATTAGTGGTTTCTAGAAATCAAATCTTATTGGAAAGTGGCTGGTTTCTCTGAGGTCTCTCTAAAAGCAGTGGAGAGAGGAGCAGTTCTCCCGGAGAGCAGACAACAACACCTGACACTTGGCTGCTGCTTTGAATTGGTGGCAGAAAGTGAAGCAGGGTGGAAGATACGTTCTCCTAGGCCAAAGTGTTAGTGCAGTCCTGTTAAAAGTGAGCTGGTATGGATCAAAACCAAGCCTTACCCTCAATTGCCTCACCTACCATTTTTATTTAGGTTGGTTTAAGGCCTTGGTGTGACAGACCATGCCACATACACCTTCTGTCCAAAGGAGCTAGAAAGAAAGAGTGGACCTGAGCAACCAGGAAGAGGAGGGGAGATGGGACCATATATTTCTTCATCAGCCCACAGCTAATCGGGTAACAGATCAGCTTGAAGCTTCAGTCCATCTGTGCCCTGAGTCCCATGACTAGTCACATTGGCAATTGCTTTCTTAGCCCCCACCACATCCTTGCCTTTTCTGTCCTTTCACGCTGGCAGCACTGTGGTTGCAGTGAGAGCTGATATTAAAGGATAATCTTTTTTACCTTATTAATTTTTAGTGAGATCAACACCCTGAGCAGGCATAACACATGTTAGTGCAGATGCGCTGCTCCAGATCCAGCTTAGGTCAGCTTAAGTGGCACCTCTACAGTGTGCAGAGGGCAGAGTGAGATGGAAATTGTCATTTAACAACGAGCACAGAGATGGGTAATAAGGTTCTCTTCTTTCATAACACCAAATTTGATATAATATTTCTACTAATTCTGCTTTTGATAGTACCTGCAGCAGAGAGGATGGCCGCTGTGTTTCTGTTCTGCTGGGTTTCCTTTTTCCTCAAATAATTGCAAAGGTGTACTCATCTTTCCCCTCCATTGCTTTGTCTGAATCTCAGCACTTGGCTTTGCCTCCCTGCTGTTGTCTGAGGTCAGCTGGATTTTAGACAGTGATAAGTGACCCACAGCAGGGAAGACATGGCTAAATGCAGTCCTGTTAAACTGAGGGGGTTTTGGTTTTATTCACTCCTAGACAGCTTCATCTTGAGATAATACTCTTTCATTTTAAAGTGCTGACAAAAAAAACCCAACCCAACAACAACCCCCCAAAAAAAACGAAACCCAAAGATTTTGCGTGAAGGTAGGTAGTTGACTTCTACAAGTGTTTTTGTAACAGTCGAACTTCATACTGAAATGCTCTTCCCTTATTACAAAACGCCAAGTAACTCACTTGTTTCTTTCTTTGTTTTGGTTTGGGGGAGCTGTTGTTTTGTTGTTGTTGGAGTGTCGTTTGGTTCGGGATTTTTGTTGTTGTGCGGTTTGTTGCTCTTGTTGGTTATTTAAAAAGCAAACCGAACCCCAACATATGTGGAATACAGAGGGAGCATATGCCAGGTAAGTAAAACATCTTGCTAGAGAGGAGCGTTTTGTGAATCAGTGTGTTTTGCATGTCTGTGTGGTGCCTTTGTGAAAAGACAATGGAAGGATTTCCTTTTGCCCCCAAGCACTCCAGCTTCTTGCTATCGCTACCCCCCTCCTTCCCTGCATTCGGAGAGCGTCAACAGAGGCTCTTGAATGACGACAGAAAAGTGTCAGATGTCCATCTAGAGCAGGGGGAATACAGGGAAGGCATTAAGACCCTCCTTTCCGAAAGGAGACCTGAAACTGATACCAAGGTAGTTTTGGATTCGTTTGCTTGGGAACAGACTCCTGAAGTCACACACAGAGAAGTTCAGAGGAAGGACATAAGTAGTGGTGAATCCAGCCCACAGCACAGGCAAGATATTTTTGGCGTGGTACAAGCAGCAGCCACCGCCAGACAGTGTGTTCTCTTGCATAGCTAAGATGTGAACGAGCGCAGGTTTCTAATAAGACCAAGTGTCTGAGATGTGCCACAGCACTTGAGGTGATGTAGTACATGCTGAGTGACAGCCCAAGGAGCAAGGACAGCACCACTTCTTATTATATTTCGGTGAATAAATGCATAAAACTGGAGGTGCAAATTGGAAGGAGTCAGAATGCTGACAAGTTTGTCAGGTATCCCCCTGACAGATGCAGCCTCTGCAAGGTTGCTGCTTCTCCTGGATCTGCTGTTAAAACGTCACTGAGTGAAAGCTTTTATTTCTTCTCTTAAATTTTTTCTCATGAAGTTCTTTTTGCTTGCAGATTGAAGTTATATTTCTGTGTAAATCATACTGACTAATACAATAATAAAATCAAAATTTCCCTCCTGTGGAAAATGGAAATTTTTAGACTTTTGTTTACATTTTAATTATACTATTTTTAATGAATCAAAAGACTGAAACTTTGCAGAGGATGGAAGCTTAAATTAAAAGGGCAACAAAGCTGGTCAGGGGCCTGGAACACAAACCCTATGAGGAGAGGCTGAGGGAGCTGGGGTTGTTTAGCCTGGAAAAGAGGAGGCTCAGGGCAGACCTCATTGCTGTCTACAACTACCTGAAGGGTGGTTGTAGCCAGGTGGGGATTGGTCTCTTCTCCCAGGCAACCAGCAACAGGACAAGGGGACACAGCCTCAAGTTGTGCCGAGGGAAGTATGGGCTGGATGTTAGGAGGAAGTTGTTGCCAGAGAGAGTGATTTGCCATTGGAATGGGCTGCCCAGGGAGGTGGTGGAGTCACCATCCCTGGGGGTGTTCAGGAAAAGCCTGGATGAGGCACTTAGTGCCATGGTTTAGTTGACTGGCTAGGGCTGGGTGCTAGGTTGGACTGGATGATCTTGGAGGTCTCTTTCGACCTGGTTGATTCTATTCTAAATCATTGGGTGCTTTAGAACTGGAATGTGTTCATTCTCCTGTGTTGAACAGGAATGGTTAAAGGCTTTTCCTGATTGGTTTCTTTTTTTAGATTTTTTAAATCTTTGTCTTTTTAAATTGCCTCTCTGCCTACACTCTCCGTGCATTCTCATGGGTTGAGGTATGCTTTGAAAACATCTTCCCTTTTCTTCCACAAACCTGGTGGACCTGCAGCACTGGCAGTGGTACTGTCAAGAGTGAGCCTCATGCAGGCAGTGCCCATGAGGAAGCCAGCTGTTGAATTCAGCACTCTCAAGGCATTCCCAAGCTGAGTTGAGTAGCACCCTTGATAGGGTGGAAATGAGAAGGTTTTTTTGAGAGGAAGGATTGTTCTTCAGAATTTTATGTATCCTACCCTGAAGTTGGAATCTGGTACATTTCTGTCAAAATGCATTTTTACATCTTACATTAATGATGATTCAAGAAACAAATAAGTATTCAGAAGAATTGAACTGTTGCAGATGTGCTTCTCATTCAAAGGCCATGAGATAAATCTCCAGTCTTCATCTCCTCACATTGCTTTGGGTTGGAGACTACCCTAATTCAGGGTGGCTTGTCCACCCTCTCTGAGGAGCTCAAGCAGCTTGTTTGGCTCAAGTGTGAACTGTCTGTAGGTCTGCTGGAAAACTTTTTCCCTAGCAAAGCTGGCTTACAACCAGTTTTTTCTATTTGAGCTGCTGGCTTTTCTGATCTGAATCTCCTTTGAGAGTGCTGTGTACCTGTCTGGTTAGAGGACTCACCCTATGAAGAGTGGAAAAAGCTTGCTCAGCTTGGTGGGAGAAGGAAGCTGAGCACAGCAGCCTGACTGGATGCCATGCACAGTGATCTCCCAGACCAGGGAAGACTTTTGCCAGCACCTGTCTCTCACACAGTTTTGTACATATTCCTTTAGGGGGAAAAAAATGTCTAGTTGGAACTTCTCAGTAGATGTTGGTTTCATTTGCCAATAGTTTCAAGAATGATTGACACAGTTTTGGGCAGGGTTATTTTTTCCCCTAAGCAAATTTACTGTTTGGATGTAGGGAGAGGATGCTCCTGGTGAGGTTAGCTGGGCTTATCTGCAGCAGAATCTAGATGTTACAGTTTTGCTACATTTCCTGACTAGCCTGCCTTTATGCATGGAGGTCAATTGTTTTCTCATGAGTCAAAACCAGTGCTAATTTAGGTTGAAACTGGGTTTTACAAACAGGGAAAGAAGCATTACCTGAAGCAGCATGTCAAAAAGACTTGACTTGCAAGATGCTTAAATATTGAGCATACACTGTCTTGTTTTCAGTTCTCAATAAGAAGTTCTAGTTCATTGTTTTCCTCCTATCAGCAGTTTGTTCCTTCAATGTACATAAAACCAAATTATATCCACGACCCTTCTCAGTATCTCCTGGATATCTTGCTCTTGCTCTTTATAACCTGAAAATCTGTATAAACCAGTGAAAATGTGTCTCTACACTTAATGATAAGAAAACTTGGTTTAGAACTTATAACTTGCATTTGGGTCTTGCTACTTGCAGTATGACATTGTTGAGAAACACAGTGTGGAAAAGAAGCATCATACAGTTTCCAGTTTGGTGCAAAGGTGAAACAAAACATAGAGTAACAGCCTTGTACCTTTACGAACTGTGCTTGTGCACATGCTCACAGACAGGTCATGCCACCTGCCTTCACCGTTAATGTTTGATGTGTGTTATGCTACTGCTTACAGTCATTGCTGGGCATGGTGTTTCATTCAGCACTCTGCAAACATGCAGTACGCTGGAAGTGGAAGCTGAGTTAAAACTGTCCTGGAGAGGGTGCAGCCAGTTGTAAAGTGCCGGTTGTTGGATAGAGAAGCTGCAGAGGAAGTCTTTCAGGTAGTACATACTTTGTACGTGAAAAGTTTTAGACTTGTCAGCTATCTGTAATGCATATATGGAGTCAACTAGGATAGCTTGAACTTCAATCAAGTGTAGTCTGCATTTCTCTGTGATTTTTACATGTCTGGATTATGACAGATGACCACCAAAGTAGCAAACCAGTAGATTAACACTAAGGCAAAAACGTATATCCAGGTAGAGAGGACAGGACCAATCATTCAGTAAGTACTCTTTCTGCACTTTGACAGACTGGGTGCAGAAAGCAAGCTGCAGCCAAAATGCATTACAGAAACTAGAAAGATTAAATTCTTTTAAACCAGGTTATCTGTATTTTGTGCCCTTTAAGGTTTGTTGATAGATTTTAAATGGAAAGGGAATAGAATAATTGGAGGCTAAGGACTGCAGGTAACTTAAAACTGAAGGTCAGCCAGGTTTCAGTTATCCATTATGTGTTGATAAGCTCAAGTAACTCTAATAGCTTTTGACTGTGCAGTTTTATTTTCCAGGAACCGCTCTGGTTTCTCCTTTTTTCTCTACCTACTGTTGTTTTATAAGTACTCCTGACAGGAGCTTCAATAACTTAATTGATATGATTTGCTTGCCTAGAATATGCTGGCATCTCTCGCACCCCTTACTCCTTTCCAGGAGATGCTTTCTAGCCCGTTGGTCACAGCAGCCACTTTCAGGGAGGGGCAAAACTTTTAGTCCATAGTTAATCCTTTTGTTTCAGCTTTGCAAAAAAGTAAACATATGGAACCACAGCACTGTTGTAAAACTAGAGTCAGGAGCATTTAGAGTATTCTTCTTGTTCTCTGCTGAGAAGAACGCCTCCTTTGGCAAATTGACAGAAGCCTGTGACACTGGTATCACCTGCTGGCATGTCTGGCTTGTCCTTCTGAGTACTCTTGCTTTTTTCCCCAGTTAGTATCCATGTTTACTGCATCGACTTTTTCCAGAAATCCCTCTAGATTTTTGGTCATGCCTGGAGGGTAGTCTTCTTACAGGACAGAGAGTTTTTCCTATCACAGGTATCACACCTTTGATTTCTTCACCCCGTTGCACACCTCTTTCAGTGAATTACCAAACCACTTTGCTATCCAGCTGTAACAGCTGTTGATGTGCTTCTCAGAGCTGGCAGTTTATACACAGGAAAATTAAGTGGCTTGGATTCAATTTCAGTTTAGCCTCGGAAGTGGCATAGGAGCCACTGCTCCCCCTGCACATTGCAAACCTTCTTCTTTACTTACTCCAGCAGTGCTTTTAGTACCAGAGTGTCTACTCCCAGGTGGAGCTAGGCTAAAAACATGGGCAATAAATAAGAGGCTTCATGGCTTCTTTCCTTTATTAAAATAAAAAATCTTGAACTAAGTAGTATGTCAAGGATTCCTCCCTTGGCCTTTCAGTGCTCTCAGTGCCACATCTGCTTCCTACAGCTGTTCTTGGTGTCTTTGCTTCCACAGAGTAGTCACTGAAGCCCTGCTAGATACCCTAACCACCCTAATGACTCTCAGAGACATTAGGTCCAGAGGAGAGCCACGAAGATGATCAGAGGGCTGGAGCACCTCTGCTATGAGGACAGGCTGAGAGAGTTGGGGCTCTTCAGCCTGGAGAAGAGAAGGCTTCGAGGAGACCTTATAGTGGCTTTCCAGTATCTGAAGGGAGCCTACAAGAAGGCTGGGGAGGGACTATTTACAAGGTCTAGTAATGTCAGGACGAGGGGGAATGGGTTTAAGCTGGAAGAGGGGAGATTTAGACTGGATGTTAGGAGGAAGTTCTTTACAGTGAGGGTGGTAAGGCACTGGAACGGGTTGCCCAGGGAGGTTGTGGATGCTTCTTCCCTGGAGACGTTTGAAGCCAGGCTGGATGAGGCCTTGAGCAGCCTGCTCTAGTGGGAGGTGTCCCTGCCTATGCGGGGGGTTGGAGCTGGATGATCCTTGAGGTCCCTTCCAACCTTAATCATTCTATGATTCTATGATTTGCAGAATAGACTAATCAGTGAACTAGTGCAGGAAGGTGATGCAGATAGTGGGTTCTGCAAATCACCATCTTTAAATGCTGCTACTTTTGATATTTCATCTCTAACAGATTGAAGATTATTTCCAGGGGAGCTGCAAATATGCAAATTATTTTAGCCCGAAGTTCACTTACCAGCAGATGCTATTCTTATCTTACCCTTGAGTAATTTACCTACAAACAGTCTCAAAGTGGATACTTTTTCCCTATTCCCATTAGCAGGAA
Source organism: Tricholaema leucomelas (assembly GCA_013400475.1). NCBI lineage: Eukaryota > Metazoa > Chordata > Aves > Piciformes > Lybiidae > Tricholaema lacrymosa > Tricholaema leucomelas. The sequence continues at coordinate 335,202 of WAAF01020584.1, forward strand.
CTTCAGGAGGGCTTTTTTTCTCCTCCTACCGTAGCAACTGAATATAAATTTAATTAAATATGGTCCACGATCCAATTTATGCTTCCCCATAGCAGAAAGATGGAACAAAGAATCTATTCTCTAATACTGTAGTAGTTGTTTTTTAACATGTGCTGTTGGTGGAATTTGTGGCTTTGAGTAATTGAGTTCAGACTTGTCAGAAATTTTTCCTTTGAGGTAGGCATTGTGTTTTCTCACTTAGAAATTACATCTCTTACCAGATCAGAGCAGTATACAGACATGTATCTGAAGCTTGGCAGAATTTGTATCTTCTCACTAATGCCGTGGCATTAAAGTACCTGCCTGTTACAGCTATTTCTGTGGTAGTTGTAATCAGCCAACATAATGATTAGAATTTTCCCTTTCTTTTGGATTCTCAGAGATAGAATCACAGAAGCATTCAGATTGGAAAAGACCCTCAGATCACCAAATCCAAGTTATATCCCTGTGCTACAAGGTTCACCCTAAACCATTCCACTCAAACACCACATCCAAATGACTTCTAAACCCATCAGAAGGCAAATAGTCACACACTGTGACTTTCCTTTCATGCTCAGGCCATGTCTCTGCTAACAAAACGATGCAGATCAAGGTCTGTCTGGTCTGACAGAGACACTTACTAGCAAGACTTGCATTTGCACAGATAAACCTGGACAAGGACTACAAAGCATGGTGATACAATTCAAAGGTTTATTGAATGGTAGGCAACCGTCCTTCCCTCAGCACTGAAAGAATAGGCAAGGAAGAAGCTCCAGTCTTCCATTGCTGTGGAGGCACTTGACTGATACAAGGCAAGGAGGACAGTTCTTGTCCATGCTGTCCTCTCTGAACCCTGCACAGCTGGTGCCAGCAAGAAGGGTGCTTATGGGCAGAAGCTCATGCTGTGCCCAGGTGTTTGGCAGCAGCTGAGCCAGACAGGCTCATTGTTGGAGACAGTGTCTTTACCACACTTTGGCTAAAGTAGGCGAGGCATTATGCAACTACAGGGTTGTATTCAGGTGAGTAATTAGCATGGGATGTGGACATAACATTTTAAAACTGGTGTGGAAGACACCACAGTGACACAGCTTATTTGTCTCAGTGATGAAAAGGAGCACCATAGATCTGTAGAAAAATACAAAAGTGCTCAATATATTAAATTTGCAGTTTTAGGAGTTTATGCCAAACATAAATGAGAAGTAGGGAAAGTATTTTGCTCCGTGTTAGACAGATTGGGCTGAAGAGGAATGTGAATAAAAATCCTGGCATACAGCACAAATTGTGATTTTCTTTTTGTCTTTAAGCAGTCTGTGACTTCACCTTGGGACTTAAAAAGCTGTGGCTGGAAATCATGGCTGGGTCGAATGTGTGCTCTTGTTCATGGCATGCGGCAGAGTCTGTGTCATACTAAAAGTGTTTTACTGACCTCTTAGAGATGAGCTACGCATGGAGAGTCATTTTCACAGGATGTAGGGAGGACATTTTCTCTACTTACTAATTCCTGAGTTTTATTGCAGTGATAGTTATCAACATACAAGAGAGGCCACATCTGATTGATGAGCAGATTTGATGGCTTTCTCTCTTGTCCTGCTGCTCAGGAGCTCCTGCCTTGAACTGCTACCAGCACAACTCTTAGCTGTGTCACCTACTAAGGGTTTTCTTTGGCAAGAAAAGACACATCTCTCAACATTTCATTTCTAGAAAAAGCCTTCAGACATTTTCACTTGTCAGCTGTCCACCTGAGATATTAAGGATGACAGATTTTTATTGTGGCAGAACAACAAAGCTGGTGAGGGGCCTGGAACACAAGCCCTATGAGGGAGCTGGGGTTGTTTAGCCTGGAGAAGAGGAGGCTCAGGGGTGACCTCATTGCTCTCTACAACTACCTGAAGGGAGGCTGTAGCCGGGTGGGGGTTGGTCTCTTCTCCCAGGCAACCAGCAACAGGACAAGGGGACACAGTCTCAAGTTGTGACAGGGGAGGTGTAGGCTGGAATTTAGGAGGAAGTTCTTCACAGAGAGAGTGATTGGCATTAGAATGGGCTGCCCAGGGAGGTGGTGGATTTGCTGTCCCTGGAGGTGTTCAAGAAAAGCCTGGATGAGGCACTTAGTGCCATGGTTTATTTGATTGGATAAGGCTGGGTGATAGGTTAACTGGATGATCTTGGAGGTCTCTTCCAACCTGGTTGATTCTGTGATTAACAGAATGAAGTAGTGCTCACATCCATGTGGTAGGGAAGCTTGTGCTTCTCCAGAGGTAAAGGATTTGTGCCAGCTCTCCTGGGGTCATTTCACGGGGGCATGTGCACACGGGTGATGCAGAGCCTGTCACAGAGTGAGCACTGCTGCACTGCCCAGATACAGTTCCATCCTGAGCCTTGTGGTAGCGGTGACAAGAACTTAACTTGTCATCACCCAGCTTACAAGGAAGGAAGCTGCTTACCATCATTCAGGTTTTGTTACTGTTCAGATCATGCTGAACTGATATTTTTTCTCTGCTGCATACTTACCTTTATACTGTGTTCTGCACTCTGAAGACACTTCGGAAGACCCTTTTGAAAGCAGGTGTTGTAGCTAACAACGATTTTGTGCTTAGTGCACAGACTCCAAAGTGAGGACATGTACTTCTTGTTAGAGTACTGGTGCAGCACCTGGTAGTTCACTACTTTCTACTTAACCTCAGCTAGGGCAGAATGATGTGAAATGTTTGTTGGCTATATTACATCTTTCAAGAAAATTCTTGGGGGTTGGGGAAATGAGAAGCAGAAAAAGCATCTAAAATTAGAGTTCTGAAGGAGCAAAGTATCTGGGAACTCCCTTTCACCACAGATGTGATTTTCTAACTGGCACTTGGGTGCCAACCAATACTTTGTAGGTTGGTTTAATTTGCAGAACAGATGCAGCATTTCAGAAGCAGTATAAACACCTGACCTGTCCAGCAGTGGTGTGTTCACATCAGAAGGCTTTTCTGCTGATCCCCAAAGATCATCCCATTTGTATATATCCTATTGAATTTTTTCTCACAGTCCTAGTCTTGTGGTAGTTGCATGTGCCAAGTTCTGCTGCTCCCTTCCCCAGTCTGGCCACTTCCACCCTGTCTACTTGCATGCTGCTATCAGTGCACAATGGGCAGCTCTCCAGAGTTCATGCATGCTCCTCTCCAGTGTAAGAAGCTGCAAGGAAGTTATCTTGATTATATCTACTTTTGGGAAGGTTTCTGAAGAGACTGAAGCTCATCTGTAATGACAATGATATGAGTGGTCTGAGCTATATCTGCCCTTTTCTTCCCTGCTCTGACAATACTCATGGAATGTAACTGACAGGAAAGACTTCTTTTTTCTTCTATGGGTTAGTCCTCTCTGTGGGAATTCTGGTAATGAGATGTGGTGACCTGGGAGAGTTCTGTATCCCGGATGTAAGAGGGTAAAAGATTGACTGCTTTGATAGCAGTATGTCTGTTAGATAAGCATAAGCTTCTTGTAAATTTAAGGGAAGATACTAATCCCAGTATGAGTTAAGTTAATGACAGCTCAATTTCAAGGAGGTCAAAATTTAGCTTCCAAGCCTTGATCTTTTGCTAAAATGAATCTTCTGGGAGATGTGAGATTGATCATTGCTAAAACTGCTTTTATTACTGTAGAAATGAAGTTACATAGCCGAAATAACATTTTCTTAGGTACTAGTTAAAATGTAGAATGTACAGCTTAAACACAGAGGAGCAAGGGAACAAGTGTAACGAGAATATAGCACAAAGCATGTACTGGGTGAGTTCTGCTGAATGGCTAAAAGATAGGCTGTGTTCTGTAAAGAAAAAGGGTAATTTATACAGAGAAAATAACCAGAAGGAAGGATACATTTAATCTACCAGTGAGAGCAATCACAGCAGTCTATAATAGCTAAGTTAAATAACAGATGTATATAAATCTATGGCCATGGAGGGTTATGATTTGCTGAGGGTTTTTTCTCTTGTAGAGTGGTTGTATCAATCCAGCATTCCAGACACTGTGCCAAAGAATTACTAAAAAAAACAGCCATGAGTCATTTTTCTGTTCTGGCAGATGCCTCATTGATCAGAAGAGGAGAAAGATTTGGACATACCAAGTTGCCTTTTCATTTTCTCATGTGCCCAAAATTTTAAGTCTGCAAGGAGAGACTCGTGGTATCTTTAACAAGCATAAAATCCCTATCATGGTCAAAGCCCTTCAGAATAAGTTGTCATACAGATCTTGACAGTTTGTGTGGCCTAAATGGGTTTTTAGCACCTACTGCATGATCGCCTGTCTGCTTGGCAGACAAGGATGTGCAGACTCCTTGACACTCTCTCTTTCTCTCTCTGTGGCTGTCTTTTTTCTTTCCTCTCTCAGGCTACAGGCCTTTGCCACAAACTCAACGTTTGGGTTAGTTTCTGCTTTGTTTTGTACTCTTTAAATGTGCTTTGAGGGTTGTTGGGTGTGGATTCTTTGTTCTTGTTTTTTTTGTGCTTGTGGTTTGCAGAGCCTATTTGCTAGTCATGAAGTGGGGCAGTTGGTTTGCAGGGGAGCATCTGCTCCTGCAGCAGGAGGTGAGAGTTGGATCATACCGGCCAAAGACTTTTCATCAGAAGACTCATCTTGCGTTTTGCACTCTCTTGTTCTTGGATGAACTGCAATTTTACTGTTGAGCAAAACGAAGTTCCTTCTCTGAGGGATGGAAGTTTTTTCATGCAGAGTCCCAGCTCCTGTGACCAGGACAAAATATGTCATGCTCACGATTTGGTAGGACGTAGTTGCCAGTGCTTAGTTCTGTGTGCAAAGGGGCAGTTGCTGCACTCAAAATGTGGTGCAGACAGACTGCCTGTTTAAATCCACGGTCAGTTGGCAGGAGCTCTGTGGCAAGAAGTGTGCTGCCAAGTCGTGAGCTGGCACACTGCCTTCCATTCAGGTTTGGACTGCAGGCAGCCAAGTGACCAGCAGCTGTGGCTGTGAATAGCAGGAGGGCAGTAGTCCAAGAACAACAAGAAGAAAAGCTTCTTCAGCTACGTATGGAGGTTTTTTTGGCTCCTAACAGACCTATCTTCCCATTTCAAGGGGAACTAGAAGGTGCCCTAATACAGCCACCCTTTTTGGGTCCTGTCCACTGGGATCCCTCAGTTGTGCAGTTCTGGTTAGGAGCATGTTGTTCCTCAGTCTGTGACTGCAATAGTTAGGAGTGTGTTTGCTTGGATGTGTAGAAGGAAGTTTGCAGCTGCAAGGAGAGAATCTGTTCTTTCTCTGCTCTCTTTGTTTCAGCAAACTGAAGTGACCTGTAAACAATTGTCTTCATCCTTCAAATGGCTTCTACATCAGCAAGAAAGCTAATGGCTGAACAAGGATGTCTTTACCTTGAAGCATGCCAAAGTGCTTGAATGAATGAGTTTTACAGTTTTTAAAGGGGTTGACAGATGTCAACAAGGGCTTCAGATTCTTGACCCTTTATACAACTTACCAGCTACCAGGCTTGATTCTCGCTCACCATCCATTTCAACAGGCCTAGAGACATGTTCTTTGGAAGGCATCTTCGACTGCATCCCAAAAAAATGAAACCAAACTCAGAATCTCCAAAATTAATTCTTTGGGAAATGGCAGGCAACCAAACAGTAAATTGAGAGGTGAGGTGTGCATTGCAGAGGTTTCACTTTAAGTATAAATATGCATAAAGCTGTATGCTCAGTGTCCTGAGTGGAATCAGCAGGGGAAAGGAACAAAGTCCACAAAAGTTCTGCCTTCCAAAGCTCAAGGACATACTTCTTACTTGCATGTTGAACACAGGAAAGTGCTTTCCACTAGTCTGTCATAGAAAGTTAATGTTGTGGGACAGCCTCGTGATCTATTTAAAGGCGTTTCTGCAGCAGCCTGCAAGATCCTCACCCCAGCATCTCTCAGCTCTCAGGCTGGTGGAATTTCCTGGCTTTTGAAGTGGAATTTCCTACTTGTGGTCCAGGAAAATGGCAGCAAGGACCTGGAAGAGAACATGAACCAGAGGCCCTGCTGACTGCAGAGCTTCCTTCACCATTTTTTATAGAAACACAGAAATAGCTTTCTAGTCATGGCTCTGAGACACAAAAGCTTGTCCAGCACTAGTACTTTTGGGCTGTGTATCTCAGAGAGGACTATAAGCAGCTCAGCCAAAGCACCCACCACAAGGCTGATACCTCTGCCATCATTTTTATCATTTTGTCTGTTGAGAGTCAGGATAATGTCCCTGGGCTGTGTGGAAGTGCTGATCCTAGAGGTGGCACAGCATTAAGGGCTACTAACTGTGCCTAAGGGCACCTCCAGGCCTCTCTCAGCGATACCTGCAGCAGTTTCTCTGCTGGCAGCAGCCTTAGTGGGCTGGAGCTAAGCACTTTCCTGAAATAAAATCTGAGCTGCAGATGCTGGCCAGCTGTGTTCAGCTGTACCATCTTGACAGAGGAGCCAGAAACAAGCCCTTACAAAGGCAGAAGGCTGGGATAAACTCTGGCGATCAGCCCCCTGATGCAGCACCCAAGCTTCTAGCAGTAGGCTCAGATACCAGCCATTCTTATGCTAAATATTCAAGTAGACTTCAAGAAGGATCTGCAAAATTATTAATGTTCCACTATCTGATTAATTACAAGCACATGTCAGTCACCAAATTATATTTGGGCAGAATTTAAGGTCTGAATCTTTTCCTCTGAGGTATAATCTGGGTATCATAAATGTGAGAATGAGGGATATGTGTGTCGATAGTTAACTGAGGGTGAAAAACATGACCAAGCTGTAACGGTTTGGGAATACAGACTAAGATACCATGTATTGTCCTCAGGGCACTTGATGAGATGTTTCTGAGTGTTTCAAAACTAATGTCAAACTTCAGATATGTTGTGAAGGAGATAAAGGTGGGAGGTGACACAGCTTTGTCCAAGCGAGGTTACCTAGTCAGATAAAACCTGCAGACACAGCTTCTGAGAGCCTATTTGTACTCTCAAATGGTTTTGACAAGCAACTTACTTTTGCAGTCATTCTCAGTATGGGACCTCGAGACAGTTTGTGTTATTATTATCCAGTAATGCTGCTGGATTCATGTGCCTGCACAGTCTGAATTGTAATCATGACTTAAATATAGCTTCTCGCTGGAGCTCGTCTGAGGGTGAGGCAGCAGGTGGGAGGCTTGCAGTGCAGCAGAGGGTGACCAGGGAGAAGTGTCTGGTTCTGCAGCACCCTCCAGAGCTTTTTGCTAACAGCTAACCTCATGACAAGGCTGCTCTGCAAGCACAAAAGTTAGTTCCACTTAGATGGAGATGAGGGTGGCAGACTCTGCTCTGGTGAGGCCACACCTCGAGTATTGCGTTCAGTCCTGGGCACCTCAGTACAAGAGGGATGTGGAGGTGCTGGATTGAGTACAGAGAAGGGCAACGAAGATGGGGAAGGGCCTGGAGAATAAATCTTACAAAGAGCAACTGGAGGAGCCAGGGCTGTTTAGTTTGAAAAAGAGGAGGCTGAGGGGAGACCTCGTCACTGTCTACAGCTACCTGAAAGGACCTTGTGGAGAGGTTGGTGCTGGTCTCTTCTGACAAGTAAATAGTGGTAGAACAAGAGGGAAGGCCTCAAGCTGCGGCTGGGTAGGTTTAGGCCGGACTTGATGAAAAACGTTTTCAGGGAACAAATGGTCAGGTATTGGAATGGGCTAGACAAGGAGGGGGTTGAATCACCAACCCTGGATGTGTTTAAAAGTCATTTGGATGTGGTGCATGGGGATGTGGTTTAGCTGAACTTTGTAGAACAGGGTTATGAGTTGGACTTGGTGATCCTGAGGGTCTTTTCCAACCTGAATGTTTCTGTGATCGTGTGACTACAACAGCTCTTGGGTTGGCTCAAGTGGGAAGCAGCTCACAGCAGGCATCTAATGGTTCCACAAAACGTTCATTAGAGTTGCTCTGTTCTAGAGTTGACAGTGAAGGTTCATGCTGGTCCAGAAGGTCTCCAAGGGCTGACCAGACTAGGCACGTCGTGGTGTGGCACAGCAGGAGCACTGCAGCATCATAGAGCAGAGATGTGCGTGTTGCGGGGGAGTGCTGCAGCAGGGTGTCAGTCTGCATGCAAAGTGTAAGGCCTGGCAGTGGATTAGCTAATACTGTGTATTTATGAAGTGTCCAGCTTCTGAGGTCAGGAGGGGGTCTCTCACAGCTTTTTGGGACATTGGATGGAGCCTTCTGCTTTGGTGTATGTGGAAGCGAAGGTGACAAGTTTGTTCCTTGCTAGTAAGTGGACAGAGTCCCTGTGTTACGTTGCAGTAGAGTTCACCAGGGGTGCCTTCAGGTGGAGCACAAGTCTGTAACTGGTTACACATGTGTCCTCCAGGGTAATATGCTGCAGTGCTGCAATGCTATACAAGTCATTATTTTAATTCTATGCTGTGTGCAAAGAGGTAACTGTGACAAGTTATTTCTGCTTGTGATTTGGATTATGTCAGTACTTCAACTTCATCCATTCTCAGTTCTCAAAACAGCTGTAATCTTGTCTACCTTTTTTTCTTAGGGCACTAATTTAGCTCCTGTCAGAAGAAAATAAAGATTTGTTGAAAGTTTAGAGACACATCTTGAAGGCTGCTGCAAAAAAATCCCGAATTTTATACTTGCTGCAGTAGTTCTAGAGGATGCTGTCAATGAGGGCATAGTTGAAATAGCTTTTAACATTAAAATCTTTAGAAAGAAAACTTCACCCAGGTTATTGATTTAATTAGGGTCAGATTTGTTGCTTCCTTAATTTGATCTTATGTGCAAATCTTGAAGAAAGGGTAGGTTTTTTTTCAGGCTGTTCAAACTGGATGGGAATCCTTTTGAGCCAGCCTTTGGCCAGCGAGTATGACTGAAAGCTACTCTCCAGAAAAGGATAAGATGTTAGTTTGTTCCTGGCACAAAATAGCCTGGCAATCATTTGGCATCTGCCACCTTGCAGAACAGAATAGGGCAATGTCATTGTCCATTACAGCTGATAGCAGTTTGACATTGAATTTTAATGTGCCAGCAAAATAAAGCAATGACAGTCATCCTTCTGCTGCCTGCTGCACCTGCCTCCAAATATATGGAGTACGGGCTCTACTAGTTTTTTAACTTGTCATATTGGTTATTTATTTCTTTGGATGCAGTGCAACAATTTTTTGTGCCACTCTTTGCAGCCCTAGGAAAATCACATGTGTGGAATGGTTAAAGAAGATAGCATTGCCCTGGTGCTTTTTTCCATAGCAGCAGGTAATGTGTTGCCTACATTAGTTAATAATACTTGGATGCTTGTGATTTTGTGATGCACAATCACTTAGGCTGGCTGGGTATTATGTCAGTGTTAGTTGGGGGTTTGTTAATTTGTGGTTTTGTTGTGGATTTGCTTTTCTTTAATCCACAGCTTTCTTGTATCAGAAAGGGAAAATCACATCTACTGATCCAATTTCTGTCTCCTCAGTCTGCTGGTATGGTGCTTAGGGGCATGGTTTAGTGTTGATCTTTCAGTGCTGCACCAAGGGTTGGATTGGATGATCTTGGAGGTCTCTTCCAACTGGCTGGATTCTGTGATTCTGTTATTCTGTGATTACACACTTCATTAGTAAAAGAATTAAAGGGTGCTAGAACAGAAGCACATGGAAGACTGGAAGAACTGCTGTGCTGAAGTCTCTTCTGGGCAGACTCTGGTGAGCTGGCCCAGGCAGAATATACATCTCCCCTTTTTCATTTCCAGTAGGAGGCCAGAGGCTCGGCCCTTTGGAGCTGGCCTGTTCTTTCAAATAGCCAGAAATTGTGGAACTTCCTCCAGAAGGCCACAGTTCCTCCTTTACCCCTGTCTTATCACCTGTCTCAGAGCTTGGGTATCTCCAGCTTTCAGGTTATGTTCCAAACTTGTTTTCTAAGATACAAGCCACTACTGTCCACTGGAATTTGGGACAGCATCACAAACCTCATGCAATTTCTCATGTGTCTGTTGTCTCCTGGTCATTGTTTCTTGTCCTGTAACTGTTCCATGTTGTTCATTAACTCACTTCTGATTCCTGTTTCTGAAATCTTTCTTTATACTGTTGCTATGGTAAAAGCCTGTCTAAAAAGGAGGAATTATAGCAGCAAGATCCACTGACCTACAAAATAATGAGAAAATAGTTGCTCCTTGCAGAGCTTGTTGCAGGTTTTTTTTTTACCCTTATGCATACAAAAATCATTCCCTGTTATTAAATGTGTTAAATCTAGACTGGTATGCACAGTCCTGTCATGGACTTTGTTCTGCAATTCTCTGCTTGTAAAGAGACTGGTAGAAAATCTGTAGTGGGAAAGGGAAATGGCCAAGTTACAAGAACATGTACATTGACATAGATTTAGTCAAAACTCCACCTTACAGGCAAAATTGCTGCTTCTGATCAGTGACTCTTCAGTGCAATTGACTTCATGTACATAGGAATTTTCCATGATTGCAGCATTAAAAATACTGGACACTAAAAATCCTGGATTTTTGTATCTGTTAGTAATCTTCCAGTTCCCATGTACATGAATGTCATTGATAACAGTGTTGCATTGCAGTGGCTCATCTTTGCTGGAGGCATGGTCCTTTTCCAATGAACTGATATGAAATGAAATGAAAACCAAACCGTGAATTTTTTGGTTCACCTCCCAGACTCTAGAAATGGATGGTTTCATTAATGATTAACACAGCAGCTGGTAGCCTAAAGGAGATCTGGAAGAAAATACTGCAGTGTCTTCTTCCTCCAGTAAATATATTGGCTTAACAATTTTCTATGCTCCTGCTACTATATTTCAATGTAGATGTTTTGAATTCCAGCAGAGTGGATCTCTGCCTTCATAACTTCTTTAAAATCAGTAAGAATGCATCAGTTTTGTCAGACAATATTTTGTTTTCCTTTGTTACTACTTACTGGTTTGCAGATCCCCATGATGTTAGCAGTGTTTTTTAGACTACTTTTCTATTCGATGAATAGAATAAGACCAGGAACAGTGGCTACAAACTTGAACAAAGAAGGTTTCACCGCAGCATGAGGAGAAACTTCTTTATAGTGAGGGTGACATAGTACTGGAACAGGCTGCCCAGAGAGGTTGTGGAGTCTCTTTTACTGGAGCCTTTGAAAACACACCTGGATGCATTCCTGTGCATACCCTAAGGGATCCTGATCCTGCCATGGCAGGGGCGTTGGACGCGATGATCTCTGGAGATCCCTTCCAACCTCTAACATTCTGTGATTCTATGATTTCAGACAAGTGAGATGTCAAAGATTTCCACAGTCTTCTTGTCCACGGGGTGGTTACATCACAGAATCACAGAATTGTCAGGGTTGGAATATCTAGTTTCAACCCCCCTGCCATGGGCACAGACACCTCACACTAGATCAGGTTGCCCAGAGCCACATCCAGCCTGGCCTTAAAAACCTCCAGGGATGGGTCTTCCACCACATCCTGGGCAACCTGTCCCAGTGTCTCACCACCCAATGGTAAAGAACTTCATAATGTGTAATTTAAATCTTCCCCTTCTCTAGCTTGGATCCATTCCCTCTAGCTTGGATCCACACTGTAAAAAGTCCCTCACCAGCTTTCTTGTAGGCCCTCTCGAGATACTGGAAGACCACAATAAGGTCTTGTTAGGAATTGAATGAAACTTAGCAACAACTTCACATTTACATGGACATGACTCCTGGCATGTTGTTTTGTGATCACAAAGTCGTAAGACTTTGTCATAGCATTAAACTGTTTTTAGATTATATACATATGTTATGGTTACAAAATGTTTACTCCTGTGTTTACTTCAGTGTTGGGTTACACTGTGCTCGAGCAGATGACAAAACTCTAATGAAGCCATCTCGAAAAGAAGAAAGGAAAAACATCATACATAGCAATTGTGCATATGTAAATAATTATAGGCAATGTAGAGGCTTTCCTCTTTTACTTTAGGTGATAACTGTGACAATAGAAACTCTTCCGAATTGACTTATTTTGGTTTATGTTAATATACTGCATCACTGGATATATAGTCTCTAAACACAGGCAAATCACATCCTGGCAAACAACATTTTAGGCTGCATTGAAAGATATGTGGCCAGCAGACCCAGAGAGGTGATTCTGCCACTTTGCTCTGGTGAGACCTCACCTCCAGTACTACATTCAGCTCTGGAGCCCTCTATATAGGAAGGACATGGACCTGATGGAGCAGGTCTAGAAGAGGGCCACAAAAATGATCAGGGGATTGAAGCACCTCTGCTACAAAGACAGGTTGATGGAGCTGGGATTGTTCAGCCTAGAGAAGAGGAGGCTCCCGGTACACCTAATCACAGCCTTCCAGTACCTGAAGGGGACCTACAAGAAGGGTGGAGAGAGACTGTTTACAAAGGCCTGTGGTGACAGGACAAGGGACAGTGGCTTCAAACTAGAGAGGAGTAGATTTAGATTGGATGTTAGGAACAGATTCTTTACTGTAAGGGTGGTGGAACACTGGAACAGGTTGTCGGGGGAAGTAGTTGGGGCCCCTTCCCTGGAAATATATAAGGTGAGGTTCAACAGGGTGCTGGGCAGCCTGATCTAGTTGAGGATGTCCTTGCTGACTGTGTGTGTGGGGGGGGTGTTGGACTAGATGACCTTTGGAGGTGCCTTTCAACTCAGACAGTTCTATGTGTGTCTGCTTAAAATGCTGGTGAATGCATGTGCAATGTATAGTTCCCTCCTTGGCAAAAGGGACAGACAGAGAAACTTGTCTGTGCACCGTTATTTGGAGTTTATCACAAGGTTGTTTCCATGGTGTCCACGGTGATGTACATGGTCCACCTGGCAGTCAACAGGCTGATTTGAGCCCAAAGGGTGTGTGTTTGTCCTGCAAGTTTAGATGCTGCTGGTCAAACAGTTGCATGCCACCTCCTGCGAGGAGATCACCCCAAACCAGATCTTGTGGTAATGCCAGAAACCAGGAAGAGAATGGGAGGGCAAGGAGGAGGCAGGTCTTCTGCACATGTGAGCCTGACAAAGTCCTGAGCCCTTTCTGTAGCCATTTGTGAGACAGACAATGGTGGGAGTATGCTGGGGCATAAGCCCGTGGTGGCAGAAGTGAGATCCACCAGTGCTGCAGCCCACCACAGGCACTGAAATCCAGACTGGGCAGGTGTAGCCATGAGGCTGAAGTACAGTGGGGTGCTTATAATTTTGGTTGGTAACATTTAATTCTCCTTTGTTTCCACTGACCTGAATGGGTGTGTCCCTCTTTCATTAGAGATCCGAGCTCAACTCATCGAGCAGCAGAAATGCCTGGAGCAGCAGACTGAAATGAGAGTGCAGCTTCTTCAGGATCTGCAGGATTTCTTCCGCAAGAAGTCAGAAATAGAGATGGAGTATTCCCGAAACCTGGAAAAATTGGCAGAGAGGTTCATGGCAAAAACAAGAAGTACGAAAGATCATCAGCAGTACAAGTAAGAGAGATTTCTTTTCCCCTACCCCTGTGTTAGCTGTTGCTGGAGTATTACAACTCATTGATTCTCCAAGTTTTTGAGTACTGCTAGGTGGAACCCAGGTTCAAAGGCACATTTAAAATTTTACCACCCCTCTTCTGTGGGTGAACCTTGTAGAGTAGGGTTATCAATTGGACATGGTGATCCTGAGGGTCTTTTCCAAAATGAATGTTTCTGTGATTTAAGAAAGCCCTTTTGAAAGTTGTCTGCTGATGTCTTGCAGTACAGTTGATAGGATTTGAAGGTATCTTAAATGAAGGTCACACACCATTACAAAAAATTCCAAACAAACAAGAACACAAGTTATTCCAAGAATTCTAAGAATTCAAAAACTGTTCAGAAGCAACCATTTTTAGATAAATTGTGTGTAAATGATGGGAAGATGTTCAGGCTAATAATCAGTGTTAGTAATTCCCTTCCAATAGACAGTTTCAAGGCCTGGCATGACAGTGTGCTGGCCCGTCTCATTTAAACTGTGTTCTTACCCTGAAAGTTTGGACTAGATGATCCTTGAGGTCCCTTCCAACCTGATATTCTGTGAATCTATGAGTGTAACCTTTTTTATTTCTATATGTAATACATGTGTGCATCTCCTCCTTAGGAAGGACCAGAACCTCTTATCGCCCGTGAATTGCTGGTACTTACTCCTGAACCAAGTGAGAAGAGAAAGCAAAGACCATGCAACACTGAGTGACATCTACCTGAACAACGTCATCATGCGATTCATGCAGATAAGTGAAGACTCCACCAGAATGTTCAAGAAGGTAAGACAATTCTGCAGCAGTCCTGCAGCCAGGCTTCTAAGATACATGAAAGAGGCAAAAGTGTTCTAACAGGTAGCATTTGAGGAGAAGATTCAGCACTCACAGCACAAAATCTGTTTTAGCACACCTATAAATTCTTCATGACTGTTCTCACGGAGCGAGCCCTTCGTGCTGAAATGCCTAGGAACCTGCTGTATGCGCTGGTGACCTTAAGAGTTGAATCACAAGTATCCAAAAGGCAGGGATAAAAGCCTGTACTTCTCTCAAAAGCATGCTTGCCTACTCATGCTGAAAGGAAACAGTTTTCACTTAGGACTCCCAAAATAGTTGTGCTGTATTAATGAATTATTTCTAAAACCAGTATTTCATTGTAACTCTGTCTATGAGAGAAACAAATTCAAGCCAAACTAAGGGTGTGCCTCGTAGTGTCTTGGCAGAGTCAGTAATGTGTGCTGTGGTTCTCCTGAAAGTGTTGCTTTTCTCTTCCGGTATTAAATGTGAACATAGACTTTAGATAACATAACTGCTTCTGTTAGATCGTGTAAGCATTGTAATGCTCTGTACATGTTTGTCCATGTACATACCTGTTCCATGATTTCATAAGAAATACAGTGTGTAGATCCCTCTTGTGCTAAGCAAGCATTCTAGGCAGCATCGGTTTGACATCTACATAATGTGTTTGCATTCGTCATTGTTATAATGTTCTAGGGGCAAAAAATAGATTATAAATGCATATCTGTCAGTCACAGTGGGATGCTGCTGGCAAGCAGGTGTCATACAAAAAAAAGTTCAAAAAGAATAAAGGTTAAAAATGTGAAGTGTGTGCCTAAATGATGGCAAAGGAACCAGATGAATATCTTCATAGAACGATCAGGGGCAGAAGGGACATCAAAGATTGTTCAATTCCAATCCCCCTACCATGGGCCAGGACACCTCACGCTAGATCAAGTTGCCCAGAGCCACATCCAGCCTGGCCTTAAAAACCTCCAGGGATGGAGCTTCTACCACCTCCCTGGTCAACCCGTTCCAGTGTCTCGCCAGCCTCATGGTAAAGAACTTCTTAACATCTAATCTAAATCTTCCTTCCTTTACCTTGGGTCCATTCTCCCTAGTCCTATCACTACCCAACACCCTAAAAAGTCCCTCACCAGGGACTTGTAGGCCTCCTTCAGATTTTGGAAGACCACAGTAAGGTTTCTTCAGAGCCTTCTCTTCTCTGGGCTAAACAACCCCAACTCTGTCAGTCTGTCTCCATAGGAGAGGTGCTCCAGCCTTCTGGTCATCCTTGTGACTCTTCTCTGGATACACTTTTAAAATAGGGCACCGATTTCATGTATACCTGAGCAAAGTCCTAGACAGATAGCAGTGGGGTGGGAAAAAGAATCAGTCAAGGAAACACACAGGTTGTACTTGGAAGAGAAAAAATGAGAACATTCATTTACATGCACTAAACTTTTAACAGTAATAGAGTTGCAACTTGTAGTTTCAATCAGTAATGGTGTGTTCATGTGGTATGTCTGGTGCATAAAACTGTAGCTCACAAACCACTGAAGTTACTAATGTGGAAGGTTATTATACAAGTTGAAAAGATAATGGGAAAATCAGTGGGGTGTGCTGCAGTACTCCCTCTGTGTGTGGAGGTACCTCAGACTTGCTTGGTCCAGCAGAAATTTTTCAGTATTGAATCCAGAATAGTTTTTCATTTATCTGTGTTGTATCTCATAAATCTTTTCTTCACTAGGTGTGTCTTACTTGCCTAGCCTGTTTGCTTACAATGTAGTTCAGTTCTTCTGCACTGGAAATCTTACTTTTCCTTTCTTTCTCGCCTGATGGACTGTATGAAAACATATAGATGAAGTTTTCTGTGGAGAAGTGTGTGTTCTTCTTTGTTGACTCATAACTTATTGATGGAGATTGCTACAGCTTATCTCTCAGAAGGAGAAAAAATTTAGGACACTTTCAGCACATTAACATAAGACATATTTTCCCATCTTCCTGACATTCTCTTTCCTCCATGTTGTGCCTAGGACATAGAATCATAGAATGATCTCGGTTGAAAGGGACCTCCAAAAATCACCTAGTCCAGCACCCCCCGCCGCAGTCAGCAGAGACATCCTCAATTAGATCAGGTTGCTTAGAGCCCTGTCCAGCCTCACCTTGAATGTCTCCAGGAATGGGGCCCTAACCACCTCCCTGAGCAACCTCTTCCAGTGTTCCACCACCCTCATAGTAAAGAACGTGTTCCTAACATCCAATCGAAATCTACTCTTCTCTGGTTTGAAACCATTGCCCCTTGTCCTATCACCACAGGCTTTTGTAAACAGTCTCTCTCCAGCCTTCATGTAGGCTTCCTTCAGGTACTGGAAGGCTGTAATTAGGTCTCCAGGCTGAACAATCCCAGCTCCCTCAGCCTGTCTTTGTGGCAGATCCCCTGATCATTTTTGTGGCCCTCCTCTAGACCTGCTCCATCAGGTCCGTGTCCTTCTTATATTGAGGGCTCCAGAGCTGGATGCAATACTGTAGGTAAGGTCTCACCAGAGCAAAGTGGCAGAATCACCTTTCTGGATCTACTGGCAATGCATCCTTTGATGCAGCCTATCATGCAACATTTCAAATTGTCTCTTGCTCGTAGAGCTTATTGAAGAAGAGAAAGCAGCTGCTTTTGTTTTTTCACTCCTAACTTGCACCTTCTGCAGGGGAAAGTAGAGAAAGGGAATTGCAAGAATCCTGCTGTACATAACCTGGAGCTCACATTAGTGGAGTTCATATTCCCCTCAGCCCTATCCCGCCTTTCAGCAGGGTTTATCAGGTTACACTCGTGGGAGTGTGCCTTATCAGACAGCTGAGGTGGAGTGTGTGCAGAGTTAGCTCACCAAAAGCTGGGTGAAGGGATCTGAGCCAGGCTAGTAATGCAGAGGAAAAGGTGTCAGGAAGACACACAGCACCTCAGTATGGTCTTAAGTCAGCTTCACAGGCATGTGACATGAATGTGGCAGTAGCTGTTCACCGGTACTGATTCTGAGCATGCAGTTTTTAGGACAGCCTGTCAGGAATCAGTACTTGGTTGGTATTTTACTGAGTTCCAATGTGCACAGTTCTTGCTATGGTACTTGCTGCAGAGACTGGTGATAATTTGCTCTTAGTTCCTATCTGCAGAACTGATTATACCTTGAATGATGATGAAACTCCAGTTTCTCTTCTGTGAAAAGAGAAGGGGTTATAAAATGAGGTGAAAAACATTGGATGGAGAGAAAACCAAGACCTGTGGGGGAGGTGAAGCTGTCAGCAAATTGTCTTGCTTTATTGATGAAGAGCATAAACTGCCTACATCTGTGTTTAGTCCAAATGGGCAGCTTCAACTGTAATGATCCTTAAAGATGCTTTGTAACCCAAACTGTTCTGTGATTCAAAGATAATTTCTGTCAGATGTGAACGAGCAGTCTAACTTACAGTAGATGATCTCAGTACTGCTTAATGGATGTCCACCAGGTAACAGAAAGAAATCAAATGCAAGATGTTTGTGTCCTGTACTACTGTCCCCCTTGCAGGAAAGAGGTCACAGGAGCAAAGGACAGATGCACTTTGAATGACAAAGGTGACATCCAACACTATCAAAATTATGTTCTCCTAAAAAAAAAAAATCCATGGGATTTGTTGGAGATATTGGTTAAATATTATATTTGATGTTTACATTTCTGACACTTTCTGTAGGTTGCTTTTTCAAAGGACTGGATTTGGAATAAAATTGTCAGGGAAAAGTACCCTCAGTCTCACTGTACATTGTTCCTGTGGAAATGTCTGGGATTTGTTCACTGTTTATTAACCTAATAGTGTTACACATCACTATTATCATATTGGTTTAGTTCTCTCTTGGTCTTACAGCAATAGCTCCTGCATCTTTGGAGATGCTTTAGCTGCACTTCCAAATCTGGAGAGTAACTACACCAGGTCCATTATCAGAGCAGATCTCTGTTATTCTGTTCTGGACTCAAACCTGCCTATTGCAGAAAGGGAAAGAGTCTCAAAGTGGATGGTCCCCATTTCTCACAAACAAGATACAGGGAGACAACAGCAAAATCACTCTGAACTTCTTGACTCTCTGCTCCCTCCTTTTTTCTTCTTGAGAAGATGAGACTCTCCATTTAATTATCAATAGTCACCCTTACTGGATTTTTTTCCACCTTGCTGATGGGTCTCGGATGAAACTTTTCCATTAAGTGAGTGCAGCATTTTCTAGAGAGATATCAATACTGTTTGCTACCCTAAGATTCACACCAGCTTGAGTTGTAGTAATGTTAAAGATCTAACTATTCCATTTTCTGGTCATGCTTACCAGCAGAGTATTGTTTGGTTCCCTCTCCTGCTGTGATATCTCCTATGTGGGTAAACAGCTCCAAGTCAAGAGTCTGTAGCAACCTCTTTCTCTAGTTCCTCTGAAAAAAGTGTGTGCTGTACCTAATACATATCTGTATATGTGTTGTCTGTGCCCCTTGATCTTTGTATCTTGACTTTCTTCCTCCAGTTGTTTATTTTGTGTGCATCTCTACATCTCTCTCAACATTTGCATTGCTGTGATGCAGTGATCCCTATTATTTCTGCCTTGCGTGTCCTGCTGGGCCAGGATATATTGTGTTCAGGTGCCTGGCTGTATATGGCCTTTCTGTCTAGGCTGACCCACTTAATATGTAGATATTAGTTATTTTTGTTTTCCCAGGAGCTCTTTCTCATCCTTATTTCCAGAGGAGAGGAACCAGCATCTGTTTAAATGTACTAAACGCAGGACAAAACTAGGATCTAGTTCAGAGGTTTTTGTGACATTTATCTGATGATATTATGTTAGTCCTCATACTTCCAGGCAGGCACTTTAGCTCTTTCATTTTACTTGCTGATGTATAAAAGCAGTACAGCTTTCTGTTCATGGCCTTCATGCTGCACATAAAATTACAAACAGAAAGTAGCAGAGTTCAAACATTGCATGCTTGCACGTTTCTTCAGGCAGATGGAGTAGATGGCCTCATGGGGACAATTAAAGAGTAAAGTAATAGGGAAAAAAGTCAAGCAGAAGGGAAAAGTGTTATGCAGAACATTTCATGCAGTGATTCTGGTTACCCCAGCATTAATAATCAGCTGTATAAACACATACCCACAAAATCCTTGAGCAGATTAGTATATTTATAATTTATAAACACGTATTTTCTTTGGACAGAAACCATAATGAGCCAAGATGAACATATCTTCCAGTGTTTACAGTGAAAGATGCTGGAGAAACCAAGCACAATAAATATTTTAGTTCCATAATCTGGCTATTAACAAGGAATGTGACTACCTGCCAAATCTATTTGACTTTATAAAGATTGTAGCACATATAGAGAATTTTTACATCATTTCCTTGAACATTTGAAGGTTTAAAAAGACAGAAAAGCTGTTTGTTGCTACAGACTGGCAAATCTGGGACAAAATTTTATTGTGAGTTGGTTATGTCAGTGTCACTGCAGCTCATGAGCACTCCTTAAAAGAAGGGTTTGCACGTCACTTCTCCCAGGGACCAGCAGCAGACTCATTTAAAGATAATGGTCACAGAATATTTTCCCTAAATGATGTAACTGAGAATAGCATCCTGTGTTGTAAATACAGGCCCTGAAGAGTTCCAGGAAGAACTGAACTGACTCTTAAATTTCAGTTAAACCGAAAGAGTGAAGTTTGGGTGCCCAGTTATGCTCTAACTGAAATGGATGGAAACATTCTTACAGACTTTAATGAAATTGCATTAATGTGGAATAAAATTGTAAGTTTCCTGGACATTAGTCATGCATCAAGAGAAGTGTGGCCAGCAGGTTGAGGGAAGTGATTCTCCCTCTCTACACCACTTATTTTGAGACCCTACCTGGAGTGCTGTGTCCAGTTCTAGAGCCCCTCCTACAAGAAAGATATGGACATGCTTGAACACGTCCAGAAAAGGGCCATGAGGTTTATCAGGGGGCTGGAGCTCCTATCCTACAAGGACAGGTTGAGAGAGTTGGGGCTGTTAAGTTTGGAGAACAGAAGACTCTGAGGATACCTTATTGTGGCCTTCCAGTATCTGAAGGGGGCCTACAGGAAAGTGAGGGACTTTTTAGAGTGTCAGGTAGTGATAGGACTAGGGGGAATGGATCCCAGCTAGAGGAGGAGAGATGTAGATTAGACGTTAGGAAGAAGTTCTTCACTGTGAGGGTGGTGAGACACTGGAAAGGTTGCCTAGGGAGATAGTGGGAGCCCCATCCCTGGATGTTTTTAAGACCAGGCTGGGTGTGACTCTGGGCAGCCTGATCTAGCGTGAGCTGTGCTTGCTCATGGTAGGGGGTTTGGAGCTAGATAATGCTTGAGGTCCCTTCCAACTCTGACAATTCTGTGGTTCTGTGATGAATCCATAACTAACAATCTCATTAACATCTGATGTGTTCAAAGTTCTGGACATACCGAAAGGGTAGTTTAGGTACATTTACTTGTCTGTTGCACAGGTGTGATCTATCCTACTATGAGGTGAAGAAAATTCCTCTCTCTTTAATGCTTTGAGCCAGATTAGTAATACATATATATTTTTAGCAAGAGTTTGCATGATCTCTAACAGTTTTATTATGTTCTCTGGATTAATAGGTACTAATACATTTCTCTAGGACACAGTGGATAAAGAAGCACCTCAGTGATTGCCTGTCAGGTCTTAATGGCCTGATTGCAGCTATCAACTTGGCTGCGGGAGAAAGTGTGCTGCGTCTTTTGTTCTGTTGTTTGGCTACACTGAGAATGGGCTCCTAGAAGACACCACTCAAACATGTGAACTGCTGCAGGGAGTGTGTAGCCTAGAAGAGAAATAGGAGAGCCGTTAACCACTGAAAATAAATGCACTACTTCTCTGGTGCTCTAATGCACTGTGTATTACGCACTAAAAGTCATCTTACTTGCCACTCGAGTCAGTATTTCTTGATCTTAAATACTTATGTAAAATGTGTTACTTCTTGAAAAATCCCTTTTATACTGCTAAGGTTAACCAAATTTCCTGTTTGTTATTGAACAATTCCTACAAAGTCTTTCATGAGAAGACTGACATTATCCATCATCACAGGTACCCTCTATGGGCTGTAGTCTCCAGATGAAATAGTGGAAGGATGAGTCATGTGTGATCTTGTGGCATTTCTAGGCTGTTTCTTCCTAATTTTCAGTCTTTTTGCTTCCTGCTTTAAAGCCTATTGTGCTTGCTTAAAAATTTCTCCCCTCTATCCTCCTCTGCGATCTCTTCCATTCACTTTCAAATGTACCATTGATAAATGTGTTGCCTGGAAAAGATCATGGCTAGTAAATATTGAGGGATGGACTGCTTGTGCTTCAGTCCTGGACAAAGCACTGAAGCAAAAAGAAGTGAGTCTTAGTAAATAGGGATCATTCCCCAAATCCTCAACCCATCTGATATCTATTTGCATTAAGGTGTAACTGAAAAGCAATGGAGAGTGTCTTTTAATGCTGTGTGCTTTGCTTACAGCAAAATCTGCAAAGGGTAAAGAGAAACTTAGTTTGAGGTTTTCTTTCTCACCTTCTTAAGCAAACTTTTACATATCCAGGTTAAAGCGTTCTGCCTCAGAACAGGCATTGCTGTATTTAGGGCTTGAGTTGCCATCAGCTCTGAGATGGTGGTAACCAATAGCTGAAAGGGGTAAACTACTTGAAGCTGGAGTTCCATCTACAGCTTCTTCCCACATATGCATTCTTTCATCTTCCAGACTTAATGTCAACCATCTTACTTGTATGTTTGTCTTTCTTTCTGCTAATTTAAAAACCAGACTGCTAATACTGAGCACTGCAAGAGAAAACAGGTGGCCTCCACTTCTTGGAGCTCCAAGGAGATGTATAAGCTCTGTCAGAGCTAGCTACACTGCTGACTTTTAAAGGCAGAGTGCCAATGTAAAGCAAGAAGAAGCAGTTCAATTTTTTTGCTAAAGGTTTTACTGTGTTTCCCCACAGCAGCTTGCAAATCTGCAGTCCTTGTCCAATTCTTTGCAAGCACTTTATGCACTGTTAAAGCATATGAATTTTTGTCCTTAGTATTAACTGAATACAATCTGGTACTTGCAAAGAAGTGGAGAGATGGGTAAAGAGGAACCTAATGAGATTTAACAAGAATAAGGACAGTCTTGCACCAGTAGAGGTTAGGAGGTGATCTGCTAGAGAGCAGCCCTGTAGAGAAGGACCTAGGACTGCTGGTGGACAACAAGTTCTCCATGGGACAGCAATGTGCCCTTGTGGCCAAGAAGGCCAATGGCACCCAGGGGTGCATTGGAAGAGTGTGTGCAGCAGATCGAGGTTCTCCTCCTCCTCTACTCTGCCCTAGTGAGACCTCACCTAGAATATTGCATCCAGTTCTGGGCTGCCTAGTTTGAGAGGGACAGGGATCTACTGGAGAGAGTCCAATGGAGGACTACAAGGATGGTGAAGGGACTGGAGCACTGCTTTATGAGGAAAGGCTGAGAGACTTGGGGCTGTTTAGTCTGGAGAGGAGACTGAGAGGGCATCTCATAAATGAATATAAATAGATGGGGGCTGGGTGTCAGGAAGGAAAGGACAGTCTCTGCTCACTTGTGCCCTGTGATAGGAGACGGGGCAATGGATGGAAACATGAGTTCAACTCGAGGAAGAACTTCTTTACTGTAAGGGTGACAGAGCACTGCCACAGGCTCCGCAGAGAGGTTGTGGAGTCTCCTTCTCTGCAGATTTCCAAGCTCTGTCTGGATGCATTCCTGTGCAACCTGTGCTAGATTCTGTGGTCCTGTTCTGGCAGGCAGTTGCACTTGATCTCCAGAGGTCACTTTGAACCCCTAATATCCTGTGGTCCTGTGGAAGTAGTGAGTCTTATGTTCTAGATACTTCAGCAGTAGAGCACACTTCATGAAAAATATCAGACTTTGAAAGGTATAAGCAATAAAGAAAGTTTCAGAGGTTTGTGTACCTTGGCTTCAGAGCATTTGTTTCTCTGTGCTTTAGCTACTACAGCTAATGCCTTTGGGAATACAAGAGTTTCACTGAAGTGTTTTTTAATTTGTATTTTTAGCTTCTTATCAGCTGAGAACTCATCTTGTGTAGAAGGTTTGGGGTGTATATTGATAAGCGATGTGGCAGATTCATAAAACGCTACCCAGATTTAGGAATATGGCAGTAGGAATAGGGGGGAAAAAATCAACATTTTCTATTCCAGCTACTGGATGCATGCCTGTTTCATCCTGCTGGAAGACACAGTGGGTGGGATGTGTGGTGCAGTTCCTCTGTATATGTGGATGTTGCACTGGGAATTCTCATTCAGAAATCATTATTCCTGCAGGTGTTTTAGTGATGGCCAAGTTTGTGTTAGCAGCTTCAGAGAGGAGTTGTCTCTGAGGATTTTCCTTTTGGCTTCTATACAAATACGAAGTACTTCTCATAGCTAAGGCCATTATCTGTCATAAAGTTGGAGTTTTAGGAAGCCAGGCTAATTATCAGTTTATTTACAGAAGAAAAAAAAAAAATCTGACATTTTCAGCATGGTAGTTAGGATGCTGAGCATCATAGAAGAAAGGTAGCCAGGCTGTTTGCCAAGTCCTGTAGCTCTATTCTGTAGCTACTTTCCAAAGGCTATGGTACAAATTCCTTCAACTCTTGCACAGTTGTCACAATTTTCATCTCATTGAATTGGTGTGGGCAACTAACAAAGGAATATATTTGAATGAGAGTTCAATTAAATACTCTTTTTTTTTTTTACATACTTGCTTTTCTTAATAATTACAGCTAAGGATTTTTTTTTTTCTTTCTTTCCTGAGTCAGAACAAAAGTAAAGACCTAGGCTGGAAAATCTAAACAAAGCTGTTTCAGCAGCAGTTGTGTATCTGTTTCGAAGAGGAGCCATCGTTATTTTTGCCTAAATATTTAGTTGCATGTTCTGAGAAACAGACTATGCTAAATGTAAAATTGGGCAGGATGTGCCTCTAGAATATGACATTGCACATGGCTCAGTTCTTGTATATATCATAGCCATTCTAAAACAATACACAATTTGCACCACTTAAAAAGCTTATAACGTTAATCACAGGCTTCACTCTTTCTGTTGCCACCTAATTTCCTCCTGCTTCATGGGAAAAATTGCACAAAATTACTTCTGGATTTCCTTTTAGAAGTCATCTGTCCAGATGCTACCTGTCTACTTCTGCATCCTTATTTTTAGTGCACTGTAATTCTGTCAGACCAGTGCCTTTGCAAGCAACATTGCACTCACTGTCTAGGATGAACAATAAGCATCATAGAATGGTCAGGGCTGGAAGGGACCCCAAGGATCACCTAGCTCCAACCTCCTGCCATGGGCAGGTACACCTCACACTAGATCAGGTGGCTCAGAGCCATGTCCAGCCTGGCCTTAAAGACCTCCAGGAATGGAGCTTCCACCACTTCCGTGGGCAACCTGCTGCAGTGTCTAACCACCCTCATGTTGAAGAACTTCTTCTTAGCATCCAATCTGAATCTACCCACTTCTGGTTTTGCTCCATTCCCCCTAGTCCTATCACTGCCTGACACCCTAAAACGTCCCTCACCAGCTTTCTTGTAGTATGAGTGTCAATAAACAAATGTATGTTGCAGATTTTTGCATGCCTCTTTCTAATTATGTATTTTTAATTACAGAGCAAAGAGATTGCATTTCAGCTACATGAAGACTTAATGAAAGTTCTTAACGAGCTTTACACAGTGAGTACAGTTATTTATCTTATCTTATACAAATTCCATATCGAGCTTCTTCTATAAGCATTAAATGTCCTTTTATCTAGGAAGTTACTCCCCAGTGGAGATGCTTATTTCTGTCTCTTTACACAAGTCTAAACTATATCTTTTGGAAAGGCTCCACATTTGTTTACAGTGAATGTACTAATGCTTTCAGGATTACTCTTTGTTTTTAACTCCTTTTCGCCTAAAACTATGCTAAGCCAGTTAATGGTAAGTTTTGATTATTATTAATGAGTCATTTTTACTTAGAGCTTACCAGAGCAAAGCTTCTTCCTTTTCTGCTTTGTATTTGTGCATGCTGCCATCTGCTTGGTTTGATTTACAGACTAGACTTAGTAAAAATCAATACATGTTAATTATGTGCCCTTCCCTCTCTCTGTCTGAGATAAATAAATTTTGAAAAGGAGAACAGAAAAACAGAGGGTTGTGTAGTCTCTCCATACAAATCAGAGAGGTTGAGGAAAAGAAGATCGTAGAATCACAGAACATTAGAGGTTGCAAGGGACCTCCAGAGACCATTTAGTCCAACCCAAAAAGCAGTATCACCTAGAGTAGTCCACACAGGAATGCATCCAGGTGGGTTTTGAAAGTCTCCAGAGAAGGAGATTCTACAGCCTCAGTGGGCAGCCTGTTCCACTGCTCTGTCACCCTCACTGTAAAGAAGTTTCTTCTCATGTTGAGCTGAGACTTTCTGTGTTCCGTTGTTCTTTGTCTTATTACTGTGCACCACCAAAAAGAGATTGCCCCTCTCTACTTGACAGATATTTACACACATTGATCAGATAATCTCTTAGTCTTCTCCAGACTAAACAGCCCCAGGTATCTCAAGTCTCTCTCCATAGGGGAGATGCTCAAGTCCACTAATCATTGTTGTGGCTCTCCATTGGATTCTCTCCAGCAGGTCCCTTTCTCTCTTTAGAACAAAAGATATTTAAACTCTCACTGTCCTGAATTCCTTTGGATTGTAGTTCTTGATTCATATTCCTAAAATCCACCTAAACCTTTTCCTGGTTTTGCTTTTGAGGACTTTTATTTTGGGCTCCCTCCCAACCCCGCTGCCTCAGAAGTCACTCATTTTGTAGGATGTGACACTACAAAACCTTGCCGAGAGTCAGTGAAGCAGGTTGGGATCAGCTTCTGCAAAGCTGTGATCAGCAGCTGTAGGAGCCATTCCACAAGTGACTTAGAGTGGTGCCCAAGCCCTGAAGATAGAGCCTTGTTTCCATTAAATATTTGTGCAACTCCAGTGTCTGCTGAGGCACTGAATTAGTGCCTGTGCAGAAAACCAGTGAAGCACATGCTAAAATACTTTGCTAAACCACCAGGGAGCATCTGCAGGATTGGATTTTAGTATTGTCACTCTTCTGCTTCATGATGGTGCTATGTCTTCCCACTGACAGCAACGTGTTCGATCAGATGTGAAGTTCCATGTTACAGCTTCTAGTGCATCCTGCTTCCTTTCTCAGAATTGAAGGTTTGTGTAAAATAGGAAGTTTTTTTAACAAGTTAGTAGAATACAGAACACTGCACAATTGGAATTAGGTTACTGCTGTGGGATGGTTTATTGGGATGGAATTTACTTCATCTAATTTTCAGGCATATGCAGTGTAGATACCAATACCTTAACTTGCTACCTGAGTTTCAGTTATATTCACTAGAAATCTAATATTATAGAATTGTCATGGCTGGAGGAGACTTAAAGGACCGTCTAGCTCCAACTCCCCTGTCATGGTCAGGGACACTTTCCATTAGATCAGGTTGCCCAGAGACACATCCAGCCTGTCCTTAAAAATGTCCAGGGATGGGGCTTCTATCACGTCCCTGGGCAATCTGTTCCAGTGTCTCACCACCCTCCTGGTGAACAACTACTCCCTAACATCCAATTTGAATCTCCTCTTGTCTAGCTTGGATCCATTCCCCCTAGTCCTATCACTACCCAACACTCTAAAAAGTCCCTCACCAGCTTTCTTGTAGGCCCCCTTGAGATACCGAAAGGCCACAATAATGTCTCTTTGGAGCCTTCTCCTCTCCAGATTGAACAGCCCCAGCTCTCTCAGCCTGTCTCCATAGGAGAAGAGAGAACAGACCCTTTTGTGGGATCAGATGCAAGCATTTGCTTCAGATTAAATTACCTACTCAGTTAACTCCATTATCAAGCTCGTCATTGATTGCAGAAGAATTGGTCAGGTGTAGATGCAGTTATTCAAATACAACCCATGCTCAGAAAAGTGACAATATGGTGCAGAGTAAGATTGGTTCCACTGATTGCATCTTTGTAACCTATGTGCTTGTGTACATAAAGGCAGGAAGATAAGTAGCCACGTGGAAACCTGTGTGTAAACACCACATGCGCGATGTTTACTGTTTACAGAATAAGACCGTAGTTCTTACCAAACCAACTATCTGCAGTTCTAAAATCCAAGTGGTCTGTTTCTCAGAGAAAGGAGAAGTCATCTTCTTTTCCCCATCTTCTCCCAGGCAGCCAGTGATGGAACAAGAGGATGCAGCCTTAAGCTGCACCAAGGGAGGTTTAGGCTGGATATTAGGAAGAAGTTCTTCATGGAAAGAGTGACTGGCCTTTGGAATGGGCTGACCTGGAAGGTGGCAGAGTCCCCCTTCCTGGGAGTTTTCAAAAGAGACTGGATGTGGCACTTGGTGCCATGGTTTAGTTGGTTAGATGGTATCAGGTGATAGGTTGGACTTGATGATCTCGCAGATCTTTTCCAGTTTGGTTAATTCTGTGTGATTCTGTGATTTATAGAAGGAATTTATAAAATATTAAAAATCAGTCTTGTTATTGTGAGTTAAATCTGTGTGTCCAAAAGAAAGTGAATTAATTTCAATTCAGTGAATAATATGCTAATATTGAAGTCTCTCCCTACTATTCATTTCTGCTTGTTCTTAAAAAGAATGGTACATTCATAATGTGTAACTGTTAAAATGTGAAACCTTACTGGAGTTTCAATACCCCTAAAGCCTTTGAGTGAGGGAGAAACAGTGGAGCTTATAATGAACTGAGGGTGTATATGAAGAAGGGTCTAATAATCTGTTTGCTTCTCATATTCCTTATCTGATAATAAAGATTTGTAAATTAAGGTCACCTTCCAGAAATAAAAGACAAACAGTTGTGCATAAAAAATAAGGTGTGTTGAAGAGACTGAGAGAAGGGAATGAAAATCAGTGAAAGCTGAAATAGTAAGAAGTGCTTGTGCTGAGGCACAGCTGTATATAGTCACTGTAAAGGGATTGCATGTATTGTCTGTTGCCCCTTGGACTTCTCAGGTGCAGACAGAGTTCCTTAGGCAGATGTTAGGAGGAAGTTCTTCACAGAGAGAGTGATTTGCCATTGGAATGGGGTGCCCAGGGAGGTGGTGGAGTCACCATCCGTGGAGGTGTTCAAGAAAAGACTGAATGAGGCATTTAGTGCCATGGTCTTGTTGACTGGACAGGGCTGGGTGCTAGGTTGGACTGGATGATCTTGGAGGTCTCTTCCAACCTGGTTGATTCTATGATTCTGTGTATTCTGGCACACACAGTTCTGCTAAGAATCATAGAATGGTCCAGGCTGGAAGGGACCCCCAAATGTCATCTAGTCCAATACCACCTACAGTCAGCAGGGACATCCTCAACTAGATCAGGTTGCCCAGAGCCGTGTCAAGCCCCACCTTGAGTATCTCCAGGGATGGGGCCCCAACCATCTCCCTTGGCAATCTGTTCCAGTGTTCCACCACCCTCATAGAAAAGAACCTGTTCCTAATATCCAGTCTAAATCTGCTCTTCTCTAGTTGAAGCCATTGCCCCATATCCTATCACTGCAGGCATTTGTAAACAGTCTCTTTCCAGCCTTCTTGTAGGCCCCCTTCAGGTACCGGAAGACTGCTGTTATGTCTTCCTGGAGCCTCCTCTTCTCCAGGCTGAACAGCTCCAGGTCCCTCAGACTGTCTTTGTATCAGAGGTGCTCCCACCCCGATCGTTTTTGTGACCTTCCTTTCACTAAGAATTCTTTCACTAATAAGAAACTTTTCTCCTTACACTTTATGCAACTAATTCCTTCTCCCATTTTTATTACTAGGAATTATCGTGGAAATAATTGTACCCCAGCTTTCCATATACCCCCAATCTTAGCTTGTGTTGACTTTGGCTTGTGCCATTAAAATTACACATGGTATACAGAACTGTTGTGAAAAGAACAAAAACAGATGACCTGAATCTTCAAAGGGTAATCTAAGAACCTGTGACAAAGCAGGCTTATTTTGCTGAAATAATCACAATTTTGTAAGGGAAACCTTTCCTTTTCCATCTCTTTTACATAAAGAAGATTCTCTTACACATACTATTACATTTTTTTTTAATTACATACTACTCACATGACCAGCAAAAATACATTTAAAGACTATTTTCAATCCTCAGTATTTTGTGCTAGAAACAGCTGAATAGCTGAGCTTCAGTCTGTATCTTGGCAAGTTCAGTACATGATGAGTAGAGAAAACTTTTAATTATGCATGGCTGAATACTGTAATACAACAGTAACATCTGAGTGATTGATAATGGTAGAAAACAGGAGGTAGGCAGAGTCTTTCCTTGCAATGGAAGGAGATCTCCACTGGATATGTATCAGGCTAAAAGCACCCCTAAAGGAGTTGGAAGCAGGGAATAAATAAGCTGTTCTGGTGACTTATTAGCTGAGCATGAATGGTGGAGAAAAGTAATGCACATCACACAAATGCATCCTCACATGTTCCACTTGGCTTTCCAGATTACTTCTAATGGCATCACAGTTTTCATTTTTCCTGAAAGCCTTATTGTACTGCTCATGAAAAAGTAGGGACAGTCCAAAGCAAACAGTTTAATATTAAATAAGATAAGACTGTTGTGCTGCTTGCCTTTTCCGTTGCTTTATCTCACTCTTTTGAAATCTTGGCTGTTTAACTTCTCAAGATAGTGTCTGCCAGTTTTTCATCTTTCTTTGCTGAAATAACACAGAAATCTGGATTCTCTATAGAAGAGTTAAGTCCACTTTGCTGTAGCACACCAGAGATCTGAGAAGGCAAAATCAGTAATTCTCTATTGGTGGTAACACAGCAATGGCAATTCCTGGAACCGCATGAGAGGCTGGTTCAGAGATAAACAGGATGTTGAAAACAGCCAATACTGAGCCTTCTTTTAATTGCTAGAGGCCACTGATGTAGTGAAATTGGCATAAGATTTTATTTCTTGGGGAACATACTAGCTAACCTGATTTAACGAATCCCTTGCAACTACACCTCTGATAAGAACTCACACCTTAGCTGGAACAGTTCAAGCACAGTAACTGCAATAGGGATGAATTACTGTTCCATTAAATTCCTATTTGCTGAGAAACACTATGAAAAAGAAGAAACACTATGGTAAAGAAATAAGTGCATACTAAAGGAAAACCAGTGTCTTGCTACAGAAGCATTCCTGCCTTGTAGCCCCCAGAAGTACAGCACTAACTGCTGACTTGTTGATGGACTGGTTCAGATAACAATTGTGGGTTTAAATAAAGTAATTATCTAAGTATTTACTCTAATGTGCCCTTCCCTGTGATAAGTGTAATAATCTGCCCTAAGCTTGCTTGCTGAGCTCTTATGAATGATGACAAAAATTTGGCAGACAAAATGAGATGTTTATATCACTGAGTGAACAGTCTGTCAGCTACAAGTGGGAGAGTATAGTCTGGGTAGCATAATCTTTTTCATCTGCTTGTAGTCTGTCTTAGTTATCTAACAGAACTCTGTGTTTTACATCGCTGGATCTGCAGGGTAAATCTGCTAAACGAATAGAAGATAAAGTCACCATTTAATTGTAGAAAGGGTTTAGTAAGCATCCAGCAGTGCTTGTTCCCTACAGTGGGGAAGTGCGGCGTATGTCACCATGACAGTTCAGCACCTGCAAAATTACAACCTTGCTCTCTCTTTTCACTGCACACTTGATGGTTTATCAATAAGCACTTTGGAGACTAATTAAAGTCAGTTCAGTGATGGATACTCTCACAGGATAGCCTATCGTTCAACAGTTTGATGGGCGCTTGTGAAGCGGTGTTGCTTATTTTGTCAGATCATTTGTTGCTTGAATAGTAGATCTCTGTGTGTGCTACATATTAACAAATGAGAGATCTGTGGATCTCAGAACTCTTCATGCATTTAGTCTAGCTGCAAGAATTAGACAAGCCTGTTACTGTCCTCTACAGTGCCTAACAGTCTTCAAAACTCCAAGGAGAAGAAATGGTAAAACGTTAAGGGAGGGTGTCATATATGCAACAGAGCATGCAAATTCTAAGCTAATTTGCTGAGGAAGCATGCACTGAAATATTTGGAAGCCAACTCCCTAGCTTGTTCCTGTTTATTCTCCATACGTGTCTGTCTGATGCTTTCTCAAGTTAAGTTTAGCTGCTGCAATATCAACTCTTGGAATCACAGAATGTTAGGGACTGGAAGGGACCTCCAAGGGTCATCCAGTCCAACTCCCCCTGCAGAAGCAGAATCACCTATACCAGATCACGCAGGAACACATCCAGGCAGGTCTTGAATATCTCCAGAGAGGAAGACTCCATGACCCCCCTGGGCAGCCTGTTCCAGTGTTCCATCACTCTCACAGTGAAAAACTTCCTTCATGTTTACATGGAACTTTCTGTGCTTCAGATTAAAAAAAACCACCAGCACGACCCAGCAACCTGGTGAAACCTGAAAAAGGCTGGAGCTGTCAGCTTTCCTCAGAGGCTTACAAAATAATGATGTCAGCAGAGCATGACATAAGCACTGCTGTCAGCATAACAAACTGAACAGGAGTCAAATACATAGGCTGATTACTGATCTGTACATGTCTGTATTGATTTCCAAACTGTCATGGTTTGAGAGGATACACTCTGTTGCCCAGCCCTGAGTATACGTCCTAAGAGAAGTATTTTATATTCAGTTTTAGTTATTTTAGCAGTCATTCGTACCAGAAACTCGTACCAAACTCTGCATAGTTTATTGCAAGAACATGGATTTCAAGAAGAGTCCTTGGTTCTCCAGAGATACTATGAGCTTCATGTCATACTCACACAAAACATGACTTGAAATTGGAGTATAGAGAAATGTGCTGGATTTGGCAGCATGGTGTAAGCAGGTGGTGAGAGGAAGAAATACTCTTCAGTGACATGAGGTTAGTGGACGCAGAGTAGAGGCATCTGAGCCTTAGTTCACCCTTTGCAGGAAGAAAAACTTGAAAGACTACAAAAGAAAGTTATCTTGCCTGAGTGCTAAGACAGATAGGGTTAGAAGGGACCCCCAAATGTCATCTAGTCCAACACCACCTGCAATCAGCAGGGACATCCTCAACTAGTCAGGTTGCCCAGAGCCCTGCCAAGCCTCACCTTGAATATCTCCAGGGATGGGGCCTCAATCACCTTCCTGAGAAACCTGTTGCACTGTTCCACCACCCTCATAGTAAAAGAACCTGTTCCTAACATCCAGTCTAAATCTGCTCTTCTGTAGTTTGAAGGCATTGCCCCATGTCCTGTCACTGCAAGCCTTTGTAAACAGTCTCTCTCCAGCCTTCCAGTACCCCTTTAGGTACTGGAAGGCTGCAATTATGTCTCCCTGGAGCCACCTCTTCTCCAGGCTGAACAACTCCAGGTCCCTCAGACTGTCTTTGCATCAGAGGTGCTTCAACCCCTGATCATTTTCGTAGTCCTCCTCTGGACCTGCTCCATCAGTTAGCATTAATGTGAGTTAGCATTGTCCCAGCAACTAAAAAGCCTCGGTGTTGGCACAGAACAAAAGATAAAAAAGGAAAGCAAACACCTGTGGAATTCTATAAAGAAGCACTCACAAAATCAAATAAAAAGGTGAAAAGAGAAAGGCTCAACCTTGGTTTTAATTTCCTTTCCCCATCTTTTTTAATAGAGCCATATCACTTTCTGTGCTTCTCAAGTTTGTTTTATAAGAAGTGCATTTCTTCTGTGCAGTAATTGTTTCCATGTGCTTGTAGGAGTTAGACTCCCCAGGTACAGATTATTGACAACTTTAGGAATGCCTTTGCTAACGGTGCAGGATGTGGGGGGTTTAATGTGCCATTTGGTCAGGCTGAGAATCATGCAGATCTCCGCTCTGCAGCCGTGGCTTCTCCCAGCTTGGCTTGTTTTGTCTTCCAGTTTTTGCCTCACACACATGCACTGAAGCTGCCTAGGCAGCAGGTGTTCCCTGCAGCGTGTAAGCAGTGCTAGGGCGGGGAGCTCGGGCCTTGGAGCACAACTGTGCTATAAAACAGCGACAGCAGCAAGAACACCAAACTCTGCTCCAGGCAGTTTGGGTTTTATCACTAGAGAGCTGTAAACATATGTTTTTAAAAAACAAAAACAAGGCCATTCTTTTTGATGTGTGTCTCCAACAGGTTTACCTTGCTAGAGGAAGTTAGTGAAGACCTGCCTGTTTCACTTTTTATATCAGTCCTGTTTCATAGACTCACAGAATTGTCAGGGCCGTTCAATATCTTTATCAATTACTTGGATGGCAGCATTGAGTGTACCCTCAGCAAGTCTGCTGATAATACAAAAGCGGGGGGCGGCTGCAGCCTCTCAGGCTGTGCTGCCATCCGATGAGATCTGGACAGGTTGGAAAGCTGGGCAAAGGCAAACCTCATGAATTTCAATAAGGACAAGTGCAGGGTCCTGCACCTGCGGAGGAATAACAACAGACACTAGTACAGTTTGGGGGCTACTCTACTGCAAAGCAGCTCCCTGGAGAAAGACCTTGGAGTCCTGGTGGACAGCAAGTTCTGCATGGGACATCAATGTGCCCTTGTGGCCAAGAGAGACAATGACATACTTGAGTGCATCAAGAAAAGTGTGTCCAGCAGGTCTAGGGAGGTTCTTCTCCTACTCTGCCCTAGTGAGACCACACCTGGAATATTGTATCAATTTGGGAGCTATCCAGTTCAAGAGAGAGGGGGACCTGATAGAGAGACTCCAATGGAGAGCCGCAAGGATGATTAGGTGACTTAGACATCTCCCCTATGAAGAGAGGGATAGAGCCCTGGGGCTGTTTAGTCTGGAGAAGAGAAGATTGAGAGGGGATCTGATCAACATCCATAAATATCTGAGGGATGGGTGTTAAGTCAAGGGGGCCAATTGGTTGTGCACAGTAGTAAGACAAGAAGCAATCAGTACAAACTTTAATGTGGAAGGTTTCATCTCAACAGGAGGAAAAACTTCTTTACAGTGAGGATAACGGAGCACTGGAACAGGCTGCCCGAAGAAGTTGTTGAGTCTCCTTCTCTGGAGACTTTCAAAACCTGCCTGGATACATTCCTGTTTGGACTATCCTAGAGGATGCTGCTTTTGGCAGGGGGGGTTGAACTGGATGATCTCTGGAGGTCCCTTGTGACCTCTAATACTCTGTGATTCTGTGACCTCAAGGATCATCTAACTCAAACCTGCTGCCATGGTGATTCAGTTGTACCAACAGCATGGCATCAGTATTAAATAGTGGCATACACCATACATGTATAACACACATGGTTATATAAAGTTGCATCCCTCTAAAAGTTTCTTTCTGTTGCACAAGGCTTTAAATATGCATCAGTTCAGCCATCGCCTGATGTGGTGTGAGGTTGATTTGTGTTGATCTGTGTTAAGCCATGCTGCAGCAATTTTATACTATCTAGCTTTCATGTCCCTAGTGTTGCTGCTGTATGGATGCCCCTTAGACTGGCCAAACTACTTAGTTTCAAAAATACTCCTCTCCCTGGGCAATATTTGAAGTTAGCTCCACAAGCTAATCTGTCTCTTTCATGGATCATACAAAGTTCTGCTGAGGAAGGAACAGCCCATTTGATTCCTTCCCAGCTGTGTCCTTTGGAGGAGATGTGAATGGCCTGCATGGCCTCAGCCCAAAGATAACATCTGCTGACGAGAGCTTCGGCACCCCATGAAGAAGAGAGGAGGCTTCGGACCTCCTGAGAATGCCTTTGTGCTTTGTTCTTTCCTTGAAACTTAAGATAATACACACACACACAAAACAAACTGAAAAAACCAAGAGTGGGGAGGGAGAAGGTGGAAATAGGCCTTCTTTGCTAATAGTGAGCAGTGGCAGCCCTCTCGAGCAGATGTGGATGATTTGTCATTGCTTGCTGCCCACTGCACAACATTTCAGATGAGGCTTTTCTCGCCTGAGGAAGAAAGAGAGGACTGAAGCGAATCAGTCCCTCTCCCTCTTTGTAGTCTGTGCAAGCATGTATTTGCAGGCTGGCAGCCCAAGCTCTCTTGGCTGCAGACCCAGTGTGTATGTAGAAGGAAGATAATGATATTAACTGGGGGTCTGTGGGGAAGGTTTCTTCACAACTTATTTATCAGGTGACGTCTTGTACAGCTGTCATCTGGTTTTACGTCATGCCCAATCTGTGCAATTGGGAGCCACGTCTTTACAGGCTCTGGACAGCCATCCAGCTGGCTGTGGATGTGCTCCCAGACCAAAAATTCCCATTGCATCTGCTTCCTTAGTGCTGACAGGGTCTTTCTAATTTCAACCATTCGAAGTCCATAGGTGAGCTGTCAAGCTAACCCTGAAGATGCCAGATAGATAAGACACTGCTGTAGATTTAATTTTCTTGCTCAGTATTTCAGGTTTTCATTCAAATATAAATATCCTGAAGTTTACTAAGAAAAATTTTGCTCTTTCCTATCAAAGCAATGAGGGGGAGGAGGAAAGGGAAAATCCCTGTTGAGATGCTACTAAATAATTCAGAAAAGAAAAATTAAACCAGAAATCCTTAATCCCTGTTGGCAAGAAAACTTCTCCAAGGTCCATGTTTGTAAGTGAACATTTTGCTCCGAGACCCTGTGATTTCTCTGTAGGCACCTTCTTTGTATTTTCGTTTTTTCCTAACTCTTCTTTGACTCTTGTCTTTTGCAGGTCATGAAAACATACCACATGTATCATGCAGAGAGCATCAGTGCAGAAAGCAAACTGAAGGAGGCAGAGAAGCAAGAAGAAAAACAGATTGGGAGGTCAGGAGACCCTGTATTTCATATTCGACTAGAAGACAGGCACCAGAGACGGAGCTCTGTGAAAAAGATTGAAAAAATGAAGGAAAAAGTAAATATTCCCTTTTTTTTTTTTTTTTTGAAGCTTCATTTGAAGTAAAATCAGTGCATTTCTGCATGATATTAGACAGAGAAGTCCAGTGGGGAAACAAAATTAAATAGTATACATAATAAACATGCAGTGGATTATAGATGACTTAACTGGAGTTCAGAGAGGGGAATACTTTATTCCCAATGTAATTTTTCCTATGTAGTTTGTCCTGTTTGAAACAAAACACCAAGTTAGCACATTTGTTATACACATAACAGGCTGGCAACTTACATTCATTCTTGTTAATAGAAACCTGTGCTTAGATTTGTTACCGTTTTTGATACATACCAAAAGTGAAACAATTCAAATATGCTAATACAGAGTCTTTTTTTCCTAGCGTCAAGCAAAATATTCTGAGAACAAGCTGAAATCTATTAAGGCTCGTAATGAATACCTGCTCACCCTCGAAGCAACAAATGCTTCTGTTTTCAAGTATTACATTCATGACCTTTCAGATTTAATTGATGTAAGTATTGGCACATTTGAGTCAATGTCTGTTCTGTTCAGGAAGAATCTTCCTGTTTTATTTTCAGAGGGAGTATGCTTAGTCGTGTGGGTTGCCTACAATAAGCTTATCATTTATAATACTGTATGATACAGTCAACTGATTTTTCTCTTTGACTTTCAGAAAGTAAAATGCCAATAAAGTCATAGAATCATAGAATTGTGAGGGCTGGACTGGGCCCCAAGCATCATTTAGCTCTGACCCTCCTGTCACAGGCAGGGACACTTAACACTAGATCAGTGTGCTAAGAGCAACATCCAGCCTGGCCTTAAAAACATCCAGTGATGAGGCTTCTACTACCTCTCTGGGCAACCTGTTCCAGTGTCTCACCACCCTCATGATGAGGAACTTCCTAACATCCAGTCTGAATCTACCCACTTCTAGTTTTGCTAAATCCGTTCCTTTACAGTTAGAACATTGTTTTGTCTCGATGCAGCAAGAGAAAGTATGACAGGACTAACACAAAATAGGTAGACATTACCATTT
Organism: Tricholaema leucomelas; assembly: GCA_013400475.1. Taxonomy (NCBI): domain Eukaryota; kingdom Metazoa; phylum Chordata; class Aves; order Piciformes; family Lybiidae; genus Tricholaema lacrymosa; species Tricholaema leucomelas. The sequence goes on from WAAF01020584.1 coordinate 372,339, forward strand.
TGTGCTATAAAAGGATTTCTGAAGTGCAAGTATTTTTTACACGGTAGCCTTTTTAAATGGACATTTTAACTCAAAATAAGACATTTCCTCTGTGTCTTCAAAACCATTGTTTCATTCATTTAGTCGTTAGATCAAACAGACACTGCTTTTTGTTATTTCATGTAGTTCACAAAACGGACTCAACCCATCTTGTACTCTGTACTGTCAACAGAGTTGTTACTCACTTTCATTAAGTTACTCAGTCATGTGATAAAGACCTAGGAGAATTAGTCTGGGCACTGAGCTTGACTAACATTTGGTCTCCAGAACTTGTGTTACTGACATTTTTGGATCATCCCACACTTGAGTATGTCTAACTCTTTCCATAAGATGACCACGTATTTGATAGAGAAAGTTTGGAAGCAGCAAACATAAGCTCAGGAGTGTTCATTCACTAGCAGTGTAATGTTACATATTCAAGTCAGTGGGTACACTTCTGTGGCCTATATGAAATGCTAGATAATCAAATATGCTTTCTACTGCACCAGTAGCATTTGTTATTTGCAACAATAAGTAGTGTTCACATACAGTCATTTTTGATGGGACAGTCATCACAAAGATAAACCAGCTAAGCTCTGTTTTTTGTAATATAGTATAAAATAGTGCAACATTTGACAGGAGGTTTCTAATTTCTGCTGCCTGGAGAAGCAAAGCTTGATAGAAAATGGGAAAAATGCTTTCTTGAGATGGATGGACTAAAATAGCTGCATATACTCTTTATTGTATGTGTTCTAAGTATTGAAAGCCACTTTTCTGTGACATTTCTCTTTTCCAGTAATTTATTTTGTGGCAACTTTTTCATTTTCTCTTTCAACTTTTTTTTCAACTCCAAAAATTTCTGCTCCTTTTTTTCTTCTTCTTTATAATAAGAGATGATAGGAGATTTTTTATGTGCTTTCAGTACTTCTTGATGTCTGTTCTCAACGTCTCTTGTTTTCCTCTTTCCTACTCACTATTGCATGTCTTTTCTGATGTCTTCTGGTTTATTCTGCTGTATATTGTCCCTTTTTAATCTACACTCATGCACCTGCATATCCTACTCCACCCACCTGGCCAGCCCTTTACCAAGATCTCAACAGACAGATGATCAGGGCAGAAAAGTAAGAACAAACAACACACCTAGTGGAGTACCACTGAAATGAGAAATTGTCCCTGTCTAATGAGTGATTTTCCTGATACTGCATAAAGGATGATAGATTTTTAGTTATAGTTAGGACATGTCTGATAAATGCAAACTTTATAAGTTCTTGACTGCTGTAAAGAGGGAAAGGTATCTTTCCCTCTATTCCCAGCATCCTCACCACTTCAGAAGCTGGAAAAGGCTCATTTGCTCTTCTCTCCTGCCTTTCCTTGGAGATCACACTTGCGTGTGTTTCCTGTGTCTGTTTCTACTTGGTCAGAAGTTTCTCAGGTTGGAAAATGCTCCTGATTGTTAACCATTTCATCAACATCCGCAAAGCAACCTAGTTGATTCTATTCTATTCTAAAGGCTGCCATAGCAGTGAAAGCTGAGGGGAGAAACCACAGATCTAGAGCTTCACAAGGAACTGCAGGGAAGGAAGTGTGAATTTCTGTGCATACATACACCAAGATAGCATTCTTTGAAGTTAGTGTATGTAAAGACATTTCCACCACCACAAAGATTAGAGCTTTCTAACTGCTAGTTTTTAATATTCTACAGCATTTAGTAGTGCAGAAAAATGATGCCTACTTTGAGTGGCTGTTTCCAAGCCACAGACCAATGTAGACAGTAACATTCCTTTGGAACACAGCTTTAGAAATTACTCTTCCCTAAGGAATTTAATTACAAAGTCTAGCTGCCCTTTGCATTGCTCTTTTGTAAGAGCAGGCTGTAAACATGTGCAACCACAATTTGCTTCAGAGCCGGTTTGATTCGATTGTGAGCTTGTTTCAATGAAGTGTCTTTCAGACATTTGCATTCTGTCAGAATGTGCTGTGAAAGCATTGGTGTCTATCTAGACAGTGTTTACTACTTGACAAAGGAAACGATTTTTGTAAGTGTGAGAGCCTTGGCAAGATTGTGAGGTTGTATCATTGGAATGTGAGACATGCTTCCCACTGGCCAAATGTTGCAGTAGTTCAGACTATCTCATCCTGTAAATCTGTAAATGTAATAGTATGATTTGGAGATCTCAAAGCAGTGGTGGCAGTTTCATTCTTTGCTCTCTCTACATTGTTCCCATCTGCCTGCCTGCCTGCCTGCCTGGTTCCATGCTTGCCTGAGCTCTCTGCCTGTACAAAAGGGGATTACTTCTCCTCTATGTGTGGATTCCAGTTGACATGGAGGGGATTTAGATCTCCTGAAGCTGTTGGTGTTGCCCATAAATGAAACAAAATGTTTTTCTATATTACTAAAAAATATGTATGATAAAAATAGGACAAACATATGACTGCATGCAGTGATCTGCTCGATACACTTTATTTTAACAAGATTGGGAAGGTTTGTGGGCTTTTAGGTTTTTTTTTTTGCTAAATAGTCACAGTTTTCTCATTTGGATTCCATTGCAACTTGATTTGTGAGGCTTATATGGAAAAATCCTAAATTGCAGTTCCTCAGCTGAACTCAGCCTGAACTGTTGAACTTCTTCAGTTCATTAACAAAGCTCAGAGCTTCTGACTTAAAAAGATGATGTGTTGTTCATCTTAAGCTCTTGTGATAAAAGCAAGATAAAAATATTGCTGGAGTCTGAGCTGGATGTTTTAATTCGTTTAGTGTGCTGGGGCTAGCATTTGCAACAAAGTAGAGCAATAAAGAGTATTTGGTATGCACAGTGTATGTCTGTCCTCTGCATATTGTGCAAGAGGAATTTGGATTTTCTGTTGAATGTTTCTTCTCTACTGCCTGTATAGTAAAATCTAGTTCAAGTGAAGGTCATGAGTAGTTTTTTTCCTTTACTCTGTAAAAAGTAGTGAAGATGACTTTTTATCTGAAGTAAATAATTTATCTTATGTAGAAATTACCTTTTTAAAAGATTATAGGTTTCAAAGGAGCAATAGAGTATTCATCTCTGCTAATCTGACTTACTACTCAGCATCTATCCATATGTTACATACTTGTATTTGAAGATTTATTGTGTTTATTTGGGTATAAAAAGAAGGTAGGACCATGAACTCACGATCTTAATGTAAATGCTAGGGAATTGTGATCAAAACAACCTGACTCTAGTTCTGCTGCTAGAATGAATAAAATATTCATGTGTTGATCTTTCTTAGAGTGGAGGTTCTGAATCTCTAATTGCAGTCTGTGTGCTTTGGATGGTTAAGAAGTTAGGGAACATTTAGCTATTATGAACTTCATTTATTCTGTAAAGGTTCTTAGTTAATCATTCATAGAACGGAGTTTAAAACTAGGCTAGAGTGTGCACAGGCTTTTATTACGTAAGCTCTCCTCAATTTGATAGAGCCAAACTCTTTTGATTTGAATGTTGATGTCTGTGTAACAGTATTATTAGCAAGTGACATACTCAGAGGTTAAAGCACTTTTTAAATTAATTTCTCTGTCCACTTGCATGAGACTTTTATTGTTACTTCTAAAATGAAACAAAGAGCAGCTTTCTTGGTTGGTTGAGGCTGTGTGCTAAGCACTGCAGTTTATTTTGTTCAAGCCTAAATATACTCCAGGGAGCAACAAAGATAGTAAATGCTCTTGAGACTGCTACAGTTTTAATTCCAAATAAGAGTAAAATGCACATTATAGAATTAATTTTTCACACACATGCCAGAAATGCAATAAAACTCATAGTCTATGACTTCATTCTCTCATTTCTCATCTTCATGTCTTATTGTACCAACTGACATCGCATCTCTCTGGCCCATAGATTGATAGTAGATCTCATCAGCCATTCAAGATATAGCCTTGGTGTGCTGATTAATGAACCTCAAGAATTCATAGTTATTTTGGCTAACAGTGTGGTTGCTCCCTTGAACTTTCCAAAACTTTCTACAAATCTACATTTTTTCTTCCTGAGAATCATGTATATATGCATTTGTGTGGGGAGGTATCTGCATACTTAGGTACTGCTGTCCAACACCAGAAAGAATGGAGACAGAGTGGCTGGAGAGTGGCCAGACAGAAAGGGACTTGAGGATACTGGTCGGCTGCTGAACATGAGCCAACAGTGTGCCCATGTGGCCAAGAAGGCTGATGGCATCCTGGCCTGTATCAGGAATAGTGTGGCCAGCAGGACCAGGGAAGTCATTCTGCCCCTGTACTCAGCACTGGTTAGGCCACACCTTGAGTACTGTGTCCAGTTCTGAGCCCCTCAAGAAAGATGCTGAGATGCTTGAACGTATCTAGAGAAGGGCACCAAGGCTGGTGAGAGGGCTGGAGCACAGCCCTGTGAGCAGTGGCTGAGGGAGCTGGGGGTGTTCAGCATGGAGGAGACCCAGGGATAACCTTATTGTTCCCTACAACTACCTGGAAGGACGTTGTAGCCTGATAGCTACAACCTGTCAACCTTCCCAAGCAACCAGTGATAGAACAAGAGGACACAGTCTCAAGCTGTGCCAGAGCAGGTTTAGGCTGGATGTTAGGAAGCAGTTCTCCACAGGAAGAGTGATTGACATTGGAATGTGCTGCCTGTGGAGGCGGTGGAGTCTCTGTCCCTGGAAGTGTTTAAGAAGAGACTGGATGTGGCACTTGTTGCCATGGTTTAGTTGATTAAATGGCCTCGGGTGATAGGTTGGACTTGATGATCTCAAAGGTCTTTTCCAACCTGATGAATTTTGTGATTCTGTGATTGGTAATTTTTTTCCAAGCATGGTCAGACAGGATGTGGCTCACATCCTGGGCAGCAGTTTAGAAGCAGTGTCTTAAAATTTTAGTCTTATTAATGAACAGAGTGACATCTCCATTATAAACAGCGCTTTCTAAACCATCTCTAGTACTAGCAGATTAGAAAGATACTCTTCTTTCTGAGTAGCCATGAGCTGATACTATGACAAAGCCATTCCTTGATTGGAATTATTTTTGTCTCCAAATTTTGGAGAAAGTGAGTTGTAGTCTGACAGAAGTGAGAGTTCTGATGTCTAATGAGTGTTTATTTTTGCTTTTTGAAATTAAATTTACTTATACAAATTCCATTTTTACATAAATCATTGAAGCAAAATTCCAAATTGATGCATCTAAAATTCCATTCAAGGAGCCACTTGTGCTTCAGGTTCTGGATTTAGTCCCTGTTTGCTCTGCAGGAATTTGCATTTCAAATAAGTCACAGAATAGAATGCTAGGGAACAAAAAGGACCTCCAAAGCTCATCCAGTCCCACACTCCTACCAGAGCAGAATCACCTATACCAGGTTACACAGGAACACATCCAGGCGGGTTTTGATTATCTCCAGAGAGGGAGACTCCACAGCCCCTGGGCAGCCTGTTCCAGTGTTCTGTCACCCTCATAGTGCAAACATTGTTCTTCGTGTTTCCATGAAGCTTCCTATGCCTCAGCTTTCACCTATTGCCCCTTGTCCTGTCATTATAACTTCGTCTAGCAGATTGTCTTGCCACATTTGAAGAATCCCTCTCCTTGGCTGAGAAGCTCTAGTTGTTAGCCTGTTCAGCTCCCATCACCTGCAAAAGGTGTCCACGGTGATAGCTATTGGGTAGGTTTAGGGTTAAACAGTGAAGTTCTTGGTACTATCACAGCATAAAGGCTGCAATCTTATATTCCAGCTAGCAGAAAAGCTTTATCAGAAACCCCCACAGCTCTAACTGTAAATCAGTAAGTTTTCTTTTAATACTCATGTTAATCTGCAGGCAAAATTCAATCTCTAGATGCCTGTAGTTTTGTGACATGGATAGTTGGCCATGCTAAACCTGGTGTCACCCTCTATTTCTCATTTCCTCTCAGTATAGTCTTTCGTGAGGTCTCTCTAAAACTAGTGCACATGAAATAAAACAGCTGTCCAGATCCACTTTTTTATCAGCACTTTTAGTCTGTCTCTTTCATCTAAGACAGTGAATTAAATATGAGATCAGATTTGACACAGAACAAGAGAAAAACACCAAGAGACTCTTCCTTTTAGAAACAATATTTTTTGGGCTGGAGGTCTTTGAAATATGGATGTGATTTAGTATAAAAGTTGAGTGGCTCTTTCGGTAAGTGTAACACGAATTTCCATTCTGTAAGTGCAAAAGAGAGAGGTTAACCTGTGTGTATTTGATTGAACATGACAACTTTTCCATTTTCTTTAAATAGTCCAAGAACTGGTTTTTGGGTTGTCGTTGCCCCACTGCAGTAAGTACCTGCAGTATTCACTAAACTTGAAAGCTTAATCATTCTGGAAGCTTTGTTGTGAGTGAAACAGCCTTCTGTTGTCAGATTGCAGAGCAGTTTGGTCAGTGGTCACTAGTGCACCTGATGTGTGAGGGACTTCATTCTCTTTCCACACACAGGTATGGAAAACAGGTTGAAAACTTTGTCTTTTCAAATAAAAGCAAAGGGAAGGGAACATGACCCCATGAGTCCTCAGGCTTTGCAATAGCTGTGAGGGAGGTAGACATACAAATGTAGCCTACAATGGACTGAAATTCAAATTGCTTTTTTACCCAAGTGTATCACTTAACTTGCAAGTCACAGAATCACAGACTTGTCAGGGTTGGAAAGGACCTCAAGGATTGTCTAGCTCCAACCTTCCTGCCATGATGAGGGATACCTCACACTACATCAGGTTGCTCAGAGCCACATCCAGCCTGGCTTTAAAAATGTCCAGGGAGGGGGTTTCTACCACCTCCCTGGGAAACCTGTTTCACTATCTCATCACCCTCATGGTGAAGAACTTCTCCCTGAAGTCTTATCTAAATCTCTACTCCTAGCTCAGATCCCTTCCCCCCAGTCCTATCACTATCTGACACCCTAAAAAGTCCCTCACTAGTTTTCTTATAGCCCCCCTTCATATATTGGAAGGTGACAATAAGGTCTTCTCAGAGCCTTCTTTTCTTCGAACAGAACAGCCCCAGCTCTCTTAGCCTGTCCTTGTAGGAGAGGTGCTTCAGCCCTCTGATCATCCTCGTGGCTCTTCTCTGGACATGTTCCAGCACATCCATACCTTTCTTGTAGGAGGGGCTCCAGAACTGGACACAATACTCCAGATGAAGTCTCACAATAGCAGTGTAGCGGGGGACAGTCACCTCCCTCGACCTGCTGGCCACACTTCTCTTGATGCAGCCAAGGATACAGTTGGCTTTCTGGGCTACAGGTGTACACTGGCAGCTCATATCGAGCTTCTTATCCACCACCACCCTCAAGTCCTTTTCTTGAGGGCTGCTCTCAAGTCAGTCACTGCTCTGCCTATATCAGTGCCTAGGATTGCCCCGACCCAAATGCAGGACATTGCACTTGGTCTTCTTCAACCTCATGAGGTTGTCCTTCAGGAAGAAATGAATTTTATCTGTAGATAGGCACCCAGAAGAGATGGGAGCTGAGGGATGCCCTAACGCAAAGTGCTCCCCGACTGCCCTAGCCAGGCATTGGCCTCTGACTGGACACATTTCTCCTAAGTCAAGAACGTTGCTCCGTATGCAACTGTTAGTCTCACTACTGGAGTGGCAAACAGGTTTGCCATGTATCTGCTGTTACCTGGAAGCTCACTGATACTGCTTACCATGTGATGTGGGGAAAAAATTAAGGAAATAATCATTTGATACATTACTGCTGTGACAGTTAAAAATATATTCAGCTGTTCCTCTAAAATATTAACCAGTCATGAATAATGCAAACTGAGAACATTTAAAATTCAAGAAAAACACAACTTTATGTTCTACCAATGAGGCTTCAATTACATTAGAGTGTTATTCTCACTCCTGGCAGGGGGGAGGAAGACATAAATTATGACCTCCTGTACTTAGTAGCACAATCTATGTTTCTGGCACCATCTAAACATGAGAAATAGAGTGTTTGTAGTAAGTAAGTTTTCATTTTCAGGGGCAAGGCTGTTAAACCATACTTGTTACATTAAAAAACACATTGGATGGGTCACTAATGCTAGAGACAGTTGTGGGATTTTTTAGGCACAGATGTGGTAAGCAGGAGTTGCTTCATTTTCAGTCTGGTACTGGAATGTATGTAGATGGTAGTTATGTCAGCGTGAGCTTAAGGAGATGATCCGAGGCTTACATATGACAATAATACTGAAAAGCCTGCTTGTGTGTGGAGTTCCAGACCTTTTCTGTGGAAGTACAGCAACGGCTCCTCTGTATTTGATAAACAAATGCAAATACGTTGCCATACACTCATATTTGGTCTCTTTTCTACAACTGTCCTTCAATCTTTCCAAGAGAATAAGGGTACTAAATACTAGTATTGTATTTTAATTTAGAATGTGTTTTGGAAATACTTAAAAAACAGAAGAATATCAAGACAGATTTTAGTGATCATTTGTGGATTGGGATATTGGAATGGTGTTCCTCCTTTTTAATTTGTTTTCTTTCCCCTTTATTGTGTTTTCAGTGTTGTGATCTTGGATACCATGCTAGTCTGAACAGAGCCCTAAGAACGTACCTTTCTGCAGAGTATAACCTTGAAACTTCCAGGCATGAGGGCTTAGACATCATTGAAAATGCAGTTGACAGCTTGGAGCCACGAAGTGACAAGCAGAGGTTCATGGAAATGTACCCCACCGCTTTTTGCCCACCAATGAAATTCGAGTTCCAGTCTCATATGGGTGATGAGGTCTGTATACTGACAAGTATCCCCATGGTGTCTTTTTCTAAGGCTTTTTCTAAGTTTATCCCTTTGTACAAAGAGTCTGGTAAAAGCTCTTATGGCGACCAGAGTGCAAGCTATAAGTGCAAGCCAGGATGCACTGCAAAGCTGGCAGTGCTGTTCTGAGTTCCTTCAGACTTCTCAAGTAAAAACTGTTGAGTGTTACTGCATTATGTATTACTCGAAATGACATTGCTGTGAATTTGCTGGCCAGCTTGCCCCGCACCAGTCCAAGTAGTGGCTTGATGTCTTCACTACCTGTCTCACCCATAAAAGAGCTTGTGAGTGCTATTTGAGAGCAGCTGCAGTGCTTCTCCAAATTGTGCACACTCAAATGCAGCCTTTTCCCCTTCTTCCTTCCTCATGCTATCATCTGGAGGTTTTTGGCCTAGAGAGTATCCCAGCTGTGCCTTGTCCTGCTACAGCAAAGGGCCCTAGCAAAGCAGAATGCAGAATCATCCGTCTTTTATCTGAAGGCAACTCCAGGGTTTGCATTTCTGTATCATAGAATGTTAGGGGCTGGAAGTGACCTCCAAAGATAACGCAGTCCAACCCCCCTGCCGGCACAGGATCACCTATACCAGATCACACAGGAATGCATCCAGGCAGGTTTTTAATATTTCCAAAGAGGGAGACTCCACAGCTCCCCTGGGCAGCCTGTTCTAGTATTTACTCACCCTCAGAGTGAAAAAATTCTTTCTTGTGTTTCCATGGAGTTTCCTGTGCCTCAATGCTGTATGATAGAGAAGCAACACAAAGCAGCCATATAGCAAGGCCATGCTCTGTAGTCATAGAATGCAGTATGTAGTTCTATGTTTTGTAGCACAAAACTATTTTAAATTTAGATGGGCACATTTTATTGTCTGCTTTAATATGTGTTAATAGCTTTGGCAGGAATTCACCTGGTTTTAAGGAGAGCAACCAAAGACTATGAAGTCTTTGTGGTTTTTATTTCTTGCGTGTCACAGCTGTTTTTGATTCTTTGTTAGGTTTGTCAGGTCACTGCCCAACAACCTGTGCAAGCAGAGCTTATGCTTAGATATCAGCAGCTACAGTCACGACTGGCCACACTCAAAATTGAAAATGAGGAGGTAAGTTCTGTGCCTACAAGGGCAACGCATTGAACATTATTTTCAGGAAGGTGTAGTGTTTTCTATCTTGTCAGAATCCTGTAAATGACCCTGAAATGGCTTCAATATATATGAATGGGTTTAATTTAAAAATCAAACACTGGGAAATATGCTATAAGGTCAGTCCTTGTCTGCTTTGTAGAGGTTGGATGTGCCATTTTCTACTCATCCATACATTCACATTACAAAGTTCTGAGTTTTTGCAAGTATTTCATTAAAAACTTGCTGAAGCACTTATTTTCAGAGTTTTGTGTCAGAAAGCCACTGAGCACAGTTACTGTTTTCTGTCACTACCCTCTGTCCAGTCTCCAAATTTCTACTTTTGAAGTACAGAGTTTCTACTATCTTTTGTGGTAGTTAAGTCAAAATCTCTTGTCCTGTCAGCTACAGCTATTTATGAGTACTGAAGGCCTGTGATCAGAATAGGTCACCTAGTAAAATACAACAGCTTATTTTCTCAAAATGCAGCAAAGCTATGCTGTTCACCTTTGCTTGCTCTGACAGCAGTAAGAGGCCTCCCAGTGGGTATAAATTGCACCTTTATCCAATTTAAAGCAGTGTTAGAAGCCCCTGGTTTAAATGAGAATCTGTTGCTAGATTAAAACATAGGGATCATTTCTTGTGTATTTTGGATAAGTTTTCAGGATTCCATTTCTTCTCATTCTGTGTTATGTGCTGAGTGCTTAGGATGAGCTGTTAGTATCCATTAGATATGTACAGCAGTCTTGAAAAAAATCCCTTTTGACTTCAGAAAATATCTCAAGGTAACAAAGACAAAAGGAAAGACAAAAGATTATTTTTTTCATAGAATCAACCAGGTTGGAAGAGACCTCCAAGATCATCCAGTCCAACCTAGCACCCAGCCCTGTCCAGTCAACTAGACCATGGCACTAAGTGCCTCATCCAGTCTTTTCTTGAACACCTCCAGGGATGGTGACTCCACCACCTCCCTGGGCACCCCATTCCAATGGGAAATCACTCTCTCTGTGAAGTTCAGTAAAGTGCAAGAGCATAGGAGAAGAAATTGCGTTAGCAGGCACGAAAGGGGTATTTGCCTACACTGGAGATATGTGTACAAGTGTGCATGACTCAGTTAAGACTATTCCAAAGCAATACTGGGAGGTAAATCACATTCTTGTGAATTCTGCCTGTTATGTTATTGCTTTGAAGAAACTCTGCATCCCCTTTCCCATGGCCTTCATGGCCTGGTTTCTGTCATGAGCAACTGTGCTCTTCATAGCTCGTAGAAAGTGCTATGAGACTGGTGTAAATTGTTCTTTCTTCAACCCCTTCCTCCAGCTGTGTATTCCACTTCTACAATCTAAACATCACTGTGCTCCACAGCATAGCACTCTGCAGAACAGTGTCACAGATTTTTTTTCTTGGAAGAACATCTTGTTCTGTCAGCCAGGTCCTTGAATATACACATTCCACCTAACATGTTGACCACACATGGGAGAGCTGACCTTTCAGAGAAGATCATCTCTGTTGCCTGTTGTTCCAGATTAGGAACCATAATCAGAGAAGACATCTAGTTGGAAGAGACCTCAAAGGTCATTCAGTCCAACTTTCGACACAGTTTAGGGTGAATCTTAAACCGTGTCCCTAAGTGCCAGGTTTACACACTGCTTAAACACCTCGAGGGTTGGCAGCTCCACCACCGCCCTGGGCAGACCATTCCAGTGTTTGATAACCCTCTCTGTGAAGAAATATTTCCTAGCATCCAGGCTGAACCTCCCCTGGTGGAGCTTGGAACTATTTCCTCAGTCCTGTTGCTTGTCACCAAGGAGAAGAGATTACCTCCTCGCTCCATCCTCCCTTCAGGGAACTGTAGAGAGCAATGAAGTCTCCCCTCAGCCGCTTCAGGTCTTCAGGTCAAGCACCCGCAGCTCCCTCAGACACTCTTCATGGGCCAGGTGCCCTTGACCAGCCTCCTTGCCCTTCTCTGGAAATGCTCCAGCACCTCAATGTCCTTGTAGTTATAGGCTCAGACCAGAACACGGTACTTGAGGAGTGGCCTCCCTAGTGCAAGGAATCAAATCACATCCCATTTTTATGGTAATTTCAGGAAACAACTGCTTGCTGACCGTCAACACCAGTGTAAGTTCTTGTTTGTGGATTCTGCTGTGGTAAAGCAGAAAACTAGACAGGAAACCTAATCACCTTGTTCTTCTCTTACATCGGTATTTGTTATAATACATCTGATCTTTCATGTTCACTCACCAGTTTGTTTAGGGAAGTGTGCCAAAGCATTATTTTGAGTGATCAGCTTCCCTTCTTAAGCTGTTCATGTAGGCATTTGTCTTTCTGTTTGGTAAATCATGCTTTTTAACACCAGGTTAAGAAAACAACAGAGGCTACCCTGCAGACAATACAAGATATGGTCACTATTGAAGACTATGATGTGTCAGAGTGTTTCCAGCATAGTCGTTCAACGGAGTCTGTGAAGTCAACAGTCTCTGAGACATACCTGAGTAAGCCCAGCATTGCAAAAAGAAGAGCTAACAAGCAGGAAACGGAGCAGTTCTATTTTATGGTATGTTGGTTGCTTGCTCATTCATGTGATACAGACCACACACCAGAAGTAAACACTATGCAGAAGTTCCTGGAATTTATGTCCCATTCATAGTAATAGATGGATCTATATCTCTACAGAAATTCAGAGAGTATCTGGAAGGTAGTAATCTCATCACAAAACTTCAAGCAAAACATGACTTGCTGCAGAGGACACTGGGAGAAGGTAAATATCACACAATAAACTGAAAAGCAATTCCAGGCTGTACAATGAACCTGCTGAAATGCCAAAGATATGGAGGAAAAACAACTACAAAACTTAAGAGTTTAATTGTCCATGGATTTGATTTTTGCCAGTTAACAGTTTTGGTGCAATGGTAAGAGATTGATTTTATCTCTTTGACAAATATTTATTTCCACTGCACAGACATTCAGACAAGTGACTGCATTTTGGAAATGGAACTGGTGAATGAAAAACCTTGCATCTGAAAGGAGAGGTGACACAGTCAGTGCAGGGTGATTTAAGAGCTATAACACATTGTTTCTGCTTCCTAATAATTTCTGTTGATTTGAGATTTCATTACGAGTTGTGAGAAGGTGATATTTTTTTCAGCGTGCAAAATGACCCAGGGTGAATCTCTTAAAGTGGACTCACTAGCACAATATTTTTAACATATGGACATGAAGAGAAGGCTCTGAGGAGAACTTATTGCAGCCTTCCAGTATGTGAAGGGGGACCACAAGAAAGTCAGTGAGGGACTTTTTAGGGGGGATGGATCCAAGCTAGAGGAGGGTGGATTCAGATTGGATGTTAGGAAGAAGCTCTTCACCCTGAGGATGGTGAGACACTGGAACAGTTGCCCAGGGAATTGGTGGAAGCTTCATTTCTGGAAGCTTTTACGAAAGAAGCTCTTCACCATGAGGATGGTGAGACACTGGAACAGCTGCCCAGGGAAATGGTGGAAGCTTCATCCCTGGAAGCTTTTAAGGCCAGGCTGGATGTGGCTCTGAGCAACCTGATGTAGTGTGAGGTGTCCCTGCCTATGGCAGGAGCGTTGGAGCTAGGGGATTCTTGAGGTCCCTTCCAGCCCTGACAAATTTGTGATTCTGTGAATGTATTTCTTGCAGCCTAACAACTCGGTGGAGCATTTAGGAAAGGTAAAAGGTGCAGTCCTGATCTCACTAGTGTCAGTAGCTAGATTTACAGACTTAATTTATCACTGTTTTTCTACTAAGTATTTGCATATTGAATGAAAATTAATAACTCTGTTTATGTTGATTATAATTTTTACATATAGAATCATTGCATTATCAAACAAATATTATTGTACTACACATTATGGTAGCAGAGGATTATCCATTGTCCTGAATACTCCATCACAATTTTAAAAATACTTTTTAAAATATAAACCAAGTCAGCAGATGTCCATGATCAAAAGAAGGAAAGCAGAATTAAGGCTTACAATCCTGGTGGACAAGTTCTCTGTGGGACAGCAATGTGCCTGTGTGGCCAAGAAGGCTAAGGGTATCCTGAGGTGTATTAAGAGCCAAATCAAGGAGATTCTCACCCTCTTTACTCTGCCCTAATGGGACCTCACCTAGAATATTGCATCCAGTTCTGGGACCCTGTCATGGTTTTTAAAGAGAGCCAACAGAAATGAAGCTCTTGAATTGGAGAAGAAGCCACAGTATTATATTTGGAGAGCTACAGAAAAGAAATGACAGAAGCAGATACAACAGTCATGGTGAAGCCCCTTGAATTTTCCCCCAGCCCAAAACTAAATCTGTAATCCCCAGTGCTCCGATTTCTCCCTCCCGCCATGCCTCCGCCGTCCATAGGCCTAAACACAAGCCTCTGGAGGCCCCTAAACAGGCCTGCTGCCTACACGTTTGTCAGATGAAGTGCCTCCTGCTCAACACAGGGCAGGAGGGGGAGGAAAGGAGAACGAGGTGGCCTTGCTGTGAGTTTATAAAGAGATAGCACAATTATGGTATTGAATAACAGTCTTCTAGTCCCCAGAAGATTTTTTTAACCCTATAGTTGTCAAACTGGGACAGACCCCAGTTCAAGAGGGACAGGGATCTACTTGAGAGAGTCCAATGGAGGGCTACAAGGATGATGAAGGTACTGGAGCACTGCCTTATGAGAAGAGGCTGAGAGACCTGGGGCTGTTTAGTCTGGAGAGGAGAAGACTGAGAGGGGATCTCATAAATGGATATAAATAGAAGGGGACTGGGTGTCAGGAAGGAAGGGACAGCCTCTGCTCACTTGTGCCCTGTGATAGGACAAGGGGCAATAGATGTAAACTACAGCACAGAAAGTTCAGTCTGGAGAAGAGGAGGCTCCAAGGTGACCTTATTGTGGCCTTTCAGTATCTGAAGGGGGCCTACAGAAGAGCCGGGGAGGGACTTTTTAGGCTATCAGAGAGTGACAGGACTAGGGGGAATGGAACAAAGCTAGAGATGGGTAAGTTCAGAATGGATGTGAGGAGGAAGTTGTTCAGCATGAGAGTGGTGAGAGCCTGGACTGGGTTGCCCAGGGAAGTGGTTGAGGCCTCGTCCCTGGAGGTGTTTAAGGCCAGGCCGGATGAGGCTCTGGCCAGCCTGATCTAGGGTAGGGTGTCCCTTCCCATGGCAGGGGTGATCCTTCTGGTCCCTTCCAACCCTGACTGATTCTATGATTATGGAGGAGGAACTACTTTACTGTAAGGGTGACAGAGCACTGGCCCAGGCTTCGCAGAGAGGTTGTGGAGTCTGCTTCTCTGGAGACTTTCAAGCTCCATCCGTCTGAATTTCTGTGTGCTAGGTTCTATGGTTCTGTTCTGGCAAGGGGCTTGGACTCAATGATCTATGAAGGTACCTTCCAAGCCCTAACATCCTGAAATCCTGTAAGGCATTAATAAATCAGGCACTATGCGCAGTTCCAGCCCTCCCAATAGGCACTTCCTTATGGACCAACAGAATGTTACAGACTTGACAGGAAGTGAATAGCACTGCTGAAAGTAAAAATCCTCTCCTGAAGGTTAAACATAAATTGAAGTTCAGACTCAAGAAAAGAAACTTAGTCTCTAAAGAGTGTCTATAAAGGATGTGCCAAAAGTCTGTCGTTAATCAGATGTCTTCTCGCTTCTAATACAAAAGCCCAGATCTCTAAATTCAGTTGTGGAGGTGCCTAAAGACCTATTAACATTTCAGTGGCTATGACCCAAACAAAGCCCCTGTCTAGGGAGTGATTGAGGTTGGAGGTAGGAAATTAAACAGGGGGTTTGTGAAAGACTGGACTGTAGTTGTTTGTTAGCTGGTTTTAGACAGATTATCTTCTTTCTCATGGAAGCTTTCATTTAATATGGTAGGGCTTTTTTTGAACATGTGCATTATTCATGCAAAGCAGCATGCAGCTGATGTTAATCAAAAAAAGAGAAAAATTGTCCTTCAGAGGTTCACAGAAAATGTATTTGGAAAAATGAAGTGAAAGTTTGTTATTTGGAAGCAAAATAAAATGCATGAGGAGCAAGATAAAAGGCAACAGAATCTGTTGCCTAATGCATGTTGAAAAGAAATAAGAAATGTATGAAAGGAAATCCATAGAAAAACTCCTCAGCAGGGTGACCTAAGTGATAAATTGCTGTCAGGCTCCAGGGCATTCTGCCATGCTTGGACGTGCTTGGACCTTTCTGTTCAAAGAGTTCCCTTTCACCCATCAGCTGTAACCCTGAGCAGCTAATCTGTGTGACTCAAAGCAATTTTGCATCATCATAGCATAGTGTGTACAAACAGTACCCCAAATGTGCACATCCACATTCAAAGCTGATACTTTGAGAAAAGGTTCTTTATTACTGGTTATAAAGCTCGAGTTACTCCACTTCTATTCAGACATGTCCTACATTGCAATGCACAAGCCTAGCAAGGATGACCTGGATTCAGTTCATTTCTTGAATGGAGACGGTTGTAAGGGTAGAATTACAGTGGAATTAAAAACATTATTGCTGTAGCTAGTAGAGAAATGAGTTTGTAGAAAGTTAACTGCTCCCCTGCTTCACTCAAGCTGCCTTTTATGTCAGTTTTAATGTCACCAACACACCAGACAAATAATGCAAGGTGCTATATTAAGTATTGCAGAGGAGAATGGGGGGAAAAGGAGAGGATTGTCTGAATTCAAGAAAGATGTTGAGATACTCAGACATGTCCAGAGAAGGTCAACAAGGCTGGTGAGGGAGCCGGAGCACAGCCCTGTGAGGAGCAGCTGAGGGAGCTGGGGTTGTTCAGCCTGGAGAAGAGGAGGCTCAGGGGGGACTGTGTTGCTCTCTAGAACTACCCAAAAGGAAGTTGTAGCCAGGTGGAGATTGATCTGTTCTCCCAGACAACCAGTGACAGAACAAGGGGACACAGCCTCAAGCTGTGTCAGGGCAGATTTAGGCTGGATGTTGGGAAAAAATTCTTCATGGAAGAAGTTATTGGCAATTGGAATGAGCTGCCAGGGAGGTGGTGGGGTCACCATCCCTGGAGGTGTTTAAAAGGAGACTGGATGAGGCACTTGTTGCCATGGTGTAGTTAATTAGATGAGATTAGGTGATGATCTAGAAGATCTTTTCCAACCTGATTGATTCTGTGATTTTGTGAACTGCAAGTTTTCCTTTGGCATCCTCTTGCTTTTATTCAAACTTGTACAGTGTAAGGATGTAGGCTGAATAAATCCAGATTCTAGACTGCTGTCCACAGTCTTGACAGCATTTGGTTTCTATTCCAGTTCATCACTTGCTTGCTACAGTCTGTTGCTCTTTATGGACACAGCAGATACATATTCATGATTGGCAAAGGGAGATTGCTTCATCTGAATGCTCTGTGCTCAGCCTGTGTCTACAAACTTGGAAAAATGGATGAGAAATACTCAAATGAAATTGGTACTAAGCACAGGAAGCTCGTTGATACACATTAATTTTGACCCAAGTCTCAACTATTGAATGAACAAAGCAAAGGGAAATGCAAGAAAGAGAATAAGCAGTTGTCAACTAAATAGGTTTTGCCCTAATCCATTAAATATCAGACAGATATGTGTTTAAAACTCCCTAGATTCAGGATTTGTAACATCTTTTGTTTTACTAGTATTACTAGGATTCTTAGTCTCAATGAAGTTTTACTGCTTACATGAGAAAGGAGAAATCCCTGGCTTACCCTTTTTCCATCATAGGTTGTCTCGCATAGTCTTTCATCCCTCTTTTTCACCTCTCTAAAATCAGCGCCAACAATCTTTACATCTCTTATTAGTGATGGATATTTTTCCCAGAGTTCATTCATTTTACCACCTTGTGCTGCTCCCCACTCTTTCGGTACTGCAAAATACATTTTCAGATTGGGGCTGTGGTAGTTTGAGGCTGGGTGCTTTTAAGAACCGCGAAATTGAAGACCTCCAGAGGTCCAGAGTGTTCAGGAGGTGGACAGGAGAGTGAATTACATTCACTTAAGTGCTGCATCCTTATAAAACTGGCTGCAGAGTCACTTTTCTTGCCTTCTCTCTGCCTCTCTCCTCCTGGGAGGAGGCACAGGCTTTTATCTCATATGGGGGAAGCCTTGACAATGTTGCCATTTAGGCCTGGAGATGTCACGTTGAATTTTAACTACGTGACAGTGTTGTGGTGTAGGGGAGAGAGGCAGTGGCGGTTGTGAGGTGCCAAGAGCTGCATTTCAAGGCCTGTTTTTGTTGGCCTAGGAAACAAGGATGTTTGTGAAAGCTTTGGCTTAATGGCTACTGTGTTAAGCCCAGACTGTGGATTTTGTGTATTTTATCTGTTTCTGTACTGTGTATGTAGTTGTGAGTGGCATTTCACAGAATCACAGAAGGTTAGGGGCTGGAAGGGACCTCCAGAAGTCATCCAGTGCAACCCCCCTGCCAGAGCAGGATCACCTATAGCAGATCACACAGGAGTGCATCTAGGCAGGATCTGAATATCTCCAGAGAAAGAGACTCCCCAACCCCCCTGGACAGATTTTTTCAGTGTTCTGTCACCCTCACAGGGAAAAATCTTTCCTCATGTTTCCACGGGACTTCCTGTGCCTCAACTTCCACCCATTGCCCCTTGTCCTGGCCTTGGGCATCACCGAGCAGAGCCTGACTGCATCCTCTTGCCGCTCGCCCTTTACATATTTGTAAACATTCACGAGGTCACCCCTCAGTCTCCTCCTCTCCAAGCTAAAGAGCCTCAGTTCCTCAGTCTTTCCTCATTGGGAAGATGTTCCACTACATCATTTTGTGGCTCTCTGCAGTGGACTCATTCAAGCAGTTTCCTGAGGTCCTTAGAATCAACCAGGTTGAAAGAGATGTCCAAGATCATCCAGTCCAAGAAGTCCTTCTTGAACTGAGTGACCCAGAACTGGACACAATATTCCAAATGCAGCCGTTCCAGTTAAACTTTCCAATCCTATCCAATCTTCTGTGTGAGCATTTTCCTTTACCCCTTGTGGAAGAGGTAAAAGAGCATCTGTCTTGCTCTAAGAATTTCATGACTGTGCAGCATTTCGCGTGCACCTGGCCATTGCACATAATATCACGTTTTAGGTGTCAGTGTTTTTCATTCTCTCTGCAGTCTGACAAGCTTTTTTGATGCCACTTTTGAATGAACAGTTCGTTCAGACCTAGACCAAGTGATACTCAGAGTGATTTCCACAGTCAGTACAATTACCTGTTGTTCTTTCAGGCCCATAGATATTTAATTCTGTCTTCCCTAGTATCTTACTTGAACCTGTCAATACTGAATTGCATTTGCCGTTGTCTATCTCATTCCTTAACACTGTTAATCCCCTCTGAAGGGCCTCACAGTTCCATCAGGACTTGATACAAAAGCATTTCAGTCATCAGCAGGATATTTTGCCTTCTTAGCTGCTGTGATCTCCCTGAAACATTAGTATGTGTATTATGTAGTACACAAATGATCCTAGTGGGAAGGCTTTAGTAACTGATGGTTTACACTTTTGTCATGATGAGAGAAGATCATTTCATTCCACTCAGTTTTCCTTCTCTTCACTGGTTTCTGATCAACAAAAATATTTGGCCAGTCAATCCATGGCTGTTTAGTTGCTTCACTTGCCTCTTGTGGAGAAACTTACCCAGGGGCCTTTGAAAGTATAAGTAAATTAGTTCAACTGCTTCTCCTTTATCCACTCTTTTAGTGACGTGTTCAAAGAATTCTAATACATTAATAGGGCACAGTCTCCCTTTGGGAAAACTGGGCTGGTTGGAACTTATCATACCATGACCTTTGTACAGGCTCATTATTTTGCTTTTAATTATTATGAGCAGATAGGGTGCACATGCCTGATTTACTGGTCTGTTATTCTGCACAGGTTACCTAGGAACCTTTCTGGAATACAGTATTTGCTTCCTTACAGTTCTTGCGGTTTTCTGTGGCATTTCCCAGTGGTAGTGTTGTATTTTTTTTCCCTGCAATACACGGATAAAAGAGAGGAAGCAGACTTCCAATAGCAAAACATTGGTGCCTAGAGCTCTGTATTTTCAGCACTGCACAGGTTTAGGCACAGTGAGAGATGTAATCTAATCTTGGTGCAGCTCTATTTCTGTGCTGTTATAGCCACTAAACCAGATGAGCACAAGCAACAGATACTGTTTGGAGTTTTACTTCAATTTATTTACAGTATCAGGTGACTCTTTAATCTGTGGGCAGGCTTCTTAAAAGTTGTTCCATAACATGGGTTGTTTTTAAGTTGTAACTGCAGAGATGGTAGGTAATTATACTTCACAGAGTCACAGACTATTAGAGGTTGGAAGGGACCTCCAGAGACCATTGAGCCCAACCCCCCTGCCAAAGCAGGATCAGCCAGGGTAGTCATGGCCCTGTTTGTTTTATAATTGTTTATCTTTTGCTGGTAAAGTTAGGGTTTAAATTGATTTGTCAAGTGTAATTTAGATGCAGGAACAAAATTTACATAAGCTCTAAAATGATTGTTTTCTATTTGTTCAACTCTTTTAGGTCACAGGGCTGAATACATGACAACAAGGTAAGATATTTTTATTTACCTTGATTTTGATGTGCAAATGTAATAACATATTAGAAGTTGTAATTTCAGCAGAAGTTTGTATGGCTGTATAGCATCATTGTTGACCTTGTCGCATAAATTGTGTCCTCTGACATCCAGCATTTCTGTTTCTGCATACTAATGGGTAAATGACTGGACTCTTCATCTTCTTCATTCTTCAGAGCTGCTTAGGCCAATGTCAAGGGTGGTACAAGCTGGGGACATCCTTACAAATATTTGTGAACTGCACATCAAATTTGAAAGTTGCAGGAGACTTTTTGATGCTAAAAAATAAATATCTTCCAGTTACTAGAGATAATGTACATCTCAGGAGGGTTATTTAATTTCAGCGGGATACACGATTCAGAAGAACACTATTCAGAGATGAATTTAGGGGATATTCTGCATCTTTAGTAACCTACCTGTGGACAGGAATAACTGCCTCTCCCAGCATCCATATGTTTAATACTGAAATGGGTCTATCTGTTCACAAAAAAGGAAGGATACGGTGTTAGATTTCCCTGCTTTGTGCAGCAGGTACGTTTTCAGCTGTGTAATACCACACCTGCGACACTGCCTCCAGACATGAACACCAGATGAGTTCTGCAGCCTGCAGGGAGCAATGGCAACTGTTTGAATTTGCAGCTGCCACTTTTGTGTATTGCTGTTGGGCACCCTCCCCATCCTGATGACAGCAAAAACATCCAGCTCAGCTTTCCTGCCCTCAAACTTTCCTTCTCTTTTCGTGTCAACTCTTATCGTTGAATGTTTTGGGTTTTTTTATTAAAATACAAAAAGAAAGGGCCCTTGACCTTCCAGCTAAGAAGTATGGATCAGTTCTGGCTCTGCCTTTGCTGAACCAATTGCTTTTGTATATTTTTTCTACCTGCTTTTCATATTCCTGGGGACATCTCTGCAGACTTCAGGTCACCTTTCTCCCAGTGCTCCATGGTCTGCTTTAGCTCTTTAAAGTTGGGCTTGCTCTCTTATACAACCCCAGATGAAAAGTGGTAACAAATCAGAGCATTCTTCCAATTACTGATGGTAATTCTGAGATCCATGCCTTTAACCGTGCCCCCAGATGCTGCCAGGAATGCATGGAGGTCAGCAAGCTTATATCTAATGAGAAAAATGTTCTTTTTGACTCTAAAGCAGGTGACCTGTCAGGTTCACATCATCCTAAATTCCCTGCTGTGTTAGCAGCTGAAAGGTGATGAATCTAGGCACTGATTGTGCCTTAGGAAAGTTGGGAATCAACTGGAAGCCAAAACCTGTCTTCTCACAGCTGGTCACTTAGAAACTCTGAAAGAATAAGGCCTGTCCATTGAATCCTCAGAGCCATTTCCACCTCCGGCTGGGACCTGTCTGTTGCCCCAAGGTTCAGTTAAGTTTCCAGGCTGTAAGACAGGCAAATGGAAATATTCTTCAAGGTCAAGGTTAAATTGAAGAAAGGAAGAGGATATATTTAAAGATTACTTTAAACAGCAGATAGTACCCAAACAGACCAAAAGCCCCATCACTTAATGTTCCACATGTTATTATTCCTCTTCGTTTCTGATAAAACACTTGGGTTTTTTGCAAATTCCTGGAAAAAAAAAGACAGAAGCTTTGGAGTGCTGGTTCAGGGGAAGTAGGAAAGCTGTTGGCAGGTAGCATGCTCTGACATTCACAAAATAGATTCTGTCCTAGGGAACAATACTTATTTCCTGTGATGTCTTTCAGTTGTAGTTATTGCATTTGTACACACTTTGCAGACCGAAGTTTTGTGTGTTCTTCCTTTTCATTTTATTGTCTGATGCTGCTTTTGTTTGTTTCAAGATGATTTGACTTTAATTCCTTTAGCTAACTTACAAGATATTTCTCTTCTTCTGTGAAGATGCAGATGGTTTGATCTGGAAGACTAAAGATGTGTAACTTTACTGTCTCTAGTTGAAAATGCAGACATCTTGGTTTTGTATTATCTTAGGAGTGTGATGAACAACTTTAATTTGCATTTGAAGTTTCTTCAGCATGAAGCAACTTTTCTGCTTGATAAGAGGTGCTTCTAGCAGCTGGGCTTGTGCTACGGCTGGCAGGATGAATTCCAGTGGTTGCTGCACATTTCATGCATGACCACAACAAAAAAGGCCATTCCAGTTGTGCAGAGTTTGGAATAAATGTATATGGTAAAACTACAAAGCAGAGGTTCATAAAGAATGTAAACATCTATCCATAATTAATGTGTTTTTAATGGGAGAGTTCTGCACTCTTTAAATCACTGTTAACACTTCAATTTGATGGAAAGTGTTTATCTGACAAGTGCTTTGTTCACTTCTCCCTTTACAGTGTTCTTCGGTTTTGCCATGAGTTTGCAGACAATTTTATTGTGTAACTTAATTTTACCTTGCTCAGTAACCATATTCCCTTCCCTTAGGCCTCCAAATCTTCCCCCTAAGCCCCTGAAATACAGGAAGCCCAGACCCCGATCACAATATAGTGCTAAGTTGTTTAATGGTGATTTGGAGTCATTCATCAAGGTACTGGCAGAAGCCATCCTCGAGGCTGATCTCAACGCTTCCTTCTATAATGGTCACCCCCTCACATGTGATGAGGCAGATCATTATGTTTAAGTCTGTCCTGAGGCTCTTTTCTTTCCCAGGTGATCAATATAATACTTCCTGAAGTCAGGGGGAAAGAGGGGGGTTCATTTCTGACACTAACCTCCCTACAATTTTGTTAATCAAGCAAGGATAATTTTGGTAACCTGATTTTATTAGAAAACTCAGCATCACATAGGAGATAAGATGGAGTGGTACATCCCACAACTTACCACAATTTCCTGCTTGCCATTTTCATTACATTCAGTATTCAAAGCCTTTGGAGAAGCAGCGTTGCCCTGGGTCTGATATCTAGTTTTTTATTTCCTGTGACTTTAGGAATTCATTATATTGTGTGAAATTGTGATCACTGCTATTCTGGATCTCGTATCTTTGCTGTATTTACTATCTTCTTCTCTCTCATACTTTTATTTCTAATAACGCTTCTAGCCGAGGCCGAAGGAACTCTCACACGAGACATCAGGTATAGTTCTGGTGACAAGAGAACCATCTTTGCCTCACTTTTGGGTTGCATTCGTGCCTGGCTCAAAATTAGCTCTTTCAAGGACTTGGAGGAAGAAGTTTGCATTAAGAAATAAATGCATGAGTACAGCAGGCAAAACTGACCCAGAACGCAGCTCTGGAGTTCTTGCAGTTTTGAATGATACTGAAATGGATATTTCCTTATTCATTAACAAGCACCTGCCCATCACAGTCAGTTAGCACCTCTGGGCACTAGCTGGCAGAGTTCAGGGGAAAAAATCTGCCAAAAACATGTAAGAATGCATTGATAAATGCAGTGAATGAAATTCCTGACTGTAAGCTCTGTGAACTGGGTTTGACTGTTACGGGGATTATTTTTTTTTCTTTCCTGTGGAATTTAGCTATCAGCAAATACTTTGCAGAACAAATTCTGTGTGCAGTGGCACCACACCAGTTTAGCTGTCTTTAAATCAAGCTTTCAGCCACTCTCATTACAACTGTAGGGAAAACTTATTATGCAGACAGTGCAGTGAGGTGCCAAGACTCTCGGGAAATCATCACATGATGCAAGAGATTAATATCATGAGCAGTTTCTCACTCAAGGATGAAAATAAGCAAAGAAGCAGAAACTCCCACAACAAAAGCCCCTAGCTTAGAGAAGCAAGGGGCAAATCAGGAGAAATAGTGACCTGTCACAGAGGGTTATGCTACATGGCAGTGTGGGTGACAAGGCTTACTTGCAAATGGAGAGTCCTACAAAACCTTTCAGAAGGAAAGAGGAAAAGAAAGCTGATAGATCTGTCAATGGGGGAGCTAAGATAAGAAAAGATTCCTGCCCAAAGGCCATGTCATTGCTGATAGGGATGAGTCATTCTGACAGACACAAAAGGATTGCAGCTAGGGAGATGCGGTATTGCACCAAATGGCTTCTTGTTACGGTTCTGCATGGTAAGGAATGACTTCCTATGCCTCAACTTCCACCCGTTGCCCCTTGTCCTGTCATTGGGCATCAGCAAGCAGAGCCTGACTCCATCCTCTTGGCACTCACCCTTTACATATTTATAAACATTCATGAGGTCACCCCTCAGTCTCCTCCTCTCCAAGCTAAAGAGCCCCAGCTCCCTCAGTCTCTCCGAAACTAAGTATGAGAGCAAATTTTTTTGTTGTTTTTTTGGTACTTTCTTACTGCAAACACTTTGTTCTCCAAGGCTTTACATTCTCTGCGTGTGTACTAACAGGAGATACGGGTGCATGTTGTGCATGTTTTCTAATACTCTGCTGGTTTTGGAGAACCAGACTGTTCAGTGTGGGTGAAGATGACAGCATTCCTGGGTTTGAAGCCTGACCTATTCCACTGAGATGGTTGTTTTTTTTCAGCTCAGCTCTTACTGAATCGTGACACAAGTCAAACAGAAAATGCTCCTCCAGACACTACTGGTTCTTGGCTAGCCAGAGTTCGCAAGGTTTTAAATTGAAAGACAAGCCACAATTTAAATAGCATAATTAAATAGCATAATTAGCAAATTAAATGGCATAATACAGTCTTCTGTAACCCCACTAAAACAGCATGGAGTGCACAGAAGATCAGGAGCTGGGCTGTCTCAGGAAGTGCCTCATTTCATTGTTCCACTGTGTGTTATTTGTCAAACTGTTTTTAGTAGTTGGCTTTTCTCCTATTTGGGCTTAATTCATAGACTTTCCATTAGTGTAATTTAGCATGAAAATGACAGACTAGTTTGTAAGAGAAAATGTGTATTCTGACTTAGAGGGTGCTTTTGAATTCGTGGGTTTGTACTACACATGGGTTTTATATTAAACTTTCAAACAAATTAATCAGTTCTCTGAGCACTTACATATTTGAGATACATTTGGGGGAAAAAAATTATAGCTTTCCAGACAAGAGTTACAAAGATACCTATTATTTATGAAACAGTGATTTTGCCAGCATTAGCACCAACTTTTCTAAATAGTTTTTAATGGTATGATTTGTGTCTTCAGGAGGCATTTGATGACTTGTAGTCATTAATATGCTTGGTGTAAACCATCCATTTTTTTTAAGTGCCAAAACACAGATGAAGATCTGTGACTGTTCTTTTGGAAAATGGCCAGTTTAAAAGAAAGAGACAAATAACTCACTGAAAATTAGTGTATTTGTGTAGTCTTCTACTCTTCCCATCACAGGCATTTCTCTCATGTATTAAAAACATCTCTACTTAAGTGGTGGCTACAGACCTGCTGCTGTGTCATTAATGATACCAGGAATGTTGATACCTGAGTATTGCCAATGGCAGGTGGGGAGGCATAGGCTGTCTCTTCCCTTTCCAAATACCTTTGTGCCTGCAGGAGAGGCAGCTGAACCACACACTCAGCTCAAAGTGGCTGCAGTTCACCACCCACTGTATTACCAGCTAGTTAGAGCAGCCTAAAGCAACACGTCAGGCCATCATCTGCCCTGCATTAGGATGTGCAAATCAGCAGTGCTCTCAGGTCAGGAGGTGGATTTGCAGAATCACAGAAACATTTTGGTTGGAAAAGACCCTTAAGATCACTAAATCCAACCAATATCCCAATTCTGTAAGGTTCACCCCTAAACCATAACCCCAAGCACCACATTCAAATGACTTTTAAACACATCCAGTGTTGGTGAGTCAACCACCTTCCTGGGCAGCCCATTCCAATGCCTGACCACTATTGCCCTGAAATAACTTTTCCAATGTCCAGTCTAAACCAGTCACAGCTTGAGGCCATTCTCACTTGTTCTATCACTGAATACCTGTCAGAAGAGACCAACACCAATCTCTCCGCAAGGTCCTTTCAGATAGCTGTAGACAGCAGTGAGATGTCCCTCAGCCTCCTCTTTTTCAAGATAAACAGCCTCAGCTCCTTCATTCACTCTTCATCAGATTTATTCTCCAGGCCCTTCCCCAGCTTCGTTGCCCTTCTCTGCACTCCCTCCAGCACCTCCACGTCTCTCTTGTTTTGAGGTGCCCAAAACTAAACACAGTACTCAAGGTGTGGCCTCACCAGAGCAGAGTGCCCCATGCAATGTCTCTTGGTGGCTGCTCTCCAAGAATAATTCTGACAGTCCAGTAGGTCCCAAAAGGACTTGGCAACTCTTTGTAATGGACACTTTTTACCAAAAAAAATCCCCAAACCCCACAACCTCAAGCATTAGGCCCTGCTTGATTAGATCCATATAGGATTTTATTTGCCAGGAAAAGAAACGTAAGTTAAATGGATGCATAGGGATCATCTTTATGATGAATTACTACTCTTAATAATAAACTTTTTGAAAGGCAAATTCATTGCTTTAACTCATTTTTGCTTCAAAAATCTAAAACGTATGCATGAGCTTAGATGTCACATACAGTGTTAGCCAGATGCAGTGGCAGAGAGAAAACCAAGTATCTGAATTTCACAATTCAGTTATTATAATGGAGAACTGTAACCCTTTCCCTTCACCTGTTCCTCTTCCTCCTTCCCTAAATGGGAAGAGTACTTTGTTAGAAATTATATTGGGTTTTCCTATGTGTTTTTTTGCCAGCACTGTATGTCCATCTGGACTGATCAAGAAAATGCGTTTTCACATTCAATTCAGAGTAGGGAGATTTGCTCTCTCTGATCTGCAGTTCACTTTTTCTGCTCTTGTGTTTCCAGGATTCGGGACAAGTCATTCCTCTCATTGTGGAAAGCTGTATCAGATTTATCAATTTATATGGTAAGTACTAGAACTTACTATGTCATTTCATTATTGTCCTGACTTTTCTGTGTATCTTTTGCATATGGGCCATGATAAGGTGCACCCAAGGGTGCTGAGAGAACTGGCTGATGTTATTGCTCTGCCGCTCTCCATCATTTTTGCCAAATCGTGGCAGACAGGAGAAGTGCCTGAGCACTGGAGAAGAGCCAATGTCACTCCAGTCTTCAAAAACGGCAAGAAAGAGGTTCCAGGTATCAGCCAGTCAGACTCACCTCCATCCCTGGCTGGAGGGCCAGGCCCAGAGAGTGGTGGTCAGTGGTGCCACATCCAGTTGGCAGCTGTCACTAGTGGTGTTCCCCAAGGATCAGTGCTGGGCCCAGTCCTGTTTAATATCTTTATTGATGATCTGGACAAGGAGATTGAATCCAGCATCAGTAAGTTTGCTGTGGAGTCTCCTCCTCTGGAGACTTTCAAGGCCTGTCTGGATGTGTTCCTCTGTGTCCTGAGCTAGATTGTATGATCCTGCTCTGGCAGGGGGGTTGGACTCGATGATCTCTTTGGATCTCTTCCAGACCCCTGACATCCTGCGAACACATTTAGCACCACAGGTTGTTTTGTTTGATTTTTTTAAATACAGAGATTAAAAGTATTTTTAAAACTAGATTAATTTCTCACTGCTGTCCCCCATCTTTTTGCAGGTCTTCAGCATCAGGGAATTTTTAGAGTGTCTGGTTCCCAGGTGGAAGTCAATGATATTAAAAATTCATTTGAGAGAGGTAATTGCATTTTCATTTATTCAAGAACTTTAATATCTGACATCTTAAAATATTTAAAATTCTGATTGCTTTCTTGGCTGTTTAAGCAGTTTGCATGCACTTAGAGTGCTGCACCTACAGCTCCGCACTGTCGTATGCTTAAAGTGTAATCATGACATGCGTGCTTTTCCCCTCCTACGTCCCAGGAGCTTGAGGTTGTTGTTCATTTGTTTAGATGAGGCTATGACTCTTGAATCAGCTGTAAGCTTTAGTCTTTTGTTAGTGATAAGCTGCAAATAATGATTTGTCTACATTGTACTTTAAAGATCTTCAGGACGGAAAGGTTATGGGGTTTAATTAGATTCAAGAGACTACTTAATACAATTTGAGAACCCTGTTACTTAAACTTCTAGAACAGAAGTGCTCAACTTTCTGGACCCTCTGCCAAAGTGGCATCAGGATCAATGAAAGTACAGGCTGTGAAAGGGTTGTTACATTTTCAACCACTGTTTTCATTCCCAAAGGAAACTTCATCCCTGGAGGAGGAATTATGGGAAAGATACCAGAAAGCGAAAGCAACTTTTTAAACACAAGTGGCTTCTAACACCCAGCCTAGCATTGCTCTGCTAGGGAAGCCAGGACCTATCAGTCCCGTACCTGTGTAAAAATTGTGTTAGTTACCATTTAAAGACAATCTTACAGTCTCTTTTCTTGAGTCTTAGAAGCTGGGGTTTTTAATTTAGAGAAGGCCCTTTTGCAGGTCATTTGCTAGTAAGGAAACTCTTGGAGCAATAAGTTGCATGACCAGAAGCATGAAAAAATTGCAAAACATTTTCCTCCCCAGAATTAGTTACATATCTTGTTAAACCTGACAACCTAAAGCAACCTACCTAAAACAACCACTTTTACATGCTAAGTGAACCCACATCCTCCTATTCTCCAGCTTTTAAATCTGTCTTATCATTAACTGCTTCTCCTAGGTAATGTTAATCTGGAAGATACATACATTTTAAAGCGTTTCAAGATTAAAGTCTTCAAAATTCCATGTAGTTCCATCATGTCTGAAGTTTCAGTCAGAGTTTCAGTTCCTGGGCAGTGTTTTCTGAATTTTAAATGAAGATAACTTTCCAGTTCAATGAGTTATTACTCGACTCAAACTGCTCTATGTAAACTCCCAAAGAATAGTCTGAGATATGCTATTCAATTAAGAAAGTTTAGAGGGTTTTCATTTTACTGGCAGTAAATAACAAAATGTCCATAATTACCTAGTTGAAAGTCCAGAGCCTAAGAGATCACTAGCTTATGCCATTTAAAGAAAGCTTTATTTAGGCTGCCAGTTTGGCTTTAGTCATAGCCTGGGATTTCTAAATCTGTGTTTATTATCTTACTCGAATGCTTGCGTTGCCACCTCCCACACACTGAAAACAAAAAATCCCCAAAATGCCACTCACTTATAAAAGTGTTGCGTGCAAGAATGCTCCTGCATGGGTGTTTCATTCACTTTATTTACTTTTTAAGGTGAAAATCCTTTGGCAGATGACCAAAGTAACCATGACATTAACTCAGTTGCTGGAGTACTGAAGCTCTATTTCCGAGGGCTGGAAAATCCTGTCTTTCCTAAGGAAAGATTTAATGACCTTATTTCTTGTATCAGTAAGTAGAACTTTCTGTTTCTTTCTCAATAGAATTTTACTTTCATATATACAGTAGAGGCCTGGAGAAAAAAGAGCTAACTTCACAGATTTTTCTGAGACAATTTGTTTGCCATCTGTAGCTGTCTGGGTCTGTTATTAGTCATACTCGCAGCTGTGGTTGTTCCTTTTTCCCGGTGGGATTAATGTACAGTGCAACTCTTTGTTTAATAGGGCAGGAAGAATATCCTTTGGTATACAAGAGATAGTTACATTTAAATGCATTATTATTTTCCTCTGTGTGCTGGGGCAGACAGAAGGGAATGAAGTCAAGACCATGCAAATAGAATACATTGCTTTGTGGCAAGGTTTTCCTGCCCCACATCTTGGGGTCAGCACTGGTGAATAAGTAACTAACTGCTCGATACTGTGTAGTTCTGGACCTTTACTGTGCTCAGCTTAAAACCCTTGATCCAACCAGCAGGAAAACCCTTCAGTGCAGGAATGGAGGGGAGCAGCTGAGTGTTTTCTGTTGAAGAGCTCAGTCTGCCTTCCAACACACAAACTGTAATGGGATGCCTTGGAGGAGCCTTGCATGGGTCTGTATACTGCTGGTGTTTGTAGCCAGACACAGAAATAATTTAGGAAGTTCTCAGTGAATGAGTGAATTGCTCTGGCATGCGCAAAACCTCTTCCAGTTCACAGGTCCCTGCCGATGTTGAGGAGGGTTAAGGCCAAGCCAGCTATCAGTAGGCTTACTGTTGCCTGTGAGTCACTTAGAAGTGGTCAGAGGTGCTAGGTTTGTGGGAGACTTTTCTGCTTTCAACCTTTCCCTTGTAACTTACCTTCTGCAGTCAAGAGAGAAAGAGACAGTTTCACAGGTAATGAGGACCAGTCCTTTGGGACTCGGGGCAGGCTCCCTCCAAACTTGCTTTGGCAAAGGGGTCTCAGCCTAGCAGACAGGACTGCAGATAGGTGTGTACACAGTGCCCTGGAGTGGCTATCAGATGAGCTTTTCTGCTTCTTGCTGGGGGAACCCAACATAGGTGGGTTCCTTCCCACATAGGGAAGATTGCAGTAATTCAGCCTGGAGGTTATGGATATGGGTATGGCTGTGACCAAGTCTGTGTGCAATGTTTTGTTTCATTTTGGGGGGGTAGTTTTATACAGCTGTTGCTACTTATAACTTGATGGTACTGAGGAGTCCTGAGGAACCTCAACAATGCAGTTCAGCAGTCTGACCTCTGATGCCGAAGGGGACACTCTCTTTAGGAAGCATAATCTCATAATCTTGGGTCAACTCCAGTTCAGCTTTAGCTAACTGTGCTGTCACAATCCAGAAAATGTCTGCCAGTCATTGCAAGTGAAATCTTAAACGGGACCCTTTTTACTGAGTGACTTTATACATGTCAGGGATGATGGAACTTTAATAATCCTGCTCTGTTTTTCATTTCTATATGAAATAAAGTGTATTTGCTGGAAAAATGTATTGCTCTAATGGCTTCAGTTGACAGGAAATCTACCACATTCTTGGATAAGATGTTCAAATTATTAATCACTTTCACCACTAAACATTGGTACCAAATTTCTGCTGTCACATTCTGCCCACTGGGTCTCTTTTTTGACTTTATTATTTTGACTAACCAGTAAGAAAAATATAAATGAAGGTTCTTATATGTGGAGATGGTATTTCACTGTGGTGAAGAGCTTTAAATTGAATTGTAAAATACCAAGAATGAGTATTCAACTTAAAGATACTGGACAAGAGTGCTTAGGAATGGAAAAAAAAAAACACTTGCCCAAAGCAACCTTTTAAAATGTGCCAAGAAGAACAACCTGGATTGTTTCAAAGAGTTTCTGTTCACCTTAGAAGCTTCTGAAGATGGAGTGGGGTATGTGGAGAGGTAGAACTTCAGTGAACTGAGGATGCGTACGAGTCACCTGTGCAGATGGGAGAAATTCACCAGCCTCTCACAGCATCACTGTCTGAAAGAAATCCAGTCCACTTATCCCCAAGTGGTCTTCCATTATTGAGAACAGCAATAAAAATGTCAGTGAATACTAGATCTCTTCTGTTAGGTCTTGGTTTCTGTAGAGGTTGTCTATTGCATGTTAAATAGCATTATAATCTAGTAGACCTGAAATCAGTGACAACCAATACTCTGAAACAAGGTCACTGCTTTTTGCCAACGCATTTTACAATGGAAGGGTTATTGGGAAAGAGGCACTGCCCTCTGCTCCTGGTTTGGACAGGCTGTTCTCTGAGGCTGCCATAAATCTGGATTCGAAAGCATGACCTATGTGGAGTGTCTGAGAGAGCTGGGGGTGTTCAGGCTGGAGAAGAGGAGGCTTAGGGGAGACCTCATCACTCTCTACAACTATGTGAAGTGCGGTTTAAGCAAGGAGAAGGCAATCTCCCTGGTGTCAAGCGACAGGACTAGAAGAAATATTTTCAGGCTGCACCAGGGGAGGTTCAGCCTGGATGCTAGGAAATATTGCTTCACAGAGAGGGTTCTCAAACACTGGAATGGTCTAATCAGGGCAGTGGTGGAGTCATCATCCCTGGACGTGTTTAAGCAGTCTGTGGACCTGGCACCTGAGCATATGGCTTAGTGTTGGCCCTTTAGTGCTGGATTGAGGGCTGGACTGGATGATCTTTGAGGTCTCTTCCAAGCAGATGTATTCTGTGATCCTGTGGCAGCTTGTGAAAAGGAGATGTAATGACTGACTAGTTCTTCCAGATTTTACTTCTGCGATTGCTGTTACAGAGGAAAGCAAAGGATTTTCCTCCTGATAATGTGTTGTAAGACTACCAGATCTGTTTCTGTCAGGTGTTAGAGGAAACCAGGGAAGGGTGATTTTTGATTTTTGCTATCTTTAGAGAAACTCTGAAATGGTGTGGCAGAAGGAGGAGAGCTAAGTTTGAAGCACAGCAGGAGAAAGGGAGTTTTCTCTTTGAGCGCATTGGGGTGAGTTTGCTTTGTGCTGTCACAGCAAAGGGTTTGAATGTGGTGTGAGAAGAGAAAGAAAGAGCTCTTGTGCACCCAGAGACAGCCCCACCACTGCATGCTGGGAACAGTGGGCTGTGTGTCTGCACCTTTTGACTGAGAAGCCTGAGGCAGAGTGTTTTTACAGCTGGGTACCTAGACTGTGTGCTTTAAGTGGCCCACCGCTCCCAATGAATAAGATGGGGTGTTTTTGTTGTTTGAAAAAACAACCATCTCAGAATATTCCACCTGTCACTGATCAGTTTAACTAGCACCTATGTGGCATGTGCCATCAGAAACTTGATCTCAAAGGCCCTTCCCATCTCTATCTTTTAACCTTAAAGCTTTGTAGATCTTGCAAAAAAGTCAAGGCAAGATTTTTCTCCCACTTCAGACTTTGAACTATCATAGTTACATTTGTTTCTTCTTTTGTGCTCTTTGTGACCTCACGTGTTAATTATGTTACTCTTTGAGTTACTGGGAGCAGGGCCAGGCACCCTTTCCTCTCTAAGCAACACATTACTGTAAACTCTTAAGATCACAACCGGTATGTAGAGTCCAGAAAGCTTTCACATTTTCAGTTAAGACGGTTTAAATGCTCTTATTTTGCCTTCACTGTCTGATGAGCAATGAGGAAAAGAACGAGCACTGATTTGCTTTCAAATAGTTTTTCAAGATAAACGTCAGTGTGGGGTGTTTGTGTTGTTGGGTTTTTTTTAATTGTTGACAGAAATTGTTAGAAAGGGGGGGAGGAGGAAAGCAAATTTATGAAGTTAATGTTCACATAAAGCTGTAAAAGGGCAGTATGTCACGCATTTTAGATGGCAATGTGATGTTGCTAGTGAAAAACCCCTTGAAGCTGAAGTACTTAGTTATGGATGTCAAGCATAATTGAGGCTACAGCTGCAAAGTGAACCTTTCCTCAGTACAGCCACTGAGGAATTCCTTTGCATTTATGCATATATTTCCGAATGAAATAGACCATTGTGTTTTAAAGCTTTTCCTTTTGCAGATACAGTGAAGACAGTGCTAAATGAATGTGACTTTTAGGGCAATTTGTATCAATTAAACTCATGAGAACAGTCTTATTCTATTTGGCCTTATAAACTGGTTTAGATAAAAATTCAAGCCAAATCGTAACTTCTCCAGAGCAAGCATGAAAGGTAGGACAGAATGTAAAGAATCCATCTGATTATGGGCCCTAATTCTGCATTCGCAGCAAAAGGAGTGGCTACTGTTGTTCCCTGCAGCACTCAGCCATCCAGAAGGTAAAATAAGGTGGGGGGAAAGGAAGAGAATTGCACTGCACTCTTCCTGCCCCTTTGCAGAAATAGGTTGGGCAAAACACAAGCATATTACTTGTAACACAAGCTACATGGAGGCAGAGGGTACTGAAGCTGTGCTTGGGGCCGGCTGTAATTCACCTTCACTGCTGGGGCAATGCAGTTCCTCTCCAGGTGTGATTTACATGAATTACAGCTGTGCAGTGTAGCAGCAGATGCCTGTCAGCTATCCAGGCTGCTTAGTTTCTTCTCAGGTCGTTATAATTCTTCTTGGTTTCATCTCCCTTGCCTTAAATTTGATATACTAAGATGCCAGGATGGATGAAAACTTACATCTTTTTTCCTTCTCATTTCTATAATTTCAGCGCCTTGCTGCCAGGAGTGCCCATTTACCTAACAGCATAAATGTTATGAAAGAAAATCTTAATGCTCTTCCAGGCTATTGCCCATTACTTAAAAACAAAAAAACACCTATATTCTGAATTGTCAACTCTTCCTGAAAAAGTTTCAACTAAATGGCAACTGTTTCCTTCCCTAAATGTCAGTAGGGGCCATTGTGTTTGTCCTTCTCTAATACCTTCTTAAATAGATCTGAAAGAACTCTTAAGTGGCATTGCTGGCTTAATATACCAATCTT
The DNA here is from genome assembly GCA_013400475.1 of Tricholaema leucomelas. Taxonomy (NCBI): domain Eukaryota; kingdom Metazoa; phylum Chordata; class Aves; order Piciformes; family Lybiidae; genus Tricholaema lacrymosa; species Tricholaema leucomelas. The sequence goes on from WAAF01020584.1 coordinate 406,821, forward strand.
TGAGCTGGATCATACTCACCTACCAGAGTGGAAAGAGACACAAATTGTTAACTTTAGCACTGATACATATTCATGTAGATTACTTGTCAGCTGCAAATTGACCATAAAAATTACATCTGCAACTGTAACTCAGTCCCGTTTGACGTGCAGCGAGTGTGTAAAATATGCATTAGGCATTCACTCTTACTATTAGGCATCACACCAAGTGGAAGTAGCAAGCGACACACACGCACCCCTCCAGAGATAGCACATTGGATTTAATCATTGAAAACAGAGGTCCTAAAGGGGAGAGGTATCTCTTACATTACCATTGTTTACTTTCTTATTCCTACTTCGCATAGCTCTTGACTGTCAGATCTGTGTATCTTGCTCAGCACTGGCTGTTAGCGTATCACCATTCATTCACCGCTGACACCAGCTTGCTTATTGCACGTGTTCTGACTGCTAATTTCTTTCCTTTGCCAAATGCGTGCAGTTCTTTTGCTACTGCTACTGAGACTGGCCCATGGAGACAGCAGAGGATGGTAGAAGGTGAACTATCCGGAACTCGAGTGTCTGGACTCTGACTGCTCTCAGGCATAGTCTTCTATTTGAGTAACAATGTCTCTCACTTCCAGTGCAAGAAGAGACCATGTGTAGAAGACCAAGAAGAGTGTGGTGCTTTTGTAGAACTTTAAAGCAGAGTGATAAACGCATGCAGGTCTTCAGTTGGCCCAAAATATTTAAGAGCCAGCAGCAGTTACTCTCTTGCACAAGTCTTTTATTCTCTATCACCAAAGCACTGCGTTTACATATTCAAATGCTTGTTGGCTTTTGTCATGCTCCACTACTTAAGAATTACTGCTTAATTAAACTTCAATTTACATTCTCTTAATGTTATTTAGCATGGATATATCATTTTCTTCGTTGATCATTTGTATTGGGGGGCTTGCATCAGTTACTGTGTTTTCTTCCCTCTCAGGTTTCCTTTACTGTTCTGAGGCAGATTGGTCACTTTTGATCTGGTTCACTTTAGTGTCTGCCCTTGCAGAAACCTCATCACGAGTTAAAATGTGGTGGTTAAAATGTGTTACTTATCATGAAAAAGTGGGCATTAATTGATTCTGTGTGTCTCTGCAGTAAGCAAAGGTGACACCACCTCTCCAGAACAGATTCCAGTGTTCTGGGAGGCCACAGATCACACTTCTAAACACTGAGGATTTATGCCTATCTCATGCTATTGGTCCTTAGCCCGTGGCTGACAAAGGCAGCTAGTTGATAAGTGGTTCTTTCATTTATGCAATGACACTAGCTTCATCCAAATTCATTCATCCAGTTCAAGGACAAAGAGTGTTTGCAGGGGAAGTTCATGGGATATCAATAAATAAATCTTTTCCAAGAGCAGTGCAAGACTGCATCTCAACAGATTTTCTTGTGATGTTTGTGATCTGCCTCTTGGGAGGATTTTATGAACAGGATGGACAACTGTCTCACAGAGGTGATTAAACTGAAGTCAAAAAATGAGACCTTACACTTAACTGACCTCTGAAGAGTCCTCTGAGCATTTTGGTTTCATTTTTTTGTAGTAACTGATCAAGGCTTCTTAGATCCCAAACACTTCTGATGCTTAGATGGCTGGATAAATTTATGAATACACAGAAAACCAAGGTCCTTATATTACTATGGTGCTTTCCTCCATTGTTTTCTGATAAAAATACATTAATAGTTCTGGGCACAGTTGCTCAGCTCTTCCACAGAGCGCTGTAGTCATGAAGCCCTAGAAGCTGGCTTCTCTGAATCCTTCTCTTGTTTCATACCACAAATGCCTCCTGTGCTCTGGACTGCACTGTAGCTCCACTTTGACAGGAGCACAGCATTCCCATGCCAAATACCTTTTTCTCTGCCTGTCAGGAAACTCACCTGCTTGTAGGTTTGGCTGCGATGTGTCTGGATGGAAGGCATATCAGGTTAGAGCTGCAGAAGTTTGGCTCTGCTCTAAGAACTAGAAAGTAGAAAATAACCATTTCTGTTTGTGATGTTTTAGCTGATGGTAGTCTTGATTTGTGATCGATATTTATGTGTCCTCCACACAGATCTCCCTTCCCTCACTCACTCTGCAGTCAGTAAAAAGACATTAGTTCTCAGTGTGCTTGGCCTTGCCATAGGCTTGTCCTGTTACTTGTCTTTGAGAATGTGACTCTCATCATTAATGAACCACTTCTTAAGTCTTCTGATTTCTACTTCTGCTTGGCAGCTAATTGCATTATTAGGACAAGTCATGTAATATCACCACTTCAGTTTTCTTAGCTGGGAAATAGGTAATACTTCACCAGGTGCTGGGGTAGGGCTAATTACAGTTCTTGAAAATCAGAGTAATTGAGAAGAGGGTCTCCATCAGAAGTGCTGTGAGAAAGGAGACACATTCAGCTATCTGCAGTGCTGCGATAGCCAGCGGTTCCACACAGCAACTAGCTTGTAGCTTGGATGGCCTTTCTACCCCCAGGATTTCTTCAGCAGAGCTGGTGGATGCAAATCAATGCTTTCTCATCTCTATGTATGAGAAGCAGCAGGTCTGCAAATTAATTCTGCCTGAATGCAGAAAGATTGGTCTGCATCCGTTCCTCCTTTCCTACAACCCACTCATACATTCCATGCATGCAAGCAATGTATGCAGCTAGTGCATTTTGTGGGTCTCTTTTGAGTTCAGCGATGACTGAACTTTGTTCAAGGCCAACCTCCACAACTGGCTGGAAAAGGCAGGTTTGCATTACAATGCATTTATCAGGCAAGGCTGGAATGCGGGAGGCAAGTCTTAGCGCTGTGTCACAACTTCCCTCCAGCTTCCCATAGTCAGCACATAGGGCAGCAGAAAGGCTGGAGAAGAGCTGCACCACAGCACCACACAGCAGTGCTACGGCAGCAGCAGCGGCAGACTGTTTTTCTGCAGAAACTCTCCAAAAACAGTGTTTCACCCATCCCAGAATCTTATGTTCTCCAGGACACTAATGGAATCTCCTGTAAATGCAGATACAGGAACTGATTTATCCTCCCAGTTTACCACACAGGCATTTCCTAATGAACTAGAGCACTTTTGTGTGGTAGACAGAAATCTCACTGCCAATATTCTCTGCTTATGCTTAGTTCTTGGTACCAAAAGACTAAGAGTAGTAAGTCAACACACATTTTGCATCTGCAAATAAATGTGATAGGAAAGAGCACAACACCAGGAACTCTGTTTATATTTAGCACTTTTTTAATGTGAGCAATTATTTTAAATGTGTACTCTTAAACATCACACTTTGATGTAGAAATTTTTTTTCAGCTGTTGGAATCAGTTTCATATTTCCAAATTGTTGGGTATCCACTTCAGTGCCACTGGACTTTCCCTTAGATGTCATTAATTGCAGTGTTTTCTCTTGGCTGATGCAAAAAGTATTACTGAAATGTTGAGATTGTTTCTAAGAGAGTCATTTACACAGAAAACACTGAGTCAAAAATGGAGCTGTTACTTCTTTGGAAAAAAAAAAAACAACTGCTTTTATCCCATGACTGCACCACTTGCAGCCACATCATCTTCCTGACCAGCACAGAAGACAATGCAACCTGGTCATAAGACATTAGAAACTAATGCTACCTTCTTTGCCCACTTCAGTGGAATTTTAATGGACTGATGTAAAATATCTTGGGAAAATACCTGTGATCTTGTCTTTGTTGCTTACACACCCTAAAACAGAAGACCATTCTCATACTTTGTCACTTAGTTATAGCTGGACATTTAAGTAAACTCGTTAGAAAAGCTCCATGATTGGAATATCATATCTGATACTCACATAAAGAAAATGAATCAGTGATTGAAACATCTTTCCTTGGTTCCCTCAAGTTATTTATGTACTGGTATTGTGGCTTTGTGAGTCGTCTAGTTCAGCAAATGGCCAGAGTTTGACAAAGGCAGATTTGTGACTTCTTTATATTTAGAGATGTTACTTTTAAACTCTGTGGTTTTAATGAGAAGGACTTCTGGAACTTACTTTTCTAATAGGCCAAAATGAGAAGGCAGTGAGCTAGAGACATGTTATGGTAATGACTCGAGGTAATGGAGTAAACAGAGTAAACTGACTGAATGCTATTTTAGACCATCCTATGAGAGGGAACTTAAAATACATTCTTCTGTTTGCAGGAATAGACAATCTCTATGAGAGGGCTCTTCACATCCGCAAACTCCTCCTCACTTTGCCCAGGTCGGTCCTTATAGTGATGAGATACCTCTTCGCCTTCCTCAACCAGTAAGTGCTTTTTAGTTCCCCAAGGTACTGTATCTTCAGCTGCCTTCATCTGTTGGTACTAAGGTTCTTTGGGTTTAACTCATACTCTATGCAGAATTTACATTTAAGCTCCATTTAACACAAAACACAACCTTCTAGCTGGCAATGAAAAGAGAAGGGGAAGAGCAGATTTCATTCAAATTAAAATTCTGTTGGAACACAACTGAGAAAGCTTGTAATAAGGTAGATGAAACCCTTCTCTGAATTGGGGAACGCAGGCTACAACATTAAAGCTGACAATAAAATAAGCTGATAAGAAAAGTAACAAATAAAAACTACATTAAGAGTAGTTTGTGTAATTTAAAAGCAGAATATTTTTTCCTTCATCTCAAACTGGTGAGATCTCCTAACAGGAAAAATAAACAGTATATTGAAGAAGCACAGGTACTGCAAGCTACTTATTTGATGCTAGGCACTGCCAGGGTGAGAATTCAGGTTGCTGCCTTGATTTTGTGGTAATAGAGCTACCAATATAGAGAACGTACATCCCCTGTGTATGCTTCAGTGCTAAGCAGCTTGGTTCTCACGTGGCAAAACACAGGCAGCTGCTAGAAGAAAGCCTGTGTGAGAAAAGGAAATTGCTGTTTGTATCTTCATTATCTCAGACTTTCTCAAAGAGAAAATAAAAGACAGGTTGGGCAATTATGCTGTGTTTCTCTCTTCAGTCCTTCACAGCCCTCTCTGGTTTTGCTGACCTCACTATTTTCACTCATGTTTTCTTCTCTTTGTGCACTTGATCATAGAATCATAGAATCATAGAATGGTTTAGGTTGGAAGGGACCTCAAGGATCATCCAGCTCCAACCCCCTGCCACAGGCAGGGACACCTCCCACTAGAGCAGCTCGCCCAAGGCCTCATCCAGCCTGACCTTAAACACCTCCAGGGAGGAAGCATCCACAACCTCCCTGGGCAACCNTCCCTGGTCCTCCTTTTCTCACTGATATACCTGAAAAAGTTCTTCTTGTTCCCCTTGATGTCCCTAGCCAGATTCAGTTCCAGCTGTGCTTTAGCTTTCCTAACCTGAGCTCTGGCTGCACGGACAATTTCTCTGTATTCATCCCAGGTTCCCCGATCCTGATTCTGGCTTTTCTTTCTTCTTCCACATTGTCTATTTCATGTTATGTCTGTTTTCACATTGCTTTTTGATTTATTTTTTCCCTAAATTTGCCCTCTCATGATTCATTTTGTCTCTGTGACCTTCCTCATTTCATCCATCCTGTTCCTATAGAAACAGGTTACACGTGCATGCCTATTTTGATAGCAGTTCCCATTTCCTTTCTTCCAGTAATTTCTGAACCACCTTCAAGAAGTATTTTGAAAAGGGTTAGAGATCTAAAGTTTTATAAAAACAGCTATTTGAGACATGAATTCATCTCCCAAAAAGTGACATTGTGTAAATGTCTTAAAGGCTTATATCACAGCTTACTATCTACTTAGACATACAGATTGACCAGAGCTATATGAGGTTGTACTCGTACATGGTCACATTACCTACATCTGTTCTCACCACAGGAATACAATGCAAAAGCAGGCTAAATCCCTTGCAGCCTCCAAATTGTTCCTGATGCATCCGCAGGAAAAACATTCCCGTAGTTTGACTCTCTGCAAATCCAGTTCTGCTTTTTGCATATGCAGGTATGCCTGCTTGGCTACATGTAGTCATCAGACCTCATGGCAGACTTCATCTGATCTGGCCTTCTGCTCAAAGCTTCTAAAGTTAGATCAAGCTGCTCAAGGCTTTGTCCCATCAACAACCAAAAAGTGCAGAGAGTGTACAGCCTCTCCGGGCAGTCAGCCCAAGTGCTTGGTCACCCTTATAGTAATGAATTCCTTTTCCTGCTTCTAGCTGGGCTGTCCTTGCTGTGACTTGTGTCTGCTGCCTCTCTGTCTTGTTCATCATTTTGATAGTAAAAGATTGCAGCTGGATTGTCAGTAGAATTCTCTTCTGAAAAAAAAACAGAACAGCCCTAACAAACCACTCATAAAACGATTTAGGTTGGAAGGGACCTCAAAGATCATCTAGTTCCAACCCACGAGCAGGGTTGGAACTAGATGATCTATAGACACCTCCCACTAGCAGGTTGCTCAAGGCCTCATCCAACCTGGCCATGAACACCTTCAGGAAGGGACATCAACCAGTTGTCTCAACTTTATAACTCTTATGCTTTATCTCCCCAGCCATCTCAGTAGTCCTTTTCTGGACTGAGACAAAATTGTCAGTCTCCCACAGCTAGACATAGTGAGTTTGTGGACAGAAGGTGCTCAGCAATTTTAGGCTGTATGGTAAACATGGAAACCAGACGTCACAAGAACCTTTGCAAGATCCAGGAACTTAGTTGCGTCCAGAGGACAATTCAGTGTAAGTTATGTAGGCAGATGATGGAAAAGATGCATCAAGGTCTGATGAGAAATGATAGGCATGTGTACTTCCTTTGGATCCAGTCCACTTGAGCCTCAGAGAATAAGCACTGATGAGATAGAAGCAGCAGCAGCTGATGCATTTTACATTAGCCCATGAGGTCACCATAGGTTTGGTATAGCGTGCTAAACAGAACAGTGCGGGAACACACATATATATTCCATATATAGATGTGCTGTAACTCACAGAATCACAGAGTGTTAGGGATTGGAAAGGACCTTTAAAGATCATAGAATCCAATTGGCCTGCCAGAGCAGGATCACCCAGAGTAGATCACACAGAAGCACGTCCAGGCAAGTTTTTAATGTCTTCAGAGAAGAAGACTCCACAAGCTCTCTGGGCAGCCTGTTCCAGTGCTCTGTTGCTCACACAGTGAAAATTTTTCCTTATGTTTACATGGAACCTCCTATACTCAAGTCTGCACCTTTTGATCCTTGTCTTATTATTGGACATCACTGAGAAGTGCCTGGCTCTGTCCTTCTGACATTCACCCTTCACATATTAATAAACACTCATGAGGTCACCCCTCAGTCTCCTCCAAGGTAAAGAGCTCCAGCTCCCTCAGCTTTTCTTCATAAGGAAGATGTTTCACTTTCTTAATCGTCTTTGTGGCTCTACTCTGGACCCTTTCAAGCAGTCTCTTGAGGTCCTTTTTGAACTGAGTGGTCCAGAACTGGACACAGTATTTCAGATGTGGCCTCACCAGGGCAGAGTAGAGGGCGAGTAGAACCTCTCTCAGCCTACTAACCACAGCCCTTCTAATATACTGCAGAAGGCCATTAGCCTTCTTGGCCACAAGAGCACATTGCTGGCTCATGGTCATCCTTCTATCCACCAGGACCCCCAGGGCCCTTTCACCTATGCTTTTCTCCAACCTATCCTGGTCCATGGGGTTGTTCTTTCCCGATGCATGACTCTACATTTGCCATTGTTGTCTTTCATTTAATTTCTCCCTGACCAACTCTCCAGCCTGTCCAGGTCTCACTGAATGGCAGCACAACCTTCAGGTGTGTCAGAGACTCCTCTGAGTTTCATGTCATCAGCAAACTTGCTGGCAGTGTGCTCTGTTCCCTCTTCCAGGTCCATTGCAAACTCACTTTACAATGTATATAGCCTATTGAAGAAATCCCCTTTTGTGTTTTGTTACTTTATGTGGCACTGTGTGAAGGAGAACAGAGGAAATCTCTAAGCTGTGATGGAAAATAAAGTTTTTCTAGTCTTCAGAAGGAGGTTAGTCACAGTGGGGAAGCCAATTTTTCTTGATTTTTCTGTTGTAACAGCCTTTCACAGTACAGCGATGAGAACATGATGGATCCCTACAACCTGGCCATTTGTTTTGGGCCAACCCTGATGCCTGTTCCAGACATACAAGACCAGGTGTCTTGTCAGGCACACGTGAATGAGATAATCAAAACTATCATCATCCATCATGAGGCTATTTTCCCAGACGTTAAAGAACTTGATGGCCCAGTGTACGAAAAATGCATGGCTGGAGATGACTACTGGTAAGTCAGAACATTACCCTTCTGTCTTCCTCAACAAAATCATTAGGGTGGTTGTCTGGGTAACTCTGTGATACAGATTTCTGTTTGCACACAGTAGAAGAATGAAGATATATAAGAAAAGCATTTAGGTTCTCGTAGTACAGTGTTAGCTGTAAAAAATAGTGAAGCAAAGAAAGGTATGATGAGGTTCCTTACAACATCCCTGGGACATCCCTTCTGTTCAGCAAGATGCCTTCAGAATTCCAGGTGTACTGTGCAGAGTATACAGCCAGGCAGGAAACTGTCTCTCTGGCTGTGAGCCACCTTAACAAATTTCAGCTTATGATGTCCTGCTCCTGCCCCTTCCCTCTCTTAGCAGCACACTCACACACTTTTTATAAATGAAAGGACTCAAAGGTTCTGGGAGCTTCTTGCTAACTGAAATTGTTGTTTGAGAGAGAGGTGTGTAGTCCTCTTCAGTAGCTGTGTGTCGTGAGAATTCCATTGCACGTAGCTTCATAACACTTTGAGAATAAGTAATTTCACTGGGATGGCATGTTTTTGATATGTCATTTCCCTCACTGCTTGGCTTCTTGTTTCCCTTCAGTGACAGCCCATACAGTGAACATGGTACATTAGAGGAAGTGGACCAGGATGCCAGTACAGAGCCCCACACCAGTGAAGATGGTATGTCTGCTGCGTTGCTGGGCCTTTGATGAAGCAAGGTTTGCAGGCGTTTCGAGCAGGAGACCTCCTTCCTTTTCCTAATTGTATTTAATTTGAAAGAAGGGGATTTCAGTCCTGGTGTTCTGCAGCAAAGCCATCATCTTTCATCTCTGTTTATGTGCCTTTTCACTCTGATTCATCTGTGCCTGACCAGCTGTTTCCTTCTCCCCTGATTTGCTCAGTCACAGGAAGGGCAAGAAAGAAACTATTTCAGTCAGCACATAATATTTTCTGATATAATGTTACACTTTCAGTGAGTCTCTATTCTTTGCAAAAACTAAACCTACCAAAAGTGTGTCTTTAAATGTTTCAGCTAAGGGATATTTGCCATTCAGTGGGGCCTGTTTTGAAATGAATGTAAAGGCTACGCCGTCTAAAGGATTTCTAGCTACTGGAAAAAAACTGTGTGTCCCCCACAGTGAAGCTTCTGAACAACAGCAATTCTCCATAAATATTAATCACCTATTCTGACAGTTCTGGGTATGATAGATAGCTGTAAAAAGTTTGATGCATCTCTATAAGGAATTACTGTAGGAAGGTTCTTTACTATCAGGGTAGTGGAACACTGGAACAGGTTGCCCAGGGAGGTGATTGGGGCCTCTTCCCTGACATACTCAAAGTGAGGCTCAACAGGGCTCTGGGCAACCTGACCTAGTTGAGGATGCCCCTGCTGACTGCAGAGAGGGTTGGACTAGATGACCTTTGGAGGTCACTTCCAACCCAGACCATTCTATGACTGATTAGATTGATTCTTTTAGTCAGGTTTCCTAATAGTGTATTTGACTGTAGTGGTTTGGGTGTTACCCTCCCCCCCACACTTTGGAAATCACTCAGACTCAGACGGCTCTGGTAATATGAATGAAGCTTATATTTACAGCTAGCACAATATAGAAACAGATATTTACAGTAGATACAGTTATAGACAGAAATACACAAGGTAAAAGGTAATACAGAAACACAACTCCTCTCCCAGAAACCTGAGTCCCCAGGAGGGGCTCTCAAGCGCCCCTTCACCTTCCCCCTACCCCTCTCAACCTTACCCCAGTCGCAAGGAAGAATGGAGGTTCGGCCAGGGGGGTTAGGAAGCAAAGTGGATTAGTCCAAAACGGAGAGTGAGGTTACAGAGTAAGATGTAGCTCAGCCAGTTCACCAGGAGCAGCCCAGGTGAGAGAAGTGTCAAGAGTGTCTTATCTATGTTTTGGCTTATATTTTTATACACCTCAGCGAGCCTGTGAGGGAAGTAGACATCACCATTGTTTTCCTTTCACAACCTGTAATCTAGTTCTTCTCACCAAAACATTCTAGCTTGCTTCAAACTAGCACATGACTGTAACATGTTTCAGTTGGACCATCCTTCAAATGTCTCTCCCAAGAACTTCAGCACAGTTTGAAGGAAATGTAACAGATGGAAAGAGATGTCAAAATTTTTAAATAACTGGAGTTTTCCTGACAGTTAATAGTGAGTTAGAGGTGAAGGATTCAAAGCAACATTCCTTCTTGAGAAGAGCTACAGCTTGAGTCCACTGCATATCTGGCCAGCAGGCAACCCAGAGAGAGCAAGCAGCACACATTCACTGAGCACCAGCAGAAACAAAAGCTGCTCCTTGTCCATCTGAGGGGATGGTGAAATGAAGAAGAGGAAGAGAACGAGACAGGAAAGGGGAGGCGAAGAGCTACAACAGAGAAGGATTTATTTTTATTTTTTAAGAAGAGGTGCTGGTTATGAGCTGGGATGATTGCCATAGGGAAAGGGAACAGGAAGCTGTATCTATAGGAAACCTGACTGCGCCAGTTCCATTGCACACAGAACAATGTAAACAATAGTTCCACTCTAGCCATACCCTTCTGCTTTGTCACGTAGGCAAGCTGTCAGTGACAGATTGCTTGTCTCTTCCCCTTTGCTGCCATGAGGAGTTGCAGGCACAGTCTATCAGTGCAGCTGTTTGGAGAGGAGGGATAGTGGTGGGCAGGCATCACAAAGAGGGGAAAAACTGAGGACAGGAGAGAAATCAGCGTTAATCTTCTGCCTAGGGAGTGTCCCCATGCCTGCACTCACACTAGGGAATACTGACAGTTTTACAAGACAGCCTGTATGTGGGTTTGTCTTGACCAGCTCTCTAGAGCTAAACTTGTTGTCTTTCTACAACACAGCTCTGCCAAAAATGGTGTGAACAAATTCATCATTGCACTTTATTTTTTAAAGATAGTATAGCCATACTTTATAAGAGCTCCTTCTTCCATTGGAGGCATGAAGCAGAGTAGAAACTGTCTCTCATTTAGGGCACAAGCAAAGCAGTGAAATGAAGGCGACACAGCAGTTCATTATATATAGACAAACTTTGGGTGTCAACGACCAAATGGAGACATAAAGGCCCAAGTGGGCATGGAAAAGAAATGCAGCTGTTCAGGAGCAGTCAGAAGCAATTACTTCAAAACCATGCCAAGGAAAGATGGATCACCAGGATGCACGGGAGCAAGACTTTAGCGTTGCATAGTGCATCCCATGGCCTCTATAATTGTGGGCTCTGCCCTATCACCACGTTGCTATAAAAACAGTTTTACATTCCTGTTGTCATACTGCTTGTGTTACAGCAGTGTCACTGTGAAGACAAACCCTGAAGAGAATAGCTGTCAACAGGACAAAGTTCTGGTTTTCGTTCACCAGACTGGCCAGCAATTTAATCCTGGTTGCCTCATTGCACCTTTTTAATTAATTCAGTGCCAGAAGGAAGCAGACATTTATGTTTACAACAAAATAATTGTTAGCACAAAAAATATTTGTCATCTAGGGAAAAGCTGCTGCAAAGATAAGACTTAGCAAGTCTGGACTGCACAAAAAACAATTTGGTCTTCAGTCCCCAGGCTGCAAGCTCTACCATTTTTCCCATGGATTTGGCTTTCCTTTATAATAGCACATTTTTCTGATGTAATTTAGAGCGTTTCAGTTAAATATGTTCATCTCCTTGCACACACAGTCATGTGTTTGTCCTCAGGACAGCTCCTTTGAAAAGGTGTTCATGACACCAAATATGAGAATAGCTGAGGGGTTTTTAGTTTGATGGACCAAAAAAACTCAACTTATACCAAATGGAATATTTTGAGGGTTTAATGTGATTGATTCATTGACTGCAAGCTGAATGCATCACTGCCAACTGTATGTGGAGAGAAAGAAAGGCACAGTATTGCTGCTGTATTGATCAGACATGGAACTTCTTATTTCCCTCTGTTAGGTGATGGAAGAAGCACATTCTCTAAGTAGGGGGGTGGGTTGTGCTGAAAATCTCATTAGTTTCATGCTAAATGCATGCATATACGGGACCTTAGGAATTGCAGGGTAATTGAAACAACCCAGAGATAAAAGTGAAAGGACTTCTACTTTACACCTCCCTTGGCAACCTGTTCCAGTGTCTCACCACCCTCAAGGTAAAGAACTTAACATCTAATCCAAATCTCCCCTCCTGTAGCTTGAATCCATTTCTCCTACTCCTGTCACTACCCAACACCCTAAAAAGTCCCTCACCAGCTTTCTTGTAGTCCCCTTTCAGATACTGGAAGGCCACAATAAGGTCTCCTCAGAACCTTCTCTTGTCCAGATTGAACAAACCCAACTCTCTCAGCCTGTCCTTTCAGGAGAGGAGCTCCAGTCCTCTTATCATCCTTGTGGCCCTTCTCTGGACATGTCCCAGTACATCCATATCTTTCTTGTAATAGGGGCTCCAGAACTGGCTGCAGTACAAAACAATCTATCTGTAATTTTGCTGCATAAGAACCTTTACCTGAAAGTGGTTCTGCAGTAAAGATTCAAGGGATATTGTTCATGTTTACTGCAGCAGCCTTTAGCATATTTCCTTTACCTTCAGTTTGCTGGTGGTGTTTTTATTCTTGTTGGATGCATATGGCAAAAGGTGACTAGGTCTGTTGTCAAAGGAAGTAAGAGAGAATTTCCTGAGGAAGTTAAACAGATGGGCTTCTCCTGGGAAAACATACATACAATTAATATCATACTATTAATAGGTATATGACACACACAGAATGAAAATTGAGATGGTAGCTGTGCTGGAAACAAACATCAGAGGGAAGAGTCCAAGTTATCGTTGTATCCCAACACGTAGTGTTTCTCCTGCCTCTCAGCAGTGCATTTTGTGATCAATGTCTTGCCAAATTCTGTTTTATCAATACCATGCAACATTGCTTTGCTTTTGCTGTTTCCCAGAGGACTGCCATTCTAAGGGCAGAACTTTGAAACTGCAGAGCCACTGTGCTCTGATGAGGTGCAGAAGAGGATAAAGACACTGGGAGGTTATATCTTCCCAGGGCATACTGTGTTCTTCAACAGGGTGCATCTGGCAGAACTGAGAAAGAGCAAACCCCCCATGAAACTGCAGGGGGTGGTCTCCCCTCTTTTCCTTAGTTCCTTATGCCCTGAGGCACAGAGGGCAGCACAGTGCCACTTCAGTGCCATCACCTGTGCAGAGAGGCTGGTACTACATCCAACACTCCCATCTCAAAATTGGAATTCGTATTTGTGTTTCTTTTGCCCTTTCTGCTCTTCCAAGCAATGGAAGCTTTTCCCACATTGTTTCAGTTTGTCCTTGTTTTTCACTTCCATAGCATTACCTGAGGCACTAGAGCAGTTCAATTATGTTTCCCTCCGAGCTGTCAATTTTACTGTTAGAAAATCAGTACCACACAGAATTGGAGTTATAGATCCCAAATTTGGCTTTCATCACCTTTGTTTTTTTGCAAATACTTCTCAGTCATTCAGAGACCTTGATATTAAATAGCTTAACTTCTGAAAGTGTATTTATTTCTAGAAGTAACTCTCATGGTACTTTTCTTTTGAATATTAAGGCCTGACCTGTAATAAGGTGAATTACTATTTAAGTGCAGTCTCAGTACTGTTTGCTGTGGAACAGTTGTCTCCATGCAAAAGCAACATTTAGGCAAAGAAAATGTGCCTTTCCAAACAGTAAAACCTGTCTGAACCTCATTTTGGTTCCATTAGGAAAAACTGTGTGAGATCTGCCGGGCACTACTCCCTGAGGAGTGGGATTTGTTAGCCAGGCAATCTAACAAACGCCTCCCAAAAGTCACATCCATTATGGACACATTACCAATTTGTGCAGCTGCTTCCAGTGGAGCAATGTCCTTCAGACCTCTGAGAAAATATTTGTGTCTTGCAGGCACTGGAAGGATACAAAAATCAGGTTCCCATCATGCACCACTATTAGATTAGTTTAATTCTACCGAGGGAGACAGAACTATTTCTGGTTTAGTCCATTAATTTGTCAATAGGAAGAGCTGTATGCTCAGCTGTGGGGTACTGCATGGTCTATGGAAATCAGCAGAGAAAGGGGAAATCCCATAGCTAATCAGTGTAAGCATTCATCAATCAATCCAGGACCCATGGCAGGTAGCAGTTAACTTCAGGGGATGTCAAAGGAAAATACTTGCAGGAAGTTTGGGATTTTCTTACTTGTTGTACAGGTATTTTGTTTGGTTGAGGATTCTGGTATTTTGAATTATTGCAGTGAGTGACTGGCTCAGAAACCTGGAAGCTTTTGCTTCTAAGTTCCTGACCTACTCTTCCTTAGCCCATTAACGTACCTGCAATCTGAAAACAGTGTGTTCATGCAAACATCTGCTCCTTTTTGATCCCACCTGATCACATTAATGCCTTCTTTTATTTTCTCTTCTTTTATTTTTAAACTAAAAATGTTAATTAAAAAACAGTGGTGTTACTCAGGGATCAGTACTGGGCCCAGTTTTGTTCAGTGTCTTTATCAACGACCTGGATGAGGGCATTGAGTGTATCCTCTATAAGTTTGCTGATGATACAAAACTGGGGGGGTGGCTGGCAGCCTGTCAGGCTGTGCTGCCATCCAACAGGATTTGGACAGGCTGGAGAGCTGGGTGAAGGCAAGCCTCATGAAGTTCAGTAAGGACAAGTGCAGGGTCCAGCACCTGGGAAGGAGTAACAGCAGGCACCAGTACAGGTTAGGGGTTGCTCCACAGAAAAAGACCTTGGAGTCCTGGTGGACAGCAAGTTCTGCATGGGGCAGCAATGTGCCCTTGTGGCCAAGAGAGCCAATGGCATCCCGGGGTGCAGCACAAAAAGTGTCCAGTAGTACTAGGGAGGTTCTTCTCCCCCTCTACTCTGCCCTGGTGAGACCACACCTGGAATATTGTGTCCAACTTTGCTCTCCCCAATTTAAGAGAGTCAGGGACCTGCTGGAGAGAGTCCAGGGGAGAGCCACAAGGATGAGTGGGGAACTTAAGCATCTCCCCTGTGAAGAGAGACTGAGAGCCCTGGGGCTGTTTGGTCTGGAGAAGACTGAGAAGAGATCTGATCAGTGTCTATAAACATCTGAGGGGTGGGTGTCAAGTGGAGGGGTCCAATCTCTTTTTGGTAATGCACAGCAGTAAGACAAGAAACAATTTATACAAATTTGAACATAGAAGGTTTTACTTCAGCATGAGGAGTAACTTCTTTACAGTGAGAGTGACAGAAACAGGCTGCCCAGTGTGGGTTGTAGGATCATCTCTGGAGACATTCAAGCCCCACCTGGATGCATTCCTGTGCATATCCTGGGGGATCCTGCTTTGGCAGGGAGTTTGGACTGGATGATCTCTGGAGATCCCTTCCAACCTTTAACATTCTGTGATTCTTTTAACCAATTCCACAGTCAACATGAATGATATGTGTGAGAACAGCATTCTTTTGTCCATGTTACATTATTGCCCTCTTAAACGCCATGCAGGGTAAACAGGCATGTTTAGTTTTATTTCATTTGGCAACAGTGGCTTTGTATGCTGCAATCTCTTTGTCACATCTGTACTTTCTGTTACAGGTAGACTGTAGACAGAAGACCTGAAAATTAGAACAAGATTGCATATTAGAATGCACACTCAAGCATTAAGGATTTCTGTGTCATCTTTACATTTTCTTGGCTTAAAAACATAAACCCAAGAAACTTATCACCCCTCACCTACCCTCCAAGGAATTCCTGCCACTGAGCCATCCAGTAGAGATGCATTTTCAGGAATAGTGTTATCACTGCATTTTTAATTGCTTTTATATAATCAAACTAATTTCTGCCAGTGGATGCTACTTCTGCACTTAGAACAGTGAACTCCCCATGCTATATCTGTGAAAGGTTTTCAAGTTTGTAATTTCCAAGCTTCTCACTGACAGGAGTGCTTAGCACAACTGCGGAAGCAGCAAACCACAAGACAGCCTTCTGCTGGCTGGGCAATCTCAGAATCATTCAGGTTGGAAAAGACACTCAGGATCACCAAGTCCAACCCGTAACTGTACTCTACAAGGTGCACCCCTAAACCATATCCCCAAGTACTAAACAACCTTTAAACTCATCCAGGGTTGGTGACTCCACCACCTCCCTGGGCAGCCCATTCCAATGCCTGACCACTCCTTCCATGAAAAAAAAATTCTTATGTCCAATATAAACCTGCCCTGTTACAGCTTGAGGCCATTCCCTCTTGTTATAGCACTGTTTACCTGTGAGAAGAGACCAGCACCAACCTCTCCACAATGTCCTTTCAGGTAGCTGTAGACAGCAATGAGGTCTCCCCTCAGCCTCCTCTTTTTCAAACTAAACAGCCCCAGCTCCTTCAATCACACCTCGTAAGAGTTATTCTCCAAATAAATATTACTTATGTTTACATTTATTTTAGTTATTAAAACCAAAAGAGCTGCAAACTCTAACCTCAGTAATGGTGCTATCATTGTATTTTCTTGCTGCAGAAGGAAGCTATTTTTAAAAAGGATATTTCTATGCAAAATGTTGTCGTAAGGGGACAGTGGCTTTCATTACCAGCCTGATTCTTTGGGGAATTACAACCTCAGCGATTTTAATTCACACCAGACAGAAAGTTGCTATGCTAGTCATTAGCCCAGATGCTAATTTCCATCTAAACATTGCTCTGATTATGTAAAGAAAATTGTCCTTTCAGGACAATTCTGAGTTATTGGAATCAACAAAGCATGTGATTTTTTAAACCCGTATTTCTCAGGTTTTTATGTTTTGAGACTGTGATGGAAAATGTTAATGTGTTTGAGCTCAGATGCTTTTGGGTTTATGCATATGAAACTGGAAGCTGTTAAAATCTCACCTGTTTCAACTGATGTCTGGCCACAGCTCTGAAGATACCTGCTGGCAGACATTCAGCAAGGGTCCTGACATCAGTGTAGGTTTCCAATCCAAGCATAAATTATGGGATAGAGTCCATTACCAGTGAGGGACTGAGAGCCCTGGGGTTGTTTAGTGTTGAGATGGGAAGACTGACAGGGGATCTGATGTGCTGCCCAAGGAGGTGGTTGAGTCACCAACCTTGTATGTGTTTAAAAGTTGTTTGGATGTGGTGCTTTGGGGATATGGTTTAGGGTGAACCTTGTAGAGTAGGGTTATCAGTTGACTTGGTGATCCTGAGAGTCTTTTCCAGCCTGAATGTTTCAATGATTCTGTGATCAAGGTATAGAAATATCTGAGGAGTGGGTGTCAAGTGGAGGGGGCCAATCTCTTTTCAGTGGTGCACAGTAATAAGACAAGGAGCACTGGATACAAACTTGAACATAGAAGGCTTCACCTCACCATGAGAAGAAACTTCTTTACAGTGAGGGTGACAGAACACTGGAACAGGCTGCCGAGAGGGGTTGTCGAGTCTCCTTCTCTGGAGACTTTCAAAACCCACCTGGATGCCTTCCTGTCTGGACTACCCTAGGGGATCCTGCTTTGGCAGGGGAGCTGGACTGGATGATCTCTGGAGGTTCCTTCCAAACTCTAATGTTCTGTGATTCTGTGAAAGCTGAATTTACTAGCACACTGACAGAAGATCAGCCAGGACTGCTGCAACCAGTGTTTGACTTTAGAAAATACTAACCTGCCTTGTAGAAACCAGAGGAACTTGGGATGTTGTGAGGAAGCAAAGCTGCCTTAGGCAACCTCAGGCCACATGGACTGCCCCTGTGGAGGAGTCATCGTTAGGTGGTCTAGAGCTGCCTGCCTCATTGAGAAAGGGTGTTAAGGAAGCAGATTAGAGCAGTAGGCTTCACTGTGGTATAAAATGTGATGTTTTCACTGGCTCATCATGTGAAAGTCAGAAGTCTCGGAGCCCAGGTGCCAGTGTCCCTCCTCAGACCTCTGATTATTCATCTGAGTTTGTTCGTCTTATTCTCAGAGGTATTACTTGCCTGGCCTCTTTCCCAGCAGCAGTTATTGTAACGTGTATGTTTTCTGCAGCTTGCAGAGCAACGCAGATGTTTCACACTTGGGGCACAGATTGATTATATTTCTTTTTAAGAGACATATAACTACTGCCTGCAGTCTGCCCTAGCTCAGCTGGTCTCCATCAGCTCTGCTCAATAAGAATACGCACTAAGAAAATGCAGTAAATGGGGTTTAGGAAATCAAAATGCACAGACAAGCCAGGGTGGAATCTGATATCTGTTCTTCTCCCCCTACCCAGAGTGTGAGCCCATAGAAGCTATAGCCAAGTTTGACTACGTTGGAAGATCTGCCCGAGAGCTGTCTTTCAAGAAAGGAGCTTCCCTTCTCCTCTACCACCGAGCATCTGAAGACTGGTGGGAAGGAAGGCACAATGGAATTGATGGCCTTGTCCCTCACCAGTACATAGTGGTGCAGGATATGTAAGCAGTGTCTGGTGTGACTAGAGATTCTTGGTGGGGTATCAGAACATGATAAAGCAATTAGCAAAGTGATTTCCAAATGGGACAGTGGTTTGAAGTCTCAGATAGGTGACACGTTTATCTTCTGTGCAGAATGCCTTTGTCTTCACTAGCCTAAATTGAGAGCTCTTAATCAAAAGTTACGACTGGGCTAAGCTACTTTTTTCATTGATATGTTCCCAGTACATTAAGAGACAGATGCTGCTGCACCTATCTTAATTTGACTGTCTCTTAGTAGTAATTGCTGGCATTCAGAATAGTGAGGGCTGGAGAAGTGCAGCCCTGAGCTCTTGCTTTATGATATTAAGCCTGTGCTTTGCCAAGGATAATAAAGTCCTTCCTTATAGAAAGGTTACACATGAAATGGAAGAGCTCAGTAAACAGAAGGATTATAGCAGACATGGAGACATGGAGAGTAGTTCTTTCTATAGGCCTGCTTTTCTTAAGAGGATTAAAATCTGTGAGTGCCAAGGTGTTTTCTGTCACAACTCACTGACTTCTCATCTCACCGTATGTGTTCTGTTCAGGGATGATACTTTCTCAGATACCCTGAGCCAGAAAGCAGACAGTGAGGCCAGCAGTGGACCCGTAACTGAGGACAAGTCATCATCAAAGGACATGAACTCTCCCACTGACCGTCACTCTGATGTTTATTCAGGAAGGTAAGCCTGAGCATAAAATGTTTTCAGTAGTACTGCTCACAACTCAAGTAACACAGCAGTTACTTCTCCACATGCTTATGCCGGGTCACTAGGATTTGACCTGTAACCACTTCTTTGGTGCAGGCAAAGAAAGAGATCAGAACCTCCACCTCCTCTAAGACGCCCTGGCAGAAGCAGTGATGGTCACTGCCCAGTACACCCACCTCACCCTCTCTCCAACTCGACCATGGAGCTAGGTTCTCCCACCCTGGCAACTCACTGCAGTCCTAGAGCCCTCCTTCATAACCGCAACCTCAATGCCGACAGCCCTGAAAGGCGGCGGAGACCTGGCCATGGCAGTCTCACTAACATCAGTAGGCATGACTCTCTCAAGAAGATCGACAGCCCGCCAATTAGAAGATCTACATCATCTGGCCAGTACACAGGTTTCAATGACCATAAACCACTGGACCCAGAGTCAATAGCTCAGGTTTGTGCCTTTTTTTATTTGCTGTGACTGATTTTCTGAGGAGCAAGTCTCAGTGAATAGCACAGAACAGAGCATGTGCGCTGCTAGGAACATGTCTAGAGGAGAATATCCTGCCTAGCTTTCAAAGCAGCATGTGTGCAAAAGGAGATGCATTAAGGGATCCTGGAGAGAAGCAGCACAAGGGGGAATAAACATTGCAGAAGCAATGAAAAGAATCAATTCCAGTTATGCTGGAATGAAATTGCCTCTGCCACACAGAGCACTAGGACCATGTGATTACAACAGCTAGGTAAATCACTGGGCTCTGATGAAAGCTGGCCTGTTCTAACTTGCATGTAATTATTGTTCAATTATTTCTCAGTGTTACTGTATGCAGGAAAGTGCTCTCACTGGCTAGCAGCAACTACTGTCATTCCAAGCACAGATTTCTCATAGAATGGTAGAACCGGCAGGGCTGGAAGGGACCTCAAGAGTCATCTAGCTCCAACACCTTTAAGGGACACCTCACACTAGATCAGGCAGCTCAGAGCTCCATCCAGCATGGCCTAAAAAACCTCCAGGGACAAGGCTTCCACCACCTCCCTGGGCAACCTGTTCCAGTGTATCACCACCCTCATGGTGAAGAACTGCTTCCTAACACCCAATCTGATTTTTTTTCCTCCATTCCCCCTTATCCTGTCACTACCTGACACCCTAAAAAGTTGGGTCATTTTCAGGATCTTGTGGATTTTATGTAGTTTTCATACAGTTCATACCCAATGTTGATTTGATGCTTGTAGTTGTGCAAGATGCTGCAGCTGCATAAATCATGGGCCAACCTGTCCCCGCCTGCACACTGACCTATCTCACTGCTGGCAGTGAAGTGGTGAGGAGGATGGAGTAGGGAGCACGACGATCATCAGAGTGGTCTGTGTACAGAGAAAATAGACACCAGTGTCTTCAGAATTCACATTTTGTCTAGGTAGGATAAAGTCATGACTAGAGGCACCCTGAGGGTACATTACAGTTGCAGAAGAATTTTACAGCAATGCTGGCACTTTATAATCATAGAATCAACCAGGTTGGAAGAGACCTCCAAGATCATCCAGTCCAACCTAGCAGCCAGCTCTGTCCAGTCAACTAGACCATGGCATTAAGTGCCTCGTCCAGTCTTTTTTTGAACACCTCCAGGGACTCCACCACCTCCCTGGGCAGCCTATTCCAATGCCAGTCACTCTCTCTGGGAAGAACTTCCTCCTAACATCCAGCCTATACCTCCCCTGGCACAACTTGAGACTGTGTCCCCTTGTTCTGTTGCTGGTTGCCTGGGAGAAGAGACCAACCCCTACCTGGGTACAGCCTCCCTTCATCTAGTTGTAGACAGCAATGAGGTCACCCCTGAGCCTCCTCTTCTCCAGGCTAAACACACCCAGCTCCCTCAGCCTCTCGTCACAGGGCTGCGTTCCAGGCCTCTCACCAGCTTCATGCCCTTCTCTGGACACATTCCAATAGCTCAACATCTCTCTTGAATTGAGTAGCTCAGAACTGGACACAGTACTCAAAGTGTGGCAAATTTAAAACCTGAATGCATTGGTAATACATGTTTTCAGACTGTTTCCAGCAAAGGACAGAAGGGGCACTGTCATGCTTGGATCAGAAACCTAAACCACATATTAGACTTAGAAGGTGTAAACATTGTCACTGTTTTATTTTACCCTTATTTATTTACTTTCCTGCAACCTGTTTGGCTTAAGCTATTTTTTTCTTAATGCACAGACTTATAGTTATTCAGAGGTGAGGCAATCCAAACTTTGATTAAACTACATGAAATTCACTGTGAGCAAGCAGGGAGCAACAGATCCTATAATCTTATTTGTACCTCAATACTCCTGAAAAGTCTTAAACTGAGGTCCTGATGAATTCTTTAAGCACCTCTGCCAGAAACTCTGATGAAAAAAAATAATTTCTTAGATAAGCTCACTGAGAAATTTCTCGCAGACTTTTCTACTCAAGGTTTAACTCAGAGAAACATGAGGAGAGATGAGCTGATAGGTACATAAGCTTTATTTCCTTACAAAACCAGATTTTATAATCCACGTGAGGGAGTATAGATCCCAGACACCTGAGGCACTAGAAGAGGGGAGAAGTTAGCCAAGTAAGCAAACGGACTACAGTCTTTCCAGCTGTCAGTACCCAAGAGGTGGCAGAAATCTCCATTGTCCTGAGAGTCACTTTGCAGGTTTTGGTTTAACTGGTTCTTTTTAGTCTTTGATGTAAACAGGCTATATATTTGTAACATCCAGCCAAAGCTGCCATCTTGTCAGTCATAGAATCATACAATTGTTTGGGTTGGAAGGGACCTCCAGAGGTCACCTAGTCCAACCTCCTCTGCAGTCAACAAGGACATCCTCAACTAGACCACGTTGCCCAGAGCCTTGTCAAGCCTCATCCTGAGTATCTCCAGGGATGTGACCTCAACTGTCTCCCTAGGCAACTTGTTCCAGTGTTCCAGCGCCCTCATAGTAAAGAACCTGTTCCTAACATCCAGTCTAAATCTGCTCTGCTCGGAAGCCATTTCCCCACATCCTGTCACTGCAGGCCTTTGTAAACAGTCTCTCTCCATCCTTCTAAGGCCCCCTTCAGGTACCGGAGTTGTAGTGTCTTTCAGTTTCAGAGGAAATTGATTTTAGCAGAGGGAGGATGGTTGGCAAGTTAATGTCTGCATGTTTCGCTGCCAGCCCTTGCTCCTCTGGTGGTTTGTGTTTGATAGCAGTTCAGTAATGTGCTGCCCTCTCTGTGCTCTGACCCAGGACATTGAGGAGACGATGAACACGGCATTGAATGAGCTCCGTGAGCTGGAGCGGCAGAGCTCAGCCAAGCATGCCCCTGATGTTGTGCTGGACACCTTGGAACAGATGAAAAACACTCCCACTCCTGCCACCTCCACAGAGTCACTCAGCCCTCTCCACAGCGTTGTCCTACGGAGCTCTGAGCCTCAGATCCGCCGCAGCACTAGTTCTTCCAGTGACACCATGAGTACTTTCAAGCCCATGGTGGCCCCTAGAATGGGAGTGCAGCTGAAACCTCCTGCTCTTAGACCAAAACCTATTGTTCTTCCAAAAACAAATCCTAGCATAGGGCCTTCTCCTCCTTCCCAGGGTCCAGCTGACAAATCTTGCACAATGTAGACAGCTCAGCCACCCACAGTGCCCAGCTGGGGTATGCTAGGGAGAGGGACGGATTAATGGTAGAAGCCAGGGCTCCGTAACATCGTTTGTTCACGTTTGTAACTGGAGCGGCTTTGGTTTTTCAGTGTTTTTGAATGTATTGTCTGAAACTAGCTACATCAACGTGGGCATTTGTATTTTGTATGGTTTCAATTACAAGAACTGGACAACTGTGCATCATTTTAAAACAACAAGCAACCATGGACTTACTTGAAAACTTGATGCTGCACCGTTTGTAATAAAAACAAGGCGGTTCACAAACAGCTTGCCACGTTGTACCATACTTCACAATCTTACTGTAGCTATATAATAGCAGATCCTGCACAGAAGTAAGGGGGGGGTGTGGAAATCAGAGACGTTGGGACCTCTCATTTCTAGGTCACTAAACCAAATCTCAAGCAGGTCAGTAAAAGCTAAAATCTAGCATGTGAGGATTAAGTGTCTGTGTGGAAAGTTTAAGTCATCTCAGGCCACGTTTCTTATTTAAGACACATCAAAAAACACCCCAGAAAACCACCAAAACCTCACAATTCTCATAATTGGCACCAGATTTTAACTTTCTTGTTGGCAGTCTCACTATAGGCAAACTTTGGATGGATGTGGAGATCACATTGCTCTCACCAAGAAAAAGCAGCATTCTAGGTCACAGCTAAAGCACAACTCCAGGATAGTATCTAGAAGCAACTTTTGCTGTACTTTTCCCCATGAAGCTAGGCCTCCATTCCCTGATGGCACATTTTTCACAAGAGCTAAATTCATTTCAGTTCCTAGTTGAGCAAGCCAGGCTCTAGGAAGTACTTGAACCTGTTGGTCCATTAGGCAGGCTGATGGGAGATTAAGGGATCAACTACACAGTAACTTGGCAAAGCGTCCCATTGACTATTGCTCAGTATCCAATTAAAGACATGATTTGAGCTTCAACAGTTAGAGGTTTGAACTGACCTGGTTCTGCCAGCAGCCTTGCACAGTGCAAACACAGCACATGTCCTCGGTTATGCTGATGGCAGCAAGATGGGGAGTCTCTCAGTGGGACTCCCTCCTGCCAGTAGCACATAGGACAGGCAGCTGAGTTTCTACAGCCTAGATTCAAGCTGACTAAAGTTTTCCATAACCACTTTCCCCCTCTTCTTTTTTTTTTTAATGGCAGTAATCAGTCCCTTATGTCTGTAACTTTGCTTAGTGCTCTGTCGTTGAACTTTGTTAGGTGTGAACTAAATGTACAGCTGGTTTGCACATTGCAACAGTAAGCCATAATATTGTTTCTGTGAATTTATTTTCCTGACTTCCAATCCAAAAAATAAGTTTCAGCTAAGAAGATGGGGAAAGAAATCCATTGTGGTCCACCTCCAGGAGTACAACTGGCTTTAGGATCTGTCTTTCCATATATTCTTAAGATCTTGCTGTTGAAAGCTTGATGTTGTACCACTCCCTGTACATAAACAATTGAGTTTGGGAGGAGAATAGCAGTGACAAAATTTGATAGGTGTAGTTACTGAGATGACAGAAGCAATTTCCTGTTATCTAGGAGCTACTTGTTCCTGCCCTGTAGATAGGTAAGGCAAAGCCCCAGGTGTGAAGTACCCCATGAGCTGCCTCTGAGAGCCAAGCTTCTCCTGGTATTTGCAAACCCATCTCAATCCAGCGGCAGACTTCATGCACCTCTAGGTTAGAGGCAAAGTCTTAATCCACCACAAGAAAACCGTGCAGCATCTGTCAGTGAACCTCCACCGCTCAACTCTATGACCTTAACCCTAACCAGGGCAAGAGCCTGTGCCAGGCTGGCCCCAGCTGCAGCCCAGTGCTGGTCTATAGGGTCTGTTTGCTTGGTCGGGACCAAAAGATATTTTTCAAGTAGTTCCCCAATTTGCTAGGATCAGTGGAACAAACTGGAATTTCAGCTTTCATTTCCATGCAGTTTTAGTCTAGCGTTTTTAAATTAACCCACCTGGCATAATTGAGATGGATACCTGTATCTTTAAATTGCATAGGGAATTTTGTGTTTAAATAACTGTACTGGACTCCATAATGCTTATATTAGAAATTGTTTAGCAAAAGAAAATATTAGAAACAGTGCATTTAGTGAATGCAGCCACTTAAAGTGCATTCACACAGTTAAATGTGTAGTTTGATGGTTATTATAGATACTTAAAAGTATAGTAAGTGGATATGTAACAGGAAAGACTACTACAACTACAGACGTACTAAAAGGGTAACTCCTGCACACCTAATCCAATCAGTATTGTCCTTTTCTGTCAAGTTTGATAAATTGCAGTACTGGTAGCTTCCTGCTTGTTGACTGTTACCTGATTGTGTCAATGTACATCTGTAGTATGTACATGTGAAAGTGCCTTTAAATTTTAGAGGAGCTTTAGCCTTGCTCTTGTACTGTTGCATTTCCATTGCATCCTTCCCTGTTTGTGTATGGCTGCATTCCCATTGCATTCCCTTCCACTCTCAAAGAACAAGTTTAAACGTGGAAATCTCACGGTTCTGGAAGAGAAATGTACTGTTAATCTGTTGTGACAATGCACTTTTATGTATAGTACTGTACATTTTTTGGCATGTACCATTACAAGCTTCAGTATACATTCAGGTTTGTTCCTCATAGTGTATCTTTATAATAAAGAAGATAGTTCTGTCTGTGTGTGTAGTTGTCCTGGGTAAACCACCTGGGTTATCTTCTAAAGTGGAATGCCAACCTACCTTTACCTTCCATGTAAAGGCAAAACAATCAGTAGCCCCCAGCCACCCACACCTCACCCTGCATCATTGTCCCATCACAAGATGCTTTGCCAGTAGATCAAGAGAGGTGATTCTGCCACTTTGCTCTGGTGAGACCTCACCTGCAGTACTGCGTCCAGGTCTGGAGTCCTCTATATAGGAAGGACGTGGACCTGATAGAGCGGGTCCAGAGGAGGGCCACGAAAATGATCAGGAGTTCGGAGCACCTCTGCTACCAAGACAGGCTGAGGGAGCTGAGACTGTTCATCCTGGAGATGAGGAGGCTTCAGGGAGACCTTAACAGCAGCCTTCTGGTACTTGAAGGGGACCTACAAGAAGGATGCAGAGAGACTGTCTACAAAGGCCTGCAGCAACAGGATGAGGGGCAATGGCTTCAAATTAGAGCAGAGCAGATTTAGACTGGATGTTAGGAACAGGTTCTGTACTATACGGGTAGTGGAACAGATTGCCTGGGGAGGTGGTTGGGGCCCCTTCCCTGGAGATAATATAAGGTGAGGTTCAACAGGGCTCTGGGCAACCTTATCTAGTTGAAGATGTCCCTGCTGACTGCAGAGCAGTTGGACTATAGGTGACCTTCAGAAGGCCCATCCAACTCGGACCATTCTAAGATTTTATGATCACCCTCACCACCATCCTTCTGCTCCCCACAGAAAAAAAACAGCTGTCAAAAGCACTGCAGCTTCCAGATTTTAAAATCACAGTCCCAGAGTGAAAAGAATAAAGAGTTTGCGTGGGGCATTTCTTACAGTAGAAGGGATGCTGTCATACTGGAAGTGGGGAGCAGGGGACACAGTGCCACAGGAAATCTGAGATGTTCAGCCAGGGATCAGATCCTGTCGAAGGTGATTTCCTGAGTTTGGACAGCATTGCCCAAACAGGGCCACCATACGTGCAGTTAGGAGGAGAACTGCCACTTGGAAATGCATTTCAAATCGTTGCATTTAAAAAAAGGTAAATTAGAAGCAGGGGCCACATCTGAAGGGCTTGGTTTTAAAGCCATCTGTGGTTGAAGACCACCATCTCTCCTAAGAGGAAAAAGGACAGATGTCAGGAGGTGCAGGGTAGTACAAGAGGACAGGCATGCTAGCCACCCTTGGCTCAGAGCAGGGCTTGTGCTCCTTGTGCTAGTAAAGCTGCTGCAAAGCAACTATTCGTTAGCAAGCTCATTGGTCAGCCTGTGGTGGCAGCCTTTGTATCACAGTATCCAGTGACCTACTTCAGGTCTTTCTTCTCATCCCCTGCTACACAAAACCCAACTAAGAAATACAGGAGGGAACAGCCAACAGTCAGTCCATCCCACTGCACAGCCCAGAGGACACATAACCCAATTTCCACAGTCCACCCATGCGCTGGTGACGAGAGAAGCCTCAGTGGTGGCTTCTAATGTGTTATAAAACAGATAAGAAAACGTATGCTGCTGCATCGTGTGAAGTTTTGGTGTTGCATTGCACCAGTGACTTAGTTTGCTTCCGCGTTTTGTAGTGAAAAAAAAGCCCAGCTCTCAAGGGAGACAGCCAAAGGTTTTGGCAGGTGAGTAGAGAGCCACTGTCTGCTGGCACTCAGAAAAGCAAAAGAGTGATGAGAAAAATACATTAACTGCACAGGAGACAGGCAGCAGTGGCAGTGGAGTGTCTCCAGCCACTGCTGAAAATTGCTGCTTCAAGCCAAGCGCAGGTCAAGGACCCTGCACAAACACCTCCTCAGCCAGCATAAGGAACCTGCAAAGGATCAGCTAGTTTTTAACTTCTCCTTGGTAGAGATAAGTGCTTTGTTACTTACCCTGCAGCTCACCGTGAGTCCAGAAGTCACCTTGTTGTATTACTCCTGCTCTGTGGGACAAGTTTTGATGTTAATCTGGATGGGACATGGGGAACAACTGAAACCAGCCTAAGTATTAACTAATGATGGTGCAGGATGAAGGTACCCTTCTGCAGGTAGGAATATTGCTTTTCCCATTAACTTGGCTCTTGGGGAGGGGACGGGGGGAATGAAAGCAATATATGAAACCCTAACTAGATCAACTATTTAGCATTTTAAAATCCAGTTAGATAAAACAGTTCAATCACTATTAAAAAAATCCAACCACTACTCTAGACACACCACTGTAATTGCAGTTACTGCCTTTGTTTCACTCAAGGGCATGTGCAGCCCATGCAGCTGGTTACACAGGTCTCTGCTGGCACCACGGCTCTGGCAGACCCAGAGTGAGTAAGTTTTACGGCCAAGGTGGCTGAGACAATGGGATCCCTATGACCTGGGGGCTCTGCTCATTCAGTGCCGCATCTTGCCTGTCTGCAGCAGCCTTGGCCTCAGCCTGTCTCACACCATCCTCCCAGGCCCCTCCCTGACACACAACCCTGATGGATACCCCTCCTGCCTTTGACCGTTCCTCTGCCCACCCCTGGCACCAGCAGGGCTGTGGTCCTAGCACAGAATTTCAGTTCCTCTTGTCCAGCCATACTAATGATCCACAATGCCAAAACCTTCTCATGTGAGGACACCTATATGTCCTCACATGAGAAGAGCTCCAGCCCTCTGATCATCCTTGTGGCCCCGCTCTGGACACGTTCCAGCACGTCCGTATCTTTCCTGTAATATTTCTTGTCCGTATTGTTCATGAACAGTGAATTTAAGTGTGCTAAAGGTGGATAATACCCAAAATTGTTCACAACTTTGACTAATAACTGCCGACCACTGCGAAACAACTCAGTGAAACAATTATTTCCCCCCCCTACCTCCAAAGTGTTGTTACCTGACTCGCAGGCAGGATGTCTTGCGATGTGCGCCGTCCCAGCACCATCTCACGCTGGGGGCTACGCGAGGCGACGTCGTGCGGGCGTTTGGAGCCTCTTCCTGGTAAGCTCTCAGGCGAATTCGAGATGCGACACGAAGCGTGGCAGCCTCGTGCTACCTGCTTATCGCTTTTATCAGCATCCAGCTCAGTACTAGCGGGGCATTGACCATCGATTAGCCAATCGGAATGGCACTTTGCCAGGCCTCACCATATTAGGCCAGGCCAGAGCGTTCGTCCTCCCCTCCCAAGGCTTCTTCCTCAGCACAGGAGGAGGGAGGCAGAGGCAGCGGCAGCTGTGTCCGTGACGCACTTCCGTTTTGCCATGCGCTGCTGCCTCTTGTGTGCGCAGCTGAGGCTGTAACGTTAGCAGCTTTCTGCTGTTTAAAGTTCGCGGCTTTTCCGCGGGATTTCCCTTCTGGATTACACCGTGACGCTTCGCGGGTTTTACCTGTCCGTAGCTGGGGTTTGAGGCACGGTGAAGCTTTGTCGCTGGACGGAGCCGCGGCGTGGCTGTCCCGGAATCTTCGTCGTGCAGGCCGTCTGGACTCATGTGCTGACTCGCGGTGAGATTTTCCGCGCGTTGCGCCTTTAGGGCTGTGGTTTGCCAGTTCGCTCCTTTCCCGCGCCTCGGCGGACGGGTTGAGTCGGTCGCGTCGGTGCTAGCGATTGCGTTGCGGATGTGAGGGCTGGCAGTGCGAGCGCCTCTTGGCTTCGGGGGGACGGAGTCTTTTCTCTCTGTGCAGGTTTTAGCTTTGTGGGTTGGCTTGGCTTTTAAGACGCGTAGCTTGGAGGAGACAGTGTTTCTGGGGGTAGCTGCAGGACTTAGGGGCTTGACCCTGCCCTGGCTGTTAGCTGAATTGAGGCTACCCTCGGCTGAATAAGGCGCTAATAGCTTGTGCCCTGAAGGCATAGCCACTTTTGTATTTGGTAATGTGCGAGCAAATACCTCCAAATACAAGCGAGGTTGCTTCCCCAGCACAGAATGGGGCGGGGGAGACATGTCTGGGCATGGATCAGCCCATATTTGCTCCATCAAACCGACCACCACAGCATTACTTGGGGCTGTCGTGGCCCAAGTGCAGGACCTGGCATTTGGCCTTGTTGAAGCGCAATTAACATTGGCTTTCCTACCCTCATGATGGTCAGCACTGCCGCCTAACTTGATGTCGGTTGCAAACTTACACCTCAGTCCTTGGAAATGCTCCCAGTGAGCTGTCGCTGTCAAACACTGGAAGTTTAGGAATATCAGGATTTATGAGTACGTCCGTGAGGTGCTGTCTTGGTTTGAGCTGGACCAGCTCCGGACTGAGAACAGAATTAACGTACCCCAAAGTAGTAAACAAAAACACACAGAATTGGAGGCTAAACAGAAATACTGCTTACAAAAGCAAACAAAATACAAAAGGTACCAAGGTAGAAGCACATATGTACGTCAGAATCAACCCTGGCCTACCCCTTGCCCTGGCGAAGTGCCACACTAGGCCTCTGGCAGGCCTCAATTAATAGTGATATTCAAGGTGATGCTCAACAGGACTCTGGGCAGCCTGGTCTGATTGAGGATGCAGAATCGTAGAATCAGCCAGGGTTGGAAGGGACCACAAGGATCATCTAGCTCCAAACCCCCTGCTATGGGCAGGGACGCCCTACCCTGGATCAGGCTGGTCAGAGCCTCATCCAGCCTGGCCTTAAACACCTCCAGGGATGGAGCCTCAACCACCTCCCTGGGCAACCCAGTCCAGGCTCTCACCGCTCTCATGCTGAACTTTCTTCTCATATCCAGTCTGAACCTCCCCACCTCCAACTCTGCTCCATTCCCCCTAGTCCTGTCACTCCCTGAGAGCCTAAAAAGTCCCTCACCAGCTTTTTTGTAGGCCCCCTTCAGATACTGGAAGGCCACAAGAAGGTCACCTGAGAGCCTCCTCTTCTCCAGACTGAACAGCCCCAACTCACAGGAGAGGTGCTCCAGCCCTCAGATCATCCTCCTGGCCCTTCTCTGGACACACTCCAGCATCTCCACATCCCTCTTGTAATGAGGGCTCCAGAACTGGATGCAGTACTCCAGGTGGGGTCTCAGCAGAGTGGAGTAGAGGAGAATCACCTCTCTGGCCCTGCTGGCCACACTTCTGATGCATCCCAGGATGTGGTTGGCCGTCCAGGCTGCAAGTGCACACTGCTGGCTCATGTTGAGCTTCTTGTCCACCAGCACCCCCAAGTCCCTCTCCTCAGGGCTGCTCTCCAGCCACTCACTGCCCAGCCTGGATTTGTGCTTGGCATTGCCTCGACCCAGATGCAGGACCTTGCACTTGGTCTTGTTGAACCTCATGAGGTTGGCTTGTGCCCACCTCTCCAGCCTGTCCAGGTCCCTCTGGATGGCATCCCTGCCCTCCAGCCTGTCTGCTGCACCACACAGCTTGGTGTCATCAGCAAACTTGCTGAGGCTGTACTCAGTGCCTCTGTCCATGGCACCCACAAAGATGTTGAGCAAGACTGGTCCCAGGACCGATCCCTGAGGGACTCCACTTGGACATGGAGCCATTGACAGCCGCTCTCTGGGTGCGGCCATCAAGCCAGTTCTTTATCTATCTCGTGGTCCACCCATCAAACCCATGTGTCACCATCTTGGAGACGAGAATGTGATGTGGGACAGTGTCAGAAGCCTTGCTCAGGTCCAGGTAAATGACATCAGTTGCTCGCTCCTCATCTATAAATGTTGTGACCTGTTCATAGAAGGCCACCAGGTTTGTCAGGCAGGATTTGCCCTTGGTGAAGCCATGCTGATTGTACCCAGTCACCTCTTCACTATTCTCCTGTCTCAGTAGTGCCTCCAGGAGAATCTGCTTCATGTCCCTGCTGACTGCAGGGTGGGGGTTGAACTAGATGATCTTTGGAGGACCCTGACAGCCCTGACCATTCTATGATTCTATGCATGAGAGGAATCAAACCCTTTCAACTCCTCTCAGATAGTTTGAGTCCCATTTGTGTGGTCCTGCTGTAGGAGTTAACACACACCTTGCTCTCTGGGAGGAGGACTGGAGGACTGGTACAAGCTGTGCCATCTCTACAGAGCTGCTGAGTGTCAGACACCAGCCCTGAGGCTTTTTGCCTCCTGTAGTGGTTTAGGTCTCCTCCTTGCATCCGGGGCACCCACTTGGGTAGGAGTAGCGATGTCTCAGCTGCTTAAAGATCCCAGTTTTAAATAAAAATGCATAAGGCAGGAAAAACACATCTGCATGTGGCAGAAATCTTCCCAGAAAAAGGTGCTGCAGTTCTGCCAAAGGAAATATGAAATCACTTCACCATTATGCTTACGTGTAGGAATATTTTTCAGCGTTGCTTGCAGCACCCTGAGCAAGAGTCAGGAACAATCTGTTTTGTTCACAACTAAGACAGTGCTAAAGTGAGACTGATGCTCTTCTCTCCCACACCATTTGTAATTTGGTCCTGATCTCTGAAATGTTATTCATTTCATCTGCCAACTGTGCAGCCACAAGCCCCAGTGGGGACCATGCTGGCCAGTCCCTTCCAAGCCACCACATTCACAAGGACAGGAGTTCCACTCTGCTGGAGGCAGAATTTAGCTGAGAGAAGGACCCAAATACGGGCTGCTCTTAGACTGATCAGAATTCTGCATTAGAGTGGCAAAACCACGGGACAGTCAAGAAAGGAAGCTGACATGTTATCTATTAGCCAGCCAGGATTTTATCTGCCATGCTGCTCCTACAGTGTTCAATAAAACAGGTACCTGTCTGCAGTGCCTGCCCTACCTACTATTATTTTTAGCAGCTCAGATTCTCCCCAGACAGAATGTTAGAGAGAGACAGAGAGATATCAATATAAGCTGTACCTCCCAGAGTACATCTGCTTATCTGCACAAACAAAATTACAGTACTGATATCAATTCAAACCAAACAAATTTATATCTCCACACAAGGTGTACTGAAACCTAGACACATTCCTTTCAGCTGGTAAAGCCAGAGACTATGAAGATCATCCTTTGTATAGATGGATTTACTCCACTGAGATTGAAGATTTTTACCTCTTTAAACTCTACACCTCTTCTCAGGGGCTGGGGAAGGATGGGTTAGAAGCTGCTTTCCAACCTCGTAGCCCAACACAGTAACCTTGCAGCCAAAGTCATTCATTTTCCATGAGACACAGGCATTTGGGACAGCAACATGGGAAAGACTGTTGAACAGTGCTTGGGCCGGGTTCCAGATAGGTGCCCATTCCAGTCCTACCTCCTGTTTACACCCACCCTCACTCCTCTCCATGTCCCACACGGCCCACCACCAGGGGAGGTAAAATGAGAAGCAAAACACTCCAGACAGTGCAACACTGGGAAATGCCCCATTCAGCTTTCTGTGGCAGCAGAAGCTTCCACCAGGCAGTTTTTGCATGAGCTGTAGGCTTTTTTTCTGCCAGAAAACCTGGCAACAAAAACATGTTTCCTGACCACATTTCTGGTTTCCTACTGATCTCTCAGCATTTCCTTCCAAGGAAATTATTGCAGTTTCTACAAAACCAAATCTGTGATGAAAGACGTTAGGTTTGTCTGTGGCGATACAATTGGTTAGAGCTTTCCAGGTTTTTTTTAGGAGAAGATTCTACCAAAGAGGTGATGAACCAGGTCCAGTTTCACTCTTATGTAACCAGTGTGCCAGGAGGCATTTTGCAGCACTGTCTCCTCTTGGTGGAATGGGAGGAAGGAAACAGTACAGGCTGAGGGAAGTTTCAGGACACTTCAATCCCTGTATTCTGCTATGTTTTAACACTTAAAAGATCAGGAAGGAAAAAAACACTACCAACAAAAAAATCTCACTGTAACTTGGGTGAAAAGTGATGCTGTAATTCCTGTCAAGCTTCCTATCCACCACAAGTTAGTTGTGTATGTTACCTTGTTGCTGAAAGCAGGAGTGACTGCTCATGCTACAGTGGGTCACCAAGTCAATACAAGAATTCTTAACAAGGCAGAGGGTGAGACACCAGACACAGACAGGCAATGAATCACAGAACATTAGAGGTTGTAAGGCACCTCCAAAGATCATCGAGTCCAACCTCCCTTGCATAGCAGGATCACTTAGGGTAGTCTGCACAGGAATGCATCCAGGTGGATTTTGAAAAGCTCCGGAGAAGGAGACTCTGTAACCCCTCTGGGCAGCCTGTTCCAGTGCTCTGTCACCTTCACTGTAAAGATGTTTCTCCTTATTGTGAGAGGAGAAACCTTCTATGTTCTAGTTTGTACCTGTTGCTCCTTGTCTTATTACTGTCACCAAAATGAGATTGGCCCCCTCCACTTGACACCCACCCCTCAGATATTTATACATGTTGATGAGATCTCCTCTCAGTCTTCTCTTCTCAAGACTAAATGCCTAATGAAAGGCATCACCAGATTATTTCCCAGTGGACAGATCTGGTCCAAACCTGTCTCTGAGATTATTGTTTCTAAAATCATCCTGTTATCCCAAAGCATAGTCCTCTGGAAACTTCAGATCCCTTCATGTGCTACTCAGAGTATGAAATACAAAGCAACTTATTTAAAGCTCTAGCTTGTACCTCAGGGTATCCAAATATTAAAATTTCACGGTTCAATTCATAACAGTTGCTCACAGTTTGTGTGGGGATTCTGTAAGGTTAACCTTTTAAAGACAGCAAGTGCACATTTCATAGCAGAAGTATGGGCATGCAGACCACGGCATCTTGTGTGTCCTCGGGCAAGAGCCCAGCCACCAGCAAGTTAACCTATACAGAATGACAGAATTGTCAGGGCTGGAAGGGACCTCAAGGATTATCCAGTTCCAACCCCTCCGCCATGGGCAAGGACACCTCACACTAGATCAGGCTGGCCAAAGCCACATCCAGCCTGGCCTTAAAAACCTCCAGGGATGGGGCTTTGACCATCTTCTTGGGCAACCTGCTCCAGCGTCTCACTACCTTCATGGTGATGAACTTCTTCCTAAAATCCTATCTAAATCTCCCCTCCTCTATCTTGGATCCACTCTCCCTAGTCCTATCACTATCTGACACCCTAAAAAGTCCCTCACCAGCTCTCTTGTAGAGCCCCTTCAGATACTGGAAGGCCCCAATAAGGTCTTCTCAGTCTCTTCTCCAGATGGGACAGCCCAAATCGCTCAGTCTGTCTTCATCATCCTCGTGGCCCTTCTCTGGACACACTCCAGCACATCCATAACTTTCTTGCAATAGGGGCTCCAGAACTGGACGCAGTGTATATAAAATGATGAACGCAGGACTTACTCCACTGCTTCATGCTTCAGATTACACCATTTTGATTTTCATAAAGGAAAAAAGCCTTCAGAAGGCCTGAAGTAAACTGCCCGACAGCCCCTTCTTAGCTTCCATTTGAATTCGACTGATTATTTCACAAGCAACACCCTCTCTTCCAGACTGAAATGTTAAGCCAGTGAGTCTCACAGTTCTTTAAGAGACTCAAGAATTAGAGCAAACATATGGTCCCGTCCTGTACATTGTATATTAACTCCACATTACATCTTTATGAAGTATTTATGGTATACCTAAGTTCTAAGTCAGAGAAGATTGGGCTGTAAAGACACCATACAGTAAATTAGTTCAAGCAATCAAAAGGTCAACCACAAACATACTTACTACAAAGCACGAAGCAGCTCAGAGGAAGAAAACAAAGCTGGCTTGTTAACAGGATTTTCCCTTTCACAACAAACTCTACAAGCTTAAATACATTTTGCATAATGAAAACGGACAAAAGCATCACTGCAAATCATTCCTAAATGAAATTATTGATGTTTTTGGTTTGTTCTGCTTTTTTTTACTGAAATGTTTTGCTACAGATTTTCAGCTTTATAGTATAAATGCATTTCATTGTAACATCTTATACAGAACAACTGCGCTTTAACTTCTAAGAATAAAATAGTGCTAAGGAGTATATCTTCAGGAAATAGCTTGGGTTTCCCAAAGCAGCATTTCCTAGTGGGATAAAGACTTGCAGGAAAACCACGGGTCAGTTCTGGCAAACAGCTTTGGAATGTCGACCCCCCCTCAAGCAGAGAAAGGCCCAGGGGCACGCAGGGGAACCTCAGGCTCCAAGTCAGGGTGCCAGTGGGCAAACACTGTTGTTAAAATAGTAGTATTTAAGAATGCAAAGGAAGAGCCAGCAGCCTAAGAACTTCTATTTGAGAGAGGCAGATGAAAAATTTAGTAGCCACGTGTTTTATTTAGAGAGTTCAGCTCAGCAACGTGAGGACACAGAAGCGTGACTCCTTCCCTTCCTCTGGCAGTGCACGCCACCCTCGGTGCAGCAGGATCCCAGGGAGAAGTTCGCCCAGTGAAGTGTGAGTCATGTAAACTGAGGTTTTCATAACACACTCAGTAAGCCTTACCCCAAACAAATGAGCCTCATTCTTGCCTGTCTAAAGCTCCTTTCTACCCATTTCCTTTGGGTCACAAACTCCATAAGGAAGCAATGGAAATTTTTGGTCTTTTACATATCCATTGTTAATCATTCATAAAGTCATTAAAGTTGGAAAAGATCTCCAAGATCAAGCACTGCCAGGTCACCATTAAACTACAAAATCATAGAATCATTAAGGTTGGAAAAGACCTCTAAGATCATCAATCCAAACATCAACCCAAAACACCACCATGCCCACTGGACCATGTCCTGAAGTGCCACTTCTTGAACATCTCCAGGGATGATGACTCTACACCTCCCCGGACAACCTGTTCCAATGGCTCACCACCCTTTCAGTAAAGAAATTATTCCTAATATCCAATCTAAACCTCCCCTGGCACAACTTGAGGCCATTTTCTCTTATTCTATCACTTTTTGTTTGGGAAAAGAGACCAACATCCACTTCACTACCACCTGATACACTACAGTCTCCTTTCAGCTGGTTATAGAAAGCAATAAGGTCTCCCTTCAGCCTTCTCTTCTCCAGATTAAACAACTTCAGTTCCTTCAGCCCCTCCTCATAAGACTTGTTCTCTATAACCTAGACTAGCTTCATTGCCCTTCTATGGACATACTGTAACACCTCAGTGTCATTCTTCTAGTGAGGGTACCAAAACTGAACACAGTATTCGAGGTGTGGCCTCACCAGTGCCAAATACAAGAGCATGTCCACATGCCTATTCCTGCTGGCCACATTATTCCTGATACAGGCCAGGATGCTGTTGGCCTTGGGCACCTGAGCACACTGCTGGCTTGTGTTCAGCCAGCTGTCAACCAGCACCTCCAGATCTTTTTCTGCTGGGCAGCTTTCTAACTATTCTTCCCCAAGCCTGTGGCATTGCATGGGGTTGTTGTGACTTAAGCGCAGGACCTGACCCTTAGCCGTATGGAACCTCATACCACTGACCTCAGCCTATCTATCCAACCTGCCCAGATCCCTCTGCAGAGTCTTCCTACTTTCAAGCAAACCAACACTCCCACCCAATTTAGTGTCATCTGCAAACTTAATGAGGGTGCACTCAGTCCCCTCATCCAGGACATTGATAAAGACATTAAAGAGAACTGGCCCCAAAACTGAGCCCTGGGAAACACCACTTGTGACCAGCCTCCAGCTGGCTGTAACTCCCTTCACCACCACTCTCTGGACATGGCCATCCCTCCAGTTTTTCACCCATCAAGGAGTACACCCGTCCAAGCCACGAGCAGACAGCTTCTCTAGGAGAATGCTGTGGGAGGTAGTGTTAAAGGCTTTGCTGAAGTCAGGCAGACAATACCCACAGCGTTTCTCTCATCCTCTAGATGGGTCACCCGGTCACAGAAGGAGACTGCTCCAGAACTTAAGATCTGCTTAAAATTGTTTGTGGTTTTGTTTTGGGTTTGGGGTTTTTTTTTGTGGGGTTGTGGGTTTTTTGATAGGGTTGTGTGGTCTAGGAACTCATGGCTTACCAGAGCTGTTCTTGAGTTTGTAAATGCAAAAGAACAATTTAGCACTGGGACAGAGAAACCCAGTGATGGTACTGGAAGGGCAGGTACATTCACTGACTGCAACAGGTGCAAGTGTTTCTACCAAAGAGAAAGATAACCACAGTCGAACAGAGAAAGACCTTGGAGTCCTAGTGGACAGCAATTTTTCCATGGGACAGAAATAGAAATGGGCCCATGTAGCCAAGAGGGTCTTTAGTATCCTGGAATGCCTCAAGTGTGTCCAGCAGGTCTAGGGACCTGCTCTCTCCCTCTGCCCTGGTGAGACCACATCTGGAATACTGTGTTCAATTTTGGGCTCCCCAATTCATGAGAAACAGGGATCTGCTGGAGAGAGTCCAACAAAGAGATACAAAGATGATTAGGGGACTTAAGCATCTCCCCTATGGAGAGAGACTGAGAGACCTGGGGCTGGTTAGTCTTGAGAAGAGAAGAGTGAGAGGGGATCTGATCAATATCTATAAATATCTCAGGTGTGGGTGTCAAGTGGAGGGGGCCAATCTCTTTGCAGTGGTGCACAGTAATAAGACAAGGAACGATGGATACAAACTGGAACACAGAAGGTTTCATCTCACCATGAGAAGAAAATTCTTTACAGTGAGGGTGACAGAGCACTGGCATAGGCTGCCCAGAAGGGTTGTGAAGTCTCCTTCTCTGGAGACTTTAAAAACCCACCTGGATGCATTTCTGTGTGGACTACTCTAGGTGATACTGCTTTGGCAGGGATGTTGGATTCAGTGATCTCTGGAGGTCCCTTCAAACCTCTAACATTCTGTGATGGCCTTAAAGGTCAAGTTCAGAGCCACCCAAAACAGTATCCCTCGTTCTACAGTAGGAATGTGATGAAAAATTCTGCTTCATCACCATGACAACTCATGCTACATCATTGCCATGGTAACAGGCTGAACGTAGTTTTAACCACACACACGATGGCCAACCTGCCAACGAGAAGAAACCACCACCTCGGTTGTGTGCTTGGTTCTGCCCTGCAGCCAATCCCACTGCAGTCCTTGTTGTCCGTTTAATCCAACCTCCTTCCATGTCTCCCAGCCCCACCCTGCTGACTGAGCTCCCCACCACTGCTAGGCCTCCAAAGCTAAGTCCACCTCATCACAGGAGCACTAAGTTTGTGCACTTTACTGTTGCTCCCCAACCCCCACACCCAAGTGATTTATCAGGCTGAGATTAAATGCAAGTAGAAAATTTTCATCTTCTCAGTGAGTCATTGAAAATCTACTCCATTAAGCCAGCACACCACAGGGGGGCTTTACATGCTGCATCTGCATCCCACGCACAGATCAGTTGCAACAGCAGTTCAAAGGCACCATCCTGTCCCCTGAAGAGTCCCAATGTCAACACAGTCATGGTGAAAGAATGTGTTTACTGTGCACCACCAAAACCCTTGTGATCATCATTTCAATACACCAGCTCAGGCCGGGCTGCTGCCTCCTGGCAGAGCTGTCATTGTGTGTGGTGACGTAAAACAGCAGCAGGGGAAACACACACTTAACACTTTTCAGATCACATCAAAGCCCCAATGTTCATGTTAAGGACTTTCATAGAGCTATCTTCCAACTCAGAAGAAAGAAAAATAATTACAGTTGTCTTGGGGTTTTGACCTGGCCTGGGGGCAGAGGGTGAAGCATGGGTGATGCACAAGTTTGCCCACCAGCACTCAAAGACGTAGCAGCTTTGGAGCAGTTTGTGGCAGAGGTACAGGGGCACCACTCCCAACCTGGCTCCTGGGCACAGAAAGCCTGCATCCCTCTCAACATGTGCAGGTCCACGCTCTGTGCATCAGTGATGCTAAAGTGCCACAAGATCAATTTGTCCTCCTCTTGGAGGATAGATGGGAGATGGTGAGGTCCTTTCTGTTGGTTTGTCCTTCACGTCCCCTTCACTTTCCCTACATTTCTCAGCCCTCTGCAGTGCCTCCTGCAGCTTCTCCTTGAGGCTGAGGCAGGCTGCAGCACTGGCAGAACTCCCCCATCTCAACACTGAAGGGCAATGGTGGGCTAGCATGGGCACCTGCTCACAGCCATTGCACCAGAGCACACTCAGCAGCATCCCACAAGGTGCTGCCCAAAGCAGCATTGACTTTGGAACCTGAGCCACTCAGCCCAGAACCAGCCATTCATACACTGCACTGACCCATCCCTGCACCTTGGCCTCCACAGCTCAGGGTTGGTATAGTACAACCATATAACATAAGGTTATATGGTACAGATAGATAGATAGACAGAGAGACAGGCATAGATAGACAGATGTCATTGTACCATATATATGTAATTACATATCCAGTAGCTCTGCTCATAACAGACTATCAAAACCCTCCTACTTTGCACTAGGCTTAACCCCCAGCTTGATGCTCTCTAAATGAACATTAACAGTCATCAAATCATACTTCACTGCCCTGGTTAAAAAAAAAGAGGAAGGAAAAAAAAAGGGAGTAGGTTAAAAAAAAACCCTGCACTCCACCTTTTCTAAAATGGAACAGAATTTTAAGCAAATAGGAAGCTTTCAACAGACAAATACAAGATTGTTTTTTTTTTACAGGGTGGTTTTTTTTGTTGCAATTCAACACAAAGTCCCTTGCAAAGGTGGAACAACATCATTTTAGTATTCATATATGCATTAAAGTAACAAACTAGATACCTGCTATTGCTGTTTACAGCTGAAACAGAACTACATAAATCACCCTATGAGAGAGGGGAAAAACGCAAAAAAAAAAGCCAACAGGAGTCAAACAAATCTGAGTAAGCAGTAAAACCTATCCCATGTCTATAAACGTTTAGGAAAGTATACATTATTTTCTCCTGCAAAGAGCCCAATTCCATGATGATTTCTCTCTTTCTGTATTACCGCCGCCCTCTAGTGGCACTTTCTCTGCTTTACCGCAGGAGAAAGAATCAGAAGGACAGAATTAGCCAGGGTGGAAAAGACCTTTGAGATCATCGAGTCCAACTTATCACCTAACGGCTTCTAATTAACTAAACCATGGCACCGAGTGCCACATCCAGTCTCCTTTTAAATACCTCCATGGACAGCGACTCCATCACCTCTCCAGGCAGATGTAGTGTTAGGTCTCAATGGTACCAAAACTGCAAACAGCAATTTGCTGACCTGTGTTGAATTTAACACCTGCTCTGCAGTCTACAGTCTCTTACT
The DNA here is from genome assembly GCA_013400475.1 of Tricholaema leucomelas. Taxonomy (NCBI): domain Eukaryota; kingdom Metazoa; phylum Chordata; class Aves; order Piciformes; family Lybiidae; genus Tricholaema lacrymosa; species Tricholaema leucomelas. The sequence continues at coordinate 447,421 of WAAF01020584.1, forward strand.
TGGAAAAAGCAAAATCGAGCTGGTTTCAAGTGCAACCTGTAAAAATAAGCACCTATGGAAATGCTACCATGAAAAGCACAAAGTAGTAAGGTCTCCACAATGCACATCTGCAGAATAACCTTCCAGGTGGACAAGTTCCTCAGTGCTTGGTGAGCAAATTCTGCTCTGAAGCATAATATGTGAAAAGCTTTGTGCTTTCCATATGTGATTATCTTTGCAGCCCTCTGAAGACCTTTTGTTTACAGCTTTAAAGACACATATAGTAAGACCTTGTTGGCAATCCAGTTTCTGGGCTTGAACCTACTTCTTGGCCACCAAGATGATCAGAGCACTGTAGCAGTTTTCCAGTACCTGAAGTGGGCTTACAAGAAAGCCAGGAAGAGACTTTTTACAATGGCTTGTAGTTGTAGGAAGAAAGGGAACGGACTGAAGCTCAAAGAGGCCAGATTTAGACTGGATATCGGAAATCCTTTACAAGTAAGATTGGTGAGACACTGGAACAAGTTGCCCAGGGAAGCCACAGGTGTTCCTTCCCTGGAGGGGTTCACAGCCAGGCTGGATAAGGCCTTCAGCAACCTGGGCTAGTGGAAGGCCACGCTGCCCATGGCAGGGTGGTTGGAACTAGATGATCTTTCAGGTCACTTCCAACCCAAACTATTCCATGAATCTATTCTATGAATGCTAAAAAAATCATCAGCAAGATGGTGGAGGTTTGGGTTTTTTTACTATTCTCTTGCAGTTTCCAACAGAAACATCTAGAATGAGCCATTCCTAATCTAACAACCATCATTTTAACAAATCATTCCTAACTGGAGATTAGCCTGAAGCACTGAAAGCTTATTTAGGCACTGAAAACCTTATGCATTCAGAGATTAGAGGTTCTGGGTTATCAATTTGGTCTACAGGGATAGAAAGAAAAATGAGATAGCACCACAAATCCCACTAGGCTATCCAAGATTTAGGGCCATCTGTTTTTACACCTAATAAGAGTGTGAGTAATGCATCATCTCAGGAATTTGCCTCTTACTACAAGGCAGCCAGCAGGTCAGATGGCCTGAGGCAACCCCTGGGTTGGGAAAATTAGTTCTCCAAGGAAAGCCAGCCTCTGTGTAACTTCAGTATGGAAATGGTTGACTGACATCTAAGCATACTGAACTTGCAGGCAAAACGCAGTAGACAAATTGCTTAGGAGGTTGGGGTGATGACTTGATTCACCTCACCAATTCCCCATTTATATAACCATAAATGAGGAACAGGCTTTTTTCCAAAAACATATTACCCAATGACAGCTAAAAGTAATTTGTTCCTGCTCTTTCTGGACAGGGATGCATGAAGAGTAGCATTCAGTTTTGTGCCCCCCAGTTCAGGAGGGACAGGGATTTACTGGAGAGAGTCCAACAGAGGGCTACAAAGATGATTGAGGGGCTGGAGCACTGCCCTGCGAGGAGAAACCAAGGGACCTGGGGCCTTTTGGTCTGGTGAAGAGAAGACTGAGAGGGGATCTAATCAATGTTTATAAATATATGGGGGCTGGGTGTCAAGGAGGGGACAGGCTCTTCTCAATTGTACCCTGCGATAGGACAAGGGGCAATGGATGTAAACTACAACACAGGAAGTTCCACCTCAACATGAGGAAGAACTTCTTTATTGTAAGGATAATGGAGTACTGGAAGAGGGTCCCCAGAGAGTGTGGAACCGCCTCCTCTGGAGACTTTCAAGCCCTGTCTGAATGCATTCCTATGTGACCTGCACTAGATTCTGTGGTCCTGCTCTGGCAGGACAGTTGAACTCAACCTCCAGAGGTCCCTTCCAACCCCTAACACTCTAACATTCTCTTGAAGAGGAAGATAAATTTTACTCTGTTGGTACATCTTGCCTTCAGCAGAGCTCCAGGCACTTTACCCAGAAGTGAGCTCCACAAAAAAGCCTCCACATGTAGAGTAGGACTTAACCAGACAACTTGAAAAATATTTCTGAGAAATCTGCAGCATCAGATCACAAGTAGAAGGCTAAACCTGTTAGTGTTTTCAACCTCTCACCCCACCCCTCCAAGAAGTGCTGCCACCTCTTGGGGTGGGAGCATGGGCCAGCTGTAACGCTGAGGACAAAAGCAGCCTTAGATCTCCCACAAGTCTAATGTAGAGCTCTCAGATGACAAGCATGGTCTCATTAACCAAGTTTTCCACTCTCAGTCATGTTCATGGAGTTTTGTATTCAGGTGATAAGTGGTTTCAGCCAGTCCCAGGCAGTCCTTGGAGAAGCACCTGTTATGAAGGGGAAATCAATGTGAGATTTGATTCTTCCCAGTCTTCTGGGGAAAGGAGGCAGACAGTCTCTGACCTTGTCTCCTGGCTCCCCTGGATGATAAGTGTATCTCCAAGACTTCTCATCCCGACAGGAGACTTTCAGGTGCAGGCAGGATGTCTCACAATGTGCAGTCTCAGCACCATGTCACACTGGCTATGCAGGCCGATGGCACGGAGGCATTTAGAGTCTGTTCCTGGCAAACTCGTGACTGGAGTTTCCAGGCAAACAACAAGGCAGTAAGCAATAGCAACAGGCAACAGCAGGCACAAATAGAGTGGCAGAGCACGGCAGAGCACATTGTTTACCTGTGTATCTCTTCTTATCAATGTGGGCCGAGATCAATTGCCCTTTGGACACAGAATAGCCAGTCAGAATGGCAGTTGAAAAGCACAGGGGCTTGCTTAGCCAAGCCATAGGCTTGCTTTACCCAAATTTGGGAAAAGCACAGGCCTTGCACAAGCTAAGTGCGTGTACCTTGTTTACCACAGGACTCTGGCTTAGTGGCTCCAGGTTCTTTTGTCTTCTTTCCCATGCTTGCTTCTCTTCTGGAGCATAAAAACATGCCTAGGCAAGCCAGGACATGGATTAAGCCTATTTTGGGCCATTAGGCCTACCACGACAGCACTGACCTGCAAAATGAACCCCAAAACTCATGCAGAGTTATGAAGTAGGTGTATTTTATTACAGCACTGGGTGCAGGCAGGATCGTTCCATCAATCCTGCACACCCCATGCTGGCACAAGCCACAGTTTATGTTACAAGAGCATGCATATTCGTAGTAAGAGGTAGGGTTATTACAATTATGTCTTGGAGTTCATTAACATAGGTATTTTTCCATTCTCCACCCCAGTTCCAACCCACCCTGGTGGTCTTGGAATGGTTATCTGTGATGAACACTCCACACAGTCTTCCTTACAAGGTCTTTTTAATCTCTGATCAGCAGATCCTTCTTTGTTGCTGATGTCAGGATATCTCTGCTTCTCCTTTATCTCCTTCCTGCTTTCCTTAGTCACTGCAGGCCTGGCTTTTTACAAGATTACGTATCACAGATCTCCAACAAGTCACTGCAGACACTTCTACAGTAGCCATTGTTTAGGTTTGCATATTATCAACTGATTACTATAAACAAACGTTTCTGCAAAGTTTGGTATTTTATGGTTTGCCACAGACACCCTCAAAACGTGCGTCTGGTCTGTAAGGCTCTTTTACCAGCATTCCTTGATTTTTTTCTTATATCAGCATCATGCCCAGTTCCAAAAGATGCAGATCCAGCAACTGCACTAGGAGGATAAGTAAACCCAGACTGCAACAGCCACCCCTGATCCTGCTGAAAGTGGTTCTTTTACTGTCCATGGTCTACACAGTAGCCCGGTGATGACTGCACTCACCAAGAAAATAAATGAGTTTCTATTCAGGCAGTTCATAATCTCTCATCCCCAATGTGCCAAGAGAATGTTTCAGGGTCAGGGAGGGGAAGCCTACTCCTCACCTGAGAGAGCAGGGAAATACATGGAGATTCTGCTGAACATCTGTATAAACATGCATAGTGGAGAGGTGCTGACTTAGGTCAAAGAAGATGTAGAACCCGAGTCTGACATTTTACTAAGTAAATGCTTGAGTGGCCATCAGGCTCTTCTAGGTTGTTGGTACCTAAGGACTGAACACGGCCATTCTGGAAAACCAGCAGCTGCAACCACAGGAGGTCTTGCACAGCTTTTGCAGGATGTAACATTTATATAGATTCCTGTCAAATTAGGGCAGCAGTGCAGAGGGGCCAACAAAAACCTCCTCACAGTCTGTCTGCATTGCAGTTCTCTGCCAAATTCACCTCTGCTTGTCTTTCCCAGAGCTGTCATCTGCCCCAGTTCATCTTGTAGTGACTTGCCTTTTCTTCTGCACTTTGCTGTTCTTACCACTGACACATACAGGTAGGGCATGGTCAGGTTCCAGCTGCAAGGCAGAGAGCTCTGCTATTCTACCACAACCCCAGCTGCTGCAATGCCAGGTTGAAAGTTAGGAGAGATCTGAACTCCGGTGGGTAAACTCTCCCAGAAAACTTCCACAGCCATTACGAAAGTAAGTCAGGCTATGTGTAGAAAACATGCACACAAAGGGAAAGAAGCAGTTAGTGGAGGAAAATGGTCAAGTACTTAATTTCATGGCAAAAGAATCCATTACAAACAAAGGAGGCTTTATCTTTTCTTCACTAACAGGAAAAGGAAATCAAAGTCCAATTTGATCTTGCATTTGACTTATTTTGTGTGCCTGCTCTGTGAAGCATTAAGCTATTGCTGTCCTTTGTCAGCATTCTCATTTCTTGTAACAGCTCCTGCCTTTGCACAATCATAGCCCAAAAGCCATCCCTGCTGAGCAGCACAGCACTTGTCCCCAGTAGACCAGACACCGTCTTACTGCTCTTGAGGCTCAGGCAGATCCTGAGCAAACAAGCACTGGTTGGCTTTTGCTGTAACCACCCATGCAGGGCTGGCTTGCATTTCTGGGAGTCTGAAAAGGAGGCTCCTGGAGAAAATCCAAAGTTACAACCAAGCTACTTAGCTTAGTGCCAGCATTTCTGGAAGCAATCACAGAGCTAACTGCAAACCCAGGACCAGCCACAGTGTGCAACACTGTTCTTACTGCAAAATGAAGAGTTGTAGACATTAGGATAAGATACATGAATTGAGGAATGAAGCACAAACACATTGCCAATTTTCTTAAGCAAAGCTTGGTTATGAGAACGTTGGGACCCAGTGCAGTAGGAAGCAACAGGCTTCATAGAGGCATATGCAAAGAAGCCTCAGTTAACTGATAGCAAAGAATAACCACAAGTGCCTCAAAAGGCTTGTATACGAGTAAGAATGGACCAGTGCAATAATCAGCTGGGGAGTGCCATAACATTATTTCTGCCTAAAGCTCAGATCTCTTTTTTAAGTAAACCAGATAAACACTGTTAGTATTTATACTAGGAATTTATGTTCCTTTTAGATTAACCCAGAATATCACATGCATTATGCATGTATTGCAGTCCATTGCAACACAACACAAAATACCCTGTTTCCATTCCCTTCACTGTCTTCATGCAAAGGGAGGAGAAAAGGGAAGATATTTTATTCAAGGAAAAAAAAACCCACAACAACGTGAACATTGCATGTAAAAGAAAACAGCTTACAAGGCATAAATATAAAATATGTAAGAGATCTGAGAATACATCTGCTGTCAAGCTCACATTTCAGGCAGAGGATACTAAATTAAATGTTCTGCCAAAACCCTCATGGACTCAAGCAGTCGATGAGGTATATAAAATGTGCCACAAGATAAGCTTCCACACTGCTATTCTCAGCAATCTGAGTGGCACCAAGAATATTAAATCTCAGAAACTGTTTTGAAACACTTTAAAATATGTCTGGAAGTGCTGCTTTCATTACGTTATCATAAATGTCTTTACATCTTGCATTTAAAGCAGTCAATTTAGACGAGTCTAGTTCTAAAGTACCTTGCTTACCTAAATTGGTGGAGGGGAAAAAGTGGCAGACAGGATACCATTCAGGTAGGCAAAACCACCTTCGTTCAACAGTTCTTATAGTAAAGAGACCAACCAGCCCTTCCAGTAGTCAAGTTAGTAATGAGTATCCAGCTACTGAGTATCTGGTCACCTTTACCTGCTCCACAGATACTGCCTTCCTGTATTATGCATATTTTAATTACCGATGCAGCCACTTCTACATCATAGATAACTCAGTCTTCCCCATTACCTCATTTGTCATTTAAAACAAACTCCTCCAAGAATCAAGTAAGGCAGCATGCCTTAAGTCTGCATGGGGCTAACATATCCATAAATATTCATTCATATGCTCACACCCCATATACTCACTGAAGTTTTCGTCAGTTTCCATCCAAGCTACCTCCTATGGCCCAGATTTTCTGCTCCCCACTTTGTATTAATTTAAGGCCAAGATCTTAAAAGGAGAGCCTCAGGGACAAGACTCTCAATCCCAGAGACAGATCCACAAGTTTCTTCGTCCAGCAACCAGTTCTCTCCCACGATTTGTCTACACGTCTCCCATTCCTTCCCTTCTCACACTCTTAAGAGTGATGATTACAGCTCTCTTTGGTTCTTCATCAACCTAAATATTCAGGAATTCTTACAAAAGTTGGATGGCTTCTCTGGCCACTTGGCCCAAGATCTGAAGAAAACTGCAGAGAAACACCCCGGCACTGAGAAGTGAAATATCAGGTCTGCTGAACAGTCACCTCCTTTCCCTCTCCCCACAAAAAACACTGAACAGCCTCCAGCCACTTCTGCAACTGGCAATAGCTGCTGGTCTGCTTTAGAGCACGGCAGATTTCTTTCACCTCTCCCAACATGCCTGAGGAGGACGTCTGTATCACAGGTGGTCTCTTCCCAAAGCCTTCTCTTCCCTTTCCCACAGATAGCTAGTATGGGAGGGAAACACTGCAGAGGCAGACACAATTCATGCAACACTTTATTATGCTGCTGAAAACAACTGAAATCTGTTCTGGTAACAGGCTGTTTTCTGTTACTCTGGCTGGGGAAGTCAAGAGTACAGTTATTATAAGGTCACTGTTTTACAGAAGGAAGCACACAAACTTGCTCAATAACATCCTTCGCAACTTAGACCTGTTAGAAGTGCAAAGTGCCACACTGTTACCAGATGCCAGTAGTGCCTCTATGCTTGCAATTCCTATTATTTTCCAATGATAAATTGCAGTCTAAAATGGTGAGTGATAGACTAAGAATTTAGGTAAAAGGCTGTAGCGCAGCTATTCACAGCAGACACACAGAGCAAAGCATAGAAGACTCTGTTTGGCTCCAAGTGGAAAGTCGGCACTCACATTTTGAGAACAGATCATGCTTATGTGATTATAAATAAATCAGTACTTGCAGCAAGAGGAAAGACAAGAGAGGAAGGAAATCAGTAAAAGCTATGTCTGCAATGGCACCTTCTGTATTTCAGACCTAACAGAAACCAGCATAACTCCCTTAAAAAAAAATTGCTGATGCTATACATGACAGAGTGTCAGCTAAGGATCTGACTTTACTACTTACACACATACAGCAGAGCCTTTTCAGTCCTCCTGGATTCCCATGAAAGTGCTTGCACAAAAATACAGATATAACAGTCTGAAGAATCATTCAATATAAGGCTACAGGTACAGCCAAATTGATTCTTATTGTATTTGGAAAAACTGATTTCCAAAATAAAACTCAGAATCATTAGAAAACATTATTTTCCAAGCCTGCAGCCTAGAGCTAAACAGTGAAAGAGACATTTTAGAGTGAGGTAAATGTACTGCATAGGTTATATATTTAAATCCAAATTTCAAGTGTTTTGGCTCAGTTGTGAAATTATTTAAAACTGAAAAGAGAAAGATGCTAACAAGTATCTAAAGACAAATCCAAATTGACTCCAACAGCAAATCAGAAAATAACTCATTTGCAAAGGGCATTTGGTTTGGTTGCTTGGTTTGTTTTTTAAAGTTAGCCAAAAGTACAGTGTGAAAAGAACTTTACTGTTTTTTTTTCCCCTGGAAATGTTCCTTTTAGAATACCTGATCTACCACAGCTTATCTCCTTCAATTAATCTGAGCCAAGACTGTTACTGGACACACAGTGTCACAGTGCTCCAGTGAATGCTGACTGGCCTTCCAGCTTTTCTTGCCCAGCCTGCATTCTGGACCAACGACAAAGATTTCTGACGCTGAATGTTCACAATAGATTGGTGCTTAACAGAGTGTCGGAGACCTCAATCAGCACTTCAGATAATTTGAAAACTTAAGTTGCCATCAACAGCAGTGCCTTCTGTGATTCTTGCCTTTTTATTTAAAATGTGTCCCTGTAGGCTCACTTTTTTTTTTTTTTACTATTCCCTTTTAACAGTGTTTAGTTCCCAGAAAATCATTCCTGTCAGACAACACAGTTTTCTGAAAAGATAGCATCTTCCATCCTCACCACATTTTCAACAAACTCCGTAGAAGACAGTGCACAATCAGATAAAGTGCTCATAATTCCTTTCTGATACAGGCAATAAAGTTGTGGACTTTGAAAAAAAAAATCATAATGAAAAGAGAAAACCACACCAAAAATCCTACTATGGCCATTAATACCCCGTAATTTGGTTACCTCAGTAAGTACTGCCCAAAAATACTTTCCTTCAAGTGTTTGATTAAAAGAAAAAGGAATTTAGGACATTAAAAATAATGGTTCCTTTTGATTTAGACTCTGAGAACCATGAATTTATCATTATGTAATCCTTGAAAGCTATAGATCCCCCCAGGCTGTTGTATTGCCTTGACAACCAGTAGTTTGTGTTTTACCCTTTGGATCCAGGCTTCAAGCTTGCAAAAGCTTTGGAGTTCTTAAGGGAATGTGAAATTTCATTGAGAAAAGAAATAAAATGATAGTCCCTTTCTGACTTCTTGGACTCAAAAATAACTACAATGGTAAAGTGAGGTTCGGGGCGAGTCAGAAAGTACGTGCTTTGGACTTTGTCATCATAGAAGTGAACAACCTTCTCCAAACTGTTGAGGTCAGAGGTTCTGTCAGTCATAATCATAATTACATTGGGCCAGTGCATAACAGGCCTGTCACTAGGCAGAGACACCACAGCAGGGTACTGATCCACTCCTTTGGGGGCTTCCCTATAAGAATGGGGGTGATGATAACCATGTCCCTGAAAACTCTCTGAGCCACGATTGTCAAAAATTAAGGAAACATTGACGGCATCATACTTCCGGATGAAGCTGGAAATTTTCCCAAAGTAATCAGGATTGGTTTTAGCAGTCAGAGTTTTCATTTCAGATGCTGTTGTTTGTCGACTCAGGGCCTCGTGAAAGTAAAAGCTAAACTTGGCAAGGAGAATGTTTTTGAGTTTCATCAGCCAGAGGAATAGATGCGGAGGTTGCACAGCTTTCTGAGACTGCCCTCCAAACAGATGCTTCTTGGTTTCTCGTTGTTTCTCAAAAATCTGGCCCCAGGTCTGTAGTTTTGTGTGAGCACTGTGCAGGTTGACCAGGGATGGGAGGAATTTCCACTCTGAGATCTGAGCCTGAGCCTTTAAGAGATGTGCAAGCACATCTACTTCCAGCTGGAAACTGCTTTCAAGAGGACTGAGGATTGGATGATGAAATCTAGAAAACAGAATATTAGTTGAGACATGAGAAGTGCTGCACACCGCAGTGAAATAAGTAGGTAACATTTGTCAGTTCATGGACAGAAGATCAAACATGGAAACAGAGTAAAGGGTAAACAACAAAAAAAATCTTGTTAATTAAAAAGAACAGATAACATAATTAGGAAAAATATTTCAGTGAACACTTAGTACTTTGCATTTGATAAATCCACCTGTCAGACATTTCCCTGTCAAAGCAAGGGAATTATATTTGGTCAGTTCACGATCAATCACTGTTTATCTTGATGCACAAAGGAACATAAGACCGCTTCTCTTTAAATTTGTGTAGTTTTGTTGCATTTTAAAATCTCTTTTGGTAGTAAAATATGTCTTGATAGGTTACAAATTTGCTGTTTGTGTAAAGAAGGTATAAGAAAGACAAGCCAATCTTTCTTGCCTTTTTTCCCCCCCAAATTCACAATAATATAGTGATGGAAATTGGTAAATACAGTTAATCATGGTTCTACTGACTAATGAGCCATGTCTCAGACTTCAAACCTTGCTGTACGAAAAGCAATGAAGGGGAAAAACACTTGGCAGTATTTGATCCACAAAGACAAATTCACAACACATCATCTACCAGGTGTTAAGTGCTCACCTTACAAGGCGTCTACTATTAGAATGAGTCTCAATTAAATGGAGTTTTGTAGATCCCTTCTTCAGCTTTCTTTCCTTACTTTATTTCTAAACATCAGGAATAAAAGACAGATCCAGACTAATTCCCTAATACTCATTCTGTAAATTTGTAACATCACTGATAAATAATACTGAACTTCATACAGAATTATTATTTGGCAAAAACAGAAGTGGCCTTTTCTAGTAAATGTGTTCCCCTCAACACTGAGGCCTTTCTAAGAAGCCTCCAACAAGGAATAGTTCAAAGACCAGACTTGATGAGGTTTCCACTGAAGTAAAGACAGATTTATCCCATCAGTTCAGAAAAACATCCTGGGTCTTGTTTTTGCTTTACAACAAAAGAGTTTACTGTATTCTTCCATTTTTTTAACAGTTCTTCTTCGAAGCGAATGCAACTCCATTATTCCCTCTCAGCTTTCAGGACACAATATACAAAATCCATTTTGGAAATACTTGGTTCAGAATCAAACACTTTTGTCATGGACCAGAAGACAGTATGAGAATTGTAGGATTTTCATCCCCTCTCTCTTCACTACTTTTTCTTTGATGTGTCATCAAGCTCTTGACAAAACATCAATTCTTAGGCTTGAAAAACTGACTATCACCATTTTTAAGCATTTCTTTTTCTGACAGCCACAGTACAGATCATGAAGGGATTTGCTATTGAGGTGCTAATCCAAATTTATTTGAAGAAACTGAAATCGTGACTATCATAAAACAGCTGATGCACCACATTCTGCAAACAGGCTAGGCTGGGTGACCAGCCACTTTCTGCACACCGTACGTATCAGCAGTCACCACATCAACCTGCTACAGCAGAGGTGCAGCAGTTACTGACTGCTGTGGTGGGCTCAGAAGTCCAGAGCATATTTACATTTCTTTGAACAAGCAAGAATCAATTAAAAATAATATTCTGCTAAGGGTCAGCATTATATTTTTTTCAGTGGTTTTGGTATTCAGAAAAAGAAAAAAGTTCTGTTGCCATGTATTAGAATGGAGGGGAAAGCATTATAGAACATTATCTGTTCCAGACAGTTCCATCGAGTGTACACTTAGCACAATGGTTTCAACACACTTGTGGTCAGACTAAGAAGGTTATTCTTGAGTCTTAAAAGCAATTAAAATATTGACACTAATGCAGTACTACCAAGTCTCTTAGATCAACAGTACAGCTTCCCAATTCTACTTTGCTTCATCGCTCACAGCCACTTTCGTGTTTCACTGCACAGCAGGATCTGCTAAACTTTTAATCCAAGAAATACACACCTCGGTCACAGCTGAGAAACTTGATATGACTGCAGAATAAACTAACAGGATATGTGCTCGCTATATCTGCTGTAATTAAGTTTTGTAACAGAAAAGCATCTGACTGGGCTCACTATCATGTAAAACAGACAGGTTTTTAAGATAGTGCAATAAGCCAGTGTTAAGAACTTAAAAACACACTGGAAAATTGATGTTCTTTCCTGAATCACTCTCCAAAGCAGAGAGATGCTAGAATTTTGTTTTGCAGACTGAAGAAGCCTCATTTTTCTAAAACTTTTCATTTCCTTTCACGGATCACACATGTGTGCATATATTTACAAAACGCTGACTACATAAAAACCATTTTGCGCTCAAAAACAATTGCATCACAATGGGTTTACTAGTTACTGACTCATTTTATACTCAGCTTTTAAAAGATCCTGATTCTGTTGATGTTTTAATTATGTTAGTAAAGATCCCAGACAAACCAACAGTTAAAAATATCAGGAAAAATTACTTCTCCATCTGTATCCTTACGAAAACAGCAAGCAAAAAAATGTCTACTATTGGCTGTGTAAAAGCAAGCAAAAATAGCTTTAAACTGCCCATGAGTTAATGGTCTTTCAGATGCAGACAGTATGACTTGATTGTTGATAGACAATTCATTTTGATATTCCTTTACCCTCAAGCAATTACTTGCTCTACATTATCAGTGAAGGTGACAGAGCACTGGAACAGGACATCCAGAGGGACTGTCGAGTTTCCTTCTCTGGAGACTTTCAAAACCTGCCTGGATGCGTTCCTGTGTGGATTATCCTAGGTGATCCTGCTTTTAACAGGGAGGTTGGATTCTATGACCTCTAGAGGTCCCTTCCAACCACTAACACTCTGTAATTGTGTGATTTGAACAGCTACATTTAGAAGTAAAGGGAAGAAACCAAAGCCAGAACCTACCTACAGAACAGATGCCCTATCTGGGCCTAACACAGCTGGCTGAAATAATAGCACACACTCTTGACTGCAAGTGAGGAATACACTGACAGAGGGAAGAGACTGGGTAAGGAAAAGTTTATTTGACCTTTGACCTGAGAGGGTCAGACTGTAAAACAGAAATACATTCCAGCCACCACACATCTACCAAAAAACTCCCAGAAACCGATCTGAGATAGGAAGAAACTAAAGGAAGGACTACAGGAAGAGATCATTATCCTTGGTTGGTTTTTTTTCAGAAATAATCTGTACGTGATTGAGGACCACCACACAGCAGCTGTTCAATTAATTTCAACAGCATCTTGAAATGCCTCCATCTTAGAGATTGCTCATTAACTCAAAGCAAGATTATCAGTACTTTTCCCTTGGAGACACTGCTTATTTTTTAAAATGGGTTACAACATGTCCTAGAAGTACAGATGTGTTACTGAAATTTAAAGGGTGTAGTAAAACATTTATTGTATTAACAGTCTCCAGCCACTTTGTGTCAAAGTATTAGTTTTGTATTTTAGAGTTTTAATAGTGCTGTTGACTCAGCACATGCTCAGAACAGATGGTGCTGGCAAGTGTACCACAGCGATCAACTTCAACCCCAACAAACAAAAACGAATTACCTCCCTTTACTTTTTAATGTTCACCACACCAAGCATAAAACATGCAAGTTCCATTTTTCATTGTACTAACAGCCCTGATACTGAAAAGGTTCACAAGGGAAAAACTACCAAATGATCACTAGTATGATCTTATAGTCTGGTCCTGATTTTCAAACAGCAAAATCAGGCAGTGACCTGCCTATGTTATGCCTAAAAAACACCCAAAACCAGGGAGTCGTTTGCAGTGCTGAGATTTGGAACCTCAAAAAGCAGCACTGAATTATTCTTCTCTTTACTAGGTGTACACTTTAAAAACTGTAACTTCAAAAAAAGTGCGACCTCAAAATATTCTCCCCAAATGTAATCTCAGACACTGTTTTTCTAATTTTTTTTTTTTTTTTAATCAACTTCACTGGAAAGTTACCTTCATACAATAGCTACCTTGTTTTGGTTTAAAATAGTTAGAAGTTGAGTCTATTGACAGGCATTCAAAAATCCTCTTTTTTAAACTGCCATCACTGTCAAGGCTCACATATGTTAGACATGAAATATTCACCTTAGAGTACTTTAGAAACAAGAAGAATCTTGTAACAGGAACTAGTAACTTCAGGCAACCATAAAGGAAGAGACCAAGACTCACAAAGTGGTCCTTCTACTGGCTGCAGTATCTCCCAAGAGACTGACAACAGAGCACCATAAAACTCTGCTAGGCAGCCCAAAGAGTGACGGTGTAGCTTTTAGAATTAAGCAGACATACATTCTAGTCTAAATCTAAAACCGTCACAAAAATCTGTTTTATTTACATGCCAATTTTGCTGAAGTCCATATTGAATTAAGTTTTATTTCCCCTCCACTCCTATGAAACACTGTAACGTCTTTCATAAAGAAAACAACTCTGCTAAATATACACGTGCTCAGTATTAAAGACTAGAAAATATGTCTCCTAGAACATCAGTAGCAACATTCTCCCTTTTTACTTTTTCAGGAGTCGTATTTTGAGACTTCACTCATCTGATGCTGCTAATCAACATTCACTTCATGTGTGAATTCACGGAAAGAACTGCGCTGCTGTCAAAGGATAGCAAAGTAGGCTTGCTCTGAACCTCAACATCATTTATTACACATAAAGTAAGTACCTACTATCTAAGTACCTACTGCCAGCAAATAACCACTGACCTTGAGCTGTATTTCTTTAAGATGGTTTCCAAAATGTTTACCAGTTCCTCAGAGTTAATGAACTTTTGGGTGCTGAGCGTGTACATTTTTTCATAGAAGTCAGCAATTTCCATACGAGCCTGAACAAAAAAACAGAGCTGTTCAGACAGGTGAGAAAGCAGCTCTTCCAAGTGAGGAGCTGTTCCTCCTAGTGCATTGCGACCCGTCGCCACCACCTTCTTCAACTCATTATGCAGAGATGTGTAGATGGTTCGGATGGAGTCCTTTCGGCTGAAGAATGACTGACCACCTGTTCAGATAAATATGGAGGTATTACCAAAATCCAGGGACAGCAAAGATAAGACAGCAATACTGGGAAAAAAAAGCATATAACCATGCTAGTTTTCCCCTAGGTGCTTCTAAGTGTTGTTTGATCACAGTGGGCTGTTTTTCTTTAAATAAACAAGTTTCAGTGCATTATTTTGCAAGAAACTGAACTGCACATAGTGCATACTCAGAAGCACTTTATGTAATATTGTGCAAGTTACACCTCTCCCAGTTCATAGTTCAGCAACCAAAACCTCAGCTCCCTCACATCTGCCTCTATTGTGGTGTGACTTTTCAGAAAACAAGGGTTCAGTTAAATTTGCTACTATGATGCATGACCTGGAAATACTATTAACTGTGGAAGTCAAAAAAATCAAGTCATCATGACATTTTAATAGCCTCCACTCCTAATGCTAGATCTTTTCAAGACAATTTTCTTAACAATACCTCTTCAATTACAAAGCACTCAAATTTGCAAAGCAACCTATAAATGGGAGCCATGTGATAATCATGTGTACAGATGAAATGTTTTCGGTCTCTACACAGTATAAACCGGGACTCAAAGGAGAGACAAGCAGTTTCTCTCTGTGAGACCACAGTGTAGGTTAATTCATAACTGAAACTGAGAGGGAAAAAAAAATACCTATGTTTCCCTCTGCCTCCTTAACACTATGAGGAACTTAGAAAAAAAAAAAGTAGAGGGTCAAAGTAAGAGTTAACTCTGACGCGACCAGAAGACTTTGCAAAGGTACTAATCTTATTTCATAATTTCTGTATACAGACAGCCTTATGTGCCATTGTGGCTTTCAACGGCTGTAGCACAGCAAGGATCACAGGGACTGAATCTGCAAAACTTTTGAAGAGATTCTAAATTTAGGCATCACTTTGAAACTGCTTATGTTTTTCATCATAGTGGATAGTCCTTTTTTCATTCATTTTACATATACGATATTCAAAAGTGACCTCAGCAATTTGAAGTGGCAAGGCAGGGAACTGGTTATTACAGTAAAACTGCAACCTTCCTAAGCCAAGAGTTGCCCTCAGGTGATGGGCAGAATGAATCATCTATTGGTGTTGATCGTGAAGTAAGAAAAGAAAAGTTTGTCAGTTCTGTTGTCAATTTTACCCTTTCAGCAAGCACCAAATTTATTTTTAAGTCAGTCTTATAGAAGTAAAAAATCTTATTATAAAATAGTTCCAAGTTGTCACTTCAACACCAAAGCAGAATTTTCTGGATGCTTTACAACATCCCTTGATCCATTTCCCATGCCAGTCTGTAGTACAAAGAGAAAATAAGCAGCTTTGCCCAGAGCGCAATCGGATTGCACCTTGTCCAGTGCCAGCTTGGGATTTTTCTATTCACATCTTGAGAGAGCGAGAAGCTGCCAAGATTGTGGCCAAAGCTTCCAGATATCCTGCAGCCTACGTAAATAACGATTTTTAGGAGGCACATGTATTTATGCATATCTGGCTCTAATAGTGGGCCCCGGAACTGAGACGTGAAAAACCATTAACCCTTTGGTCACTCCGCTGAAGTGCCCTTTGCCAGAATCTGAGCTAGGGCATCACAGTACAGAAATACCTCTGGCTAAATCTTGGAAACGGCAAATAGGTGGCCTGCCAGCGAATAGAAACGTACCAATTTGCACAGCCTTGGGCCACCAGCAGGGCACCCGCACTCTCATTTATTCTTCAGGGGCTGCTCAAATGGCATAGCCGATTTCTCATTGGGCTCACGGGCACTTGCAGACCTAGCACTAGTGTTTCAGAGGCACGGACACGCACCTCGCCGAGATCAGGGTCGTCCGGCGCTATGCAACTACCGGTTGACGGACTACCGCATAGGGCTGCGGCAGCCGCACGTTGCCAACCGCGTTGCTAAATCCGGGACAGGCACTCGAGCGCTACACCCCCCAGAAGCTACCTCAGCCATAAGCGAGGTGCGGCCTAGAGAGGAGTAAGGGACAGGGGGGCCGAAGGACGCGGGAAACGGAGCAGGATCCCTCCCCCAGGGCGCGAAATGAGGTGGCCGGGCGGCCCGGCGATACCTAGCTTCTGGCCCAGGAAGGTCATGCTGTGGTAGGCCTTCTCGGCAGCGGCCAGGTGAGCCAGCCCGGCCAGCAGGGCCAGCCAGCTGGCCCCAGCGCTCTTATTGGCCTCTCGCTCCTTCTCGACATTGTCCTTTGCCTTGTCGTAGGAGAAGATGCCCAGGTGGGAGAAAAAGGTCTCCAATACAGCCTGCTCCACCGGCACCGGCGCGCCCAGCGGGATGGATTCCCCCATCCCACCCGGCGGTGCCGCCGCCTCCGCCCCCTCCACGGCGGCCACTACTTCCGGGTCCGGCGCCACGGCCGCGAGAGAGCAATCTCGCGCTCCTTCTCTCCGCGCCCCTACCCTTGTCACGTGACTAGGGCACGCCCCACCCCCCCGTGGCTGTCGCATCACGTGACGGGAGCGCGCTCGCCATGGTGGGCGGCTGCGGCGCCAGTGCGCCTCAGCAGGGAGTACGTGGAGCGGAGGCATAAACTGGGAGGTCTTCCGATGCCACTTTCACCCCGAGAATCTGGAAACCCGGGCCCTAGATGCTTCAACGCCGAGGGTGAATACGAGGAACCAGAACTGGTTTGGGCTACCTGCTCATGGGCCAGGCAGCTCACTAGTGCAGTCTGTTTTTCAGGTTGGCCATGCTGGCACCGGTTCCTGCAACGAGCTCACGTCGGCTCTGCCAGTGCTTTTTAATAATCTTAAGCTGACTTTCATGATAAATTGTTATTTCAATTAAAAGGCTCCAAAGTAAAATATCTTGCCGTTGAATCGTATAGAGGATAGCCTCTCCAGACTGAATCCTAGCTCTCCCACTCCAAAACTAAAAAAATCCTGGTTTCCTCTCTAGACAGTATTTACCTGCTCTCTCTTTGCCCCTGCATTTGTTTTTAAGCTGACATTAGACAAAACTCAGCATCAGTTCTCCTCTAACTCTGGACAAGACCAGCATACTAGTTACATACTAGTCTCTTCTAGGAAATACTAAGAACACTGCAATTTAAAATAACCACATGCAAAAGACAGTTTTAACTGGAGCCTTTTTATTTTACCTTCACTCTACATTGTGCATGACAGTTGCTTGCAGTAGTATCATACTGGAAAATAGGGGAGCCTAAGGATTACTTTTGGTTATAAAAATTAAATTTCCTCAGAACAACTGGTCAATATCAGAGACAATGCCCAGCCCTTCATTATTTTTCATTTCTGGGTGCTAGCATCTCTGTATGCAAGCACGAATTAATTCAGAATCGCATGCAACATACTTGAAAGGTTCAGGACAAACGTTTTGATTTTAAATGCTTAAAATTTCCAAGTGGCTTAACTGAAGTGACAAAACTTTTACAGCTGGCAAGTTTAAGTTGTGCATACGAAGGCACCTTCTTCCTGAATTCAACTATTTATTTAGCATGCTTAAGGGACAAAGCAAAAAAAAAAAAAAAAAGAAAAAGCAAAAAAAAAAAAAAAGACTTCATAGATACTTGATAAAAGACCTATCCTGATCTGGTAAAATTTTTATTGATGGGATGTTTTGGTAACATAAGCTAGTACCTGGAACAGTCACCTGCTTCAAGGCATCCATACCTGTAAGTTGTAGGCTGGCTATAGTTCAGAGAAAGTAAGAGTAGAAAAGGACAGTCCTAGGTATTCGGGGTACTGTTTCCAAAAGACAACTCCGAGTCAAAGGTTCAAATAAGACCTTTATTACAACACAGAGTTGACAGCACGTTTTCGTATTTAAAAGAAAGTATTTGGTCTCTTGGTGGTGAAACGTGGTTTGTGCTGGCGACGCAGAACTCTGTGTGGCAGAGGGAACTTGATTTTAGAATCCTGCAAAAAAAGTTTCAATGTTTGAGATACTATATGAACAACAGAAAATATTTTCATATAACCAGCTAAGATATATTCAAGTGTGAACTAGAGAATTAAGGCATCCATAGATTAGACACACTGTATTCACAGAAGCCAAGAGATGCCTTAGTTCTACAATACTTTTTTAACTGGTTAAAGGCAAATTTTCTGCAACATAACACATATTTGTACTGATCTGACTTTCAGTTCCCAGCATTAAAAGCCTTGAACATAATGTAACTTAATTGTACACCCATGCATGGAAATTTGGTTCCCTATTTTTGCCTGCAAACCAAACCTGTACCAGACAGGACAGCTCCCCACTTCCAGTCCAGTGTCCGACTGGCGTCCAGCAGCCACTGCACTTGACTTACATGAAACTGCTTAACTGCTGGTCTGCGGCACTTGCTCGCAGCTATTTGCTCCACTTTCATGATCTGAATGGAGTGAGCACGGGCACGATGACGAGCTCCCATATCACGGTCTGTAACGAGAGAATACATTAAAAATTAAAAGCCGGTTAAAAAAAAATCTTACTGCCATCTTTTCAGGCAATGTTTTAGTACCATCTACAATTTAACATTTCTGAGCAACTCTAAAGCGATGCCAGAAGTATCACGTAACAAACATGCAGCAGCAAACTCCTCCTGTGGTTCATCATCAAATTCTTCCAACGAAGTGCCACCTTATTCTTCTTGCTCAATTTCAAGATACATACATACACAAGTAATTTATGTAGGACTATGTAGTTTTTTTCACAATAAAAGTGTGATTCAGAATCAACATTGCAACTTCAAAAAAATTTCCCTTCAAAGGGAAAATCCAAGTGAAGGTAGGATCTGAAGTTATCTTTACTTCTCTTAAAATTGACAGGTATGTGAATTGATATTCAGCTCACATAATTAGGCCATCTGTAAATAGGCTACCTGAAAATTCCTCCCTGCAGCTGTGAAAATCATTGCCTTCAAATCGCGATGATCAGTTTCAGAAGAGATGTCTGTTGAAATACTATTGTGCATGAAATGTTTCCTATGAAGATCTAACATCCTTTCAGAAGTATTCTTCAAAATAGTTGTCAAAGTCATTGTATCACAACAAATTAAGTTTTGGTTGTCTCTTAAGTAGCCCTTCAGTAAATATGTTAATGGGATTTACAGAAATTCATGTAGAACCTTAAATTTCACTTTCAACAGCACTTCAGCTTTTGAAAGGCGACAAGATGCATTTAATATTTGCACACATGACAAGAATATTGTTATTGAGAACAATATTCTTTGGGTTTTTATGTGCATTCTGTAACGTCTGTAACACTTTGGGATTTAAGTACCAACATCATCAGCTGTACAAATGGTCTACCCTCAAGTACTTCATGAGTAGACTGAAATCAAGACAAACTTTAATTCTCCCTGAACTGTGATATTGAGATTTGGAGCAAGATTCTTAGTTTGTTTGGGTTTTTTTTTTCCTTTAACTAATTTTCCAAAGGACAGATGCTAGTACTTTCCATGTAATACCTGAAATATTCTTTCCATTATTCTAAAACAATAAAGTGCAAGAAATGTATACAGCACCTAAAACGTCATGAAACTGTCTGTATAACAAACTCCTTATCAGAATTGCAGAAAGTCATGCCAAAGTGAAGTGGGAATATTTTCAGAGAGATAAAGTGTTTAGAGAATGGCAATGAATAAGGTATCACATACATCATCCATAAGCAGTAAGGTGTGGGCTCTGGTTTCCTCCCTCAAGTAATTAGCAATAGGAGAAGAGGAAACAGCCTCAATTTGAAGCAGTGGGGGTTTAGTTCAAGCATTAGGAAGTTGTCAGGCATTGAAACAAGCTGCCCGTGGAGACGGTGTTGTTGTTCCTGGAGATGTTCAAAAAAACGTGTCGATGTGGCACTTTGGCACTTGGTTTAGTGGTCATGGTAGTGCTGGGCTGATGGTTTGACTTCTTAAGAGGTCTTTCCAACCTTTATGATTTTGTGGACTTCTTTGGGAAGTCTCCCTATTTCCAGTGTTGCGGTTATTTTATCATCGATCGTGTCAGCATGCTTCATGCACAGTTGAAGACTTAATCTTGGGCTTAAATACTGGTCCTACGACTTTATACCTCCTAACAGTTGCATGTACTTACAGCACTGAGTGACAGCACCAGCCGTAGTCAAATCCCTGTACTCCCTGTACATGTTGTGAGTTCCACTACGAGAATCATAGCGCAACCAAATACCAAAATTTTTTACCCGCAGAGGGGACTTCTCATACACCTGGAATTACACAAGAGCACAAAGGTGGTCAGAGATAGTACATCAGCATTGGTTTAAAGCTATAATGAAAACATGGTACATTTTGTAGTATAAAACAACTGTTTTCTCTCTTTTGCCACACCAATATTGCTGCTTTCAATTCCTGGTAATTCAGAGTGAGAAGTTTCAATAATGCAGCACAGAAGTAAAAATATACATAGGATTTCAGTTCTAAAGAATATCCTTCAAGCATCAACGTAGAGGAGAGTAAGCACAGAAGTATCTACTTTCCAAGAAATACAAATGTCCACATGATTTTTAAGAGGAATATTCCACAACAAAGCAAGGAGAGAGCAGCACTAATTAGTGGCATAGTTCATATCTCGAAGTGCTGAGAAATAAAGATGACATGTACCGCCACTTTGAAAAATCCGCATTTGTCACACTGTTTCACAGCAACAGAAGGATAAATGTCTTTCAAATTTATCCGCAATAACAGCACTTCACATAAATTCCTCCCACATACATGAACTGGATTCTTCTACAGATCTCCCCCTTTCTTAGATTTTTTAATCCCGCACCTGACCGCAGTACACAATCTCTCCAGAAGATTTCTTCATCTTCTTAAGCTGCGAAACGAAGTACCAGAACCGGGACTTGGCAACAACATGGTTCGGCGCGAAGATCCGCATGCGATAGAGAGGTGGGGTGCTGCATTTCGGCGTGGGCAGGCACCGCCCGACCACTTTATATTCCCGCAGCTGGAGATAAACGAAAGACAAGCCGGAGATAAACGAAAGACAAGCCACCAGCAGCGTGAGAACCTCCGCGCCGCTGCCGTGGACCCGTCTCTACCACAGACTGACACATCCCCGCCAGCGGTCGACTCCGCGGAAGGCACTACGGCTCCGCGTGTGAACGCTGCAGCAAGAACAGGCCAACCCAAGGGAAAGGGAATAGACACCATCTGCCCTGGCGGATCGTCTCGCAGGTCCAGCCGTGCCGGCCTCCAGTCACAGCCCCCTGCACAGAGCGACGCGGCCTCCTCAGGCTTATTTGCAGGAACGGCGCTGCCGCCATATTGGCCACTCGTGCCCCTTAGGGCCGGGCAGGGCTGAACAGGGCCACTTAGGCGCGCAGAGCATCCTCAAGCATCACAAACCCGCACTGCCGCCCTCCTTACGCCTTCTTTAAGCTCAGTCTTAGTCCTGGTCTCGGCCGTGACCCCCCGAACGCCGGCCTTTACTCACGGTGCCTGATGCCTTCATGGCGCTGCCTTCTCTCCGGCCCGGAAGAAAGGAAAGGCCACGTGCACCGCCGCCTCCCGTCAGCCGCCCGCCGGAAGGTCCTCCCTCTACGGGCCTCCCCGCCCATTGGCTAGGAGAAGAACGCGATTGGAGGAAGCAGCCATCAATTTCCATACGCGACCGTCGGGTTGTGGGTTGGCCGGGGTAGGGTGGCCAGGTCTGCGCCCGGCATGTGGTAGGAGCAGCGCGGAAGTCGTGCTGCAGGATCCTCTTCTCATCGCCGCATCCGCGGAACCGTGTGGTCCCAGTAGCGGTACAAAGAAGCCTGGCTGTGCGTGACTCCGTTTCTCACCGGCACTCCTAGCGTTGCCGCGGAGAACATGGCAGGGACGTCCCAAGTGGGCGCAGCTAGCACCACACTCCCTCTTGGGACGGTAGCTGGGCGCCAGGGGACCTTCTGTCACCCACAGTGTCATGTGAGATCGGGATTATTTGCTACCGCGAAGTTGCCCCGGTGGATCCTACAGTCAGTTGGGTGGGATCCTCTTTTTTTTACGGCTGGCCCGGGGGCTTGCACTCCCGTGAGCAGGGAGCAGCTGCCATCGTCATAAGGTGTAAAGGGTTTCGCCTTGGAAGATACTACATTGTTAACACCACTGTTACGATTTTGTAAATCGCTGCATCTTATTGCTACAGTAATTTGCATTTAGTCTTCGGGCTTTTCTGGGGGTTAGGTTTGATTGTTGATTTGGTTTTTTTTTTTCCTGTAAGCCTAGTTGTGCAGAGACGCGTGCGTCTCGACACGCAATCCCCCGTACACGTTGATTCATTGCAGAGCAGCTTGTGAGAGACCGATGTCACGTTTGCAAACGTCAGACACGTTACTCAGACAAGCCTCTGCCGACGCTTGTACAGCGTGTGAGCTCGGGCCCTTCCCTTGTGCGAGTCACTGAGCAAGTCATTCCCGCCGTGACTGAGGAGCTCTCACCGGCTGCACAGTCGAGCGCCCCACCACCACCGCGCCCTACTGCTGGTGATATAAAGCATCACGGAGTTTTTGGGGCGGGCTAGTCCCGGTTTATTAAATCGATGCAACTGATGCGGTGTGTCGCGGAGTGTTGATAGCACCAATGAACCGCATGGGCAGAGAGCTGTACGCCGCGCCCAGGAGCTGCACGGGCGCTGAACTACGGCTCCTGGGATGCGGTGGGACCGGGAAAGGGGTACCTGCCGGCGTCCTCCCCCGCCGGCCGCCTCGGCAGAGAGGGACGGTGAGCGTGGCCGGCCGGCAGGGCGGTGAGGGCGCCGTGGGGCACGCTGGGAGCTGTAGTCGTGCCGCGCGGCGGCCCCGCTGAGGGGCGTGGACAGCTCTTCTTCCCGGAGGCGCGGGGGCCGCTCCGCACGCGCGAGAGCCGTGGCGCCTCCCTTGGGCGTCTTCTTCCTCACGCCGCCTGCCGAGGCGGCGCGGCCTGTCCTGGCCAGCTCGCTGCGCTCGTGGCGGCGTTGGAGCTGTGATGGAGTGACTAGGAAGGTAACGGAGGGGACGGGGACGAGACACGACGCCACGCGCAGCGCGGGGTGTCTCAGCCTAGCTGTGGTGGAGCGGGGGCTGGGCATCCTCGGCCGTTGGTGGGGGCCGTGGCGTCTGAGCGGTGGGAATGGGGTGCTGTGGGTCCCCGCAGGCATCGCCGCTGAGTTGGCGGCGGCGGTCTCTCTCGAGTCACCCGGCCGGTTCTAGTCAGTTCGGCGGCGCCTCCTCCGCAGTTGTGAGGCTCTGGGGAAACCAGAGAGACGCCGCAGCCTCGGCCGCCCGACTCCTCTGCTAGGAAAGCGGGGAGGTGCCGCAGTCAGACGGTTCTCCGTGACCCGGTGGGGGTGCGTGCGTGTGGCCGCTATATATATTGGGATTTTTCTCTTCTAATGTACGTTATAGCTTGTGGTGCGGTTACATTTGCGTGCTGCTAGACCTGCCTCGATAGGCATCCTCCGTTATGGCTCCAGTGGGGGAAGGAAGTAACCGTAAGCCCTAAGGCAGCAACGTGAGGGGAGTGGCCTCTCCCGCACCTCCATATTCCACTGCGCTCGGCGTGCTTCATTACGGTGGTTTCCCCGCTGTCCCGTCCTGGGAGAACCGCCGCTGGGTCCCGTAACGGCCGCACGCCGCAGGGGGAATGCTTTGTCACTCCGCAGCGGCCACGGCAAGGGGCTAAGTTGCAGCCCCGCTGTCTTCGCCGCAGATCTGGACGCGGTGGGGTGTGAATGCCTGATCTCCGTCCGCGACTGAGCCACGCTGTAGTGGTGTTGGCTCTCGGCGAGAGGAGGCTGGCCTCTTTGACCAAGTTTGGGAGGGGGCAAGGAGGCTTTACTCTTCACAGAGGATTCCTGGCCGGTAAGAACGTGCCTGAATGAAGACATAGTAGGTCATGTTCAGGAAAAAAAACCCCAAAAGTTTCCACTTCAGTTGAAAAGTTCTTGAAGTAACTATAATTACACAGCTGTTCATTTTAACCACATGTTATGTCAGTGTAAAGACTCTAGAGTCTCGGAGCCTGTAAATAGGCTCAGGATTCGCAGTATGCAAAGTAGACATCAAAAAAGAGTGTCAGTGACGACCTTTTACTCTCTTTGTTCTATTAGAGAGAAAACTCGAGGGAATTAAAATGAAGCATGTCACAGATTCTCTGTGTCCTAACACAGTCTTGTAAATACCTAAAATGAGAACTGTAAATGAAGTATTCTTTAATTGCTAATTGTTGCCATGATTGGCACATAGTTAAGATGCTCTGAATGCTTTTATTATTAGGGTATAACTAGACCAAAGTTAGTTTCACCATGTTGGCATTATTAAACTGGGCAATATTCTTCATTTGAAGTGGGACTGTGTGGTTTTGTTCTTCTGCTTTCCAGTGTGAAAATAGTCTCTACTATCAAATGCGTTTATTTATAAGTATGTAATACGTGAAAGGCAGTAAACTATTCTGGCGAGAGATACGTATACCTGTATGACTTTATTGTTAAGAAACTTTAGTCCTAACTACAGTGAGATAAAAAAGAAGATACATATACCTGCCGTTCACCATAGTGTACTGCTTAACACTAAAAGCATCTTTATGTGAATCAGTACTTTCTACACAGTTGCATGTTAATAATGTTACTTTTTTTTTAAATAAAACTTGATTTAATGACATATTCAATGTTATAGCTGAGTATATCTTGGCATGGATTTTGTGAACTGTAAGTACTATTAAAATTGCAGCTCATTTTTTGCTTTTGAAGTAACTGGTTGGTAAAATAGGTCTGTGGTGGGAAAGCTACCTGCTTAAACTGTGTAGCAGGAGAAGCTATTTTTTTAGCTTTCTCAAAAGGCTTGGTCTGTTTCTCGTTAATTGCCTTGCAGCTTTGGCTAATCAAGCTGAAACCCTTAGGAAAGGATGTATAGTAGAAGGTGAAATTTTATGTGTCACATACAAAATTAGCAGAACTGGTTGATACGCTGTTAAATAAACAAGTGAAGAGAATACATGTTTGAGGCAGGTAAAACTTGTCACCCAGATGTAGAAGTTTACTACCATTTGGGCAGACAGTGTAGTGATAGCAGTAGAAAAATATGCCAAAATTTGCTCCTGTATATTTAGTAGTCCCACTTGTAGAACTCTGGACCAGACTGTAATTGAAAGATACTGTAAGGAAAAAAAAAAGGAAATAATTTACCTTTATTTTAATCTGGCTAGTTTGGATGTAGGTTATGGGGAAAACAAGCTGGGGACACAGAGAGAGAGAAGACTTAGCAAAGCAACTTTTATCCCTAAAGGTTTTGACCCCAAACAGGGTTTCTGTGTGTTGTAAGGCAGCGAGCGAAGCTTGTTTTGCCACGAGACCTCGCTTTGTTCCAGAGTTTCTGGTTCCTGTACTGCCACAACTTGCCTTTTTTTTTTATTTTGGTATGAACTAAATTTTACTTACTGAAGGGCTTTTCACAATGCATTTTCAAATGGCATACTCTGTTGTGAGTTTTGTCGAAATGCCTATTACTGTGTTAAATTCTAGGCTCTTCAGGCATCTTCTCGTCAGTTGTCACTGTGCCACCTTTCTTTTATTTCTTGCAATGGGTGAGGGTAAGCAGTAGGACACATACCAGACATGATACCGGAGGGGTCTGCCTCTACCTATAGGTATGTAGGCAGAGTCAAACTACTGCTCCTTTCATCTCTTCAGTCTTGCCTATCTTCCTTCCCCTGCCTCCCACATATTTGCATAACAAGGCCTCATTTCAGGCCTAATTAACTATATTACCACGGACTGGCTGGAACTCTGAAGGACAGATGGATTTTTATCACTTCACGCTGTTTAACAGCGTTCTAGTATTTGACAAAGAACTAAAAGAAAATAAATCTGTGTTTTACTAGAGCATTGCAGAACATTTTTCTAGCATGCTTCTTAATTTTACACTGAACCTTCTGAATAAAAATAATTGCTAGTAGATCAGCACTCATTAGTAGGAACAGAAAACTTCGTTACAACCACCTCAGTAAGATGTGTTTTGTGGATAATTTCTAAGACACTCCTGTGCTTGCTTTAGAAGAAAGACCTCCTAATGGCTTTGTCCCCCTCCAGGGGAAACATTGTGTAAATGGGTTATGAAGGATGTTAGAGATGAGTACAAAATTTATTTTCAGTTGTGAAGTTTGTGGTTGAAAAAAAATAGACGGTGGTCTATCACTTGTGTAGGAGATTTATGCCTATGTCGTATCTTGCTGAAATCTCTGCATGCTTGAAATTTGAGTTCAGGCCTTTCTGTTGAACAGCACACATCATGCCATTTCTTTGTTAATTGGATGATACTATCTCTTTTCAAGAGAATTGCAATAGAGAGACACTTCAAATTTCCATTAGTAGGAAATTCAGTACTACTAAAAGTCAGTAAGAAGACTTAGTATTCTGCTGTCTGTGTCAGTATGCACATTCATGCTCTGGTAGAGTACTTGGTGTGTGTTTGAGATTTCTGGGCAAGCTTCTGTGGTTATTGCTGTCCTCCTTTTAATTTTTGTTGTTCTGCTGAGCAAATAATTTTTTTCTGTTTGCAGATGATCATAGTTTCCCTTCTAGAAGAAGTGGGCAAGCCAGTTAGGAGTAGGAAACAAAGAATACAGCAGTAGAGATGGACGAACAAGCCCTTTTAGGGCTGAACCCAAATGCTGATGCGGACTTCAGACAAAGAGTATGTAATTAACTTGATTTTATCTCTAATAATGGGGATGTGCTGTTTCAGTATTAAAGTCTTAGAGTTTCTTGGGTGGAGGGCTAGGGCTTTAGCGTTGTGGGTGTTTGGTTTTGGAACTGATACTTTAGAGTTTGTAGTGGAAAATGAAATCATATTGCAATCGTGTAAGCTGAATGTCATGTGTCACCAACTCTGTTAAATTACTCTTAAGTTGCATAGAACTTATTTTTCTGTGATCTGACTTGGTCAGTCCTTTCAGTTCCTTGTGCTTGTTGCTCAGCTCCTTACCTAGATTCTCATAGAATAAAAAACAGCCACTGAATAACAATGAGTTGGTTCCAATTGCCTTTTTCATTCTTAGATGTGGGGGGTTTATGTGTTTGAATGGATTACCTGCCTTTAGTATCTTGTAATGAAATGTGTGTGGGTTTTTTAATTCTAGCGAAGCTTGTATTGGCATAGAGTAGGTTAAAGTAATTGTGATACCTCACAGTTACCTACTCTGTAAAAGAGAGGTGCTCCTGATTCAGATAAGAATCTACAAGATAACCTCCGGTAAAATCTTTCAGAAGTGAAGATGTTAGTACCTTGATTTTGTGTTCGTATCACAAATCTTACAATGTTTAAGAAAGTTAAGAATGTAGTTTGTAGCTTGTTAAGCCTGTTGGTTCTGAGGATTTGTTGTGTTGTGGGTTTTTTTAAACAATGGATATAGCTGATCTACAGTGTTCTGTTAATAGACTATCCATGTACAATTTGAAATTTGTAGGTATTTTGACCTTTTAACTATGCAGCCTGCCTAATTTTGAAATAGCTTGTAGTACTAGGTGGCTTTCCTTTTCAGTAATCACGTAAGACGCAACATGTAAAGGATACCAAATCAGTTTTGTAGTAAAAATATGAAGTATAAGAAAACTACTAGTCCTGTGTACGGTGAGTGAACCCTTGTTTTAGGAACTTACTTCAACTCGCTGTATAATTACTTTGGGAAATCACTTTGAATGGAAACGTTTGCGTACTAATAGAAAAACACAAAGCCAAAAAAAACCCCTTGAAAAACATGCTTGAATTGGATTGAAATAATGTAGCTAATCTAATCTCTGTTTCAGATTGCTTTACTTTATATAACAGGCAACACTAACTCTTAAAGCGATTAGATGAAGTTAACTGTTTCCTAAACAGTATTTGACATTCTGATAACTTCAACCAAATTTTAGATAATTGAGTTACTTCTTCCCAGTCTCTGTAATGGATCACCTGACAACTGTCAGTTTATCAATCTATGCTGGAATGTTTCTTAAGCATGAGTTGTTGAATACATCCAGAGTGGTTCATCAAAATGAGTTACTTTCAATGAAAAATCTAGATCGCTTTCTCCGTAGAAGTTGTGGAATGATTTTAACTTGGATATGAGCTTCCATCTAAATGCAAACAAGTTCTAGTTGCCCATGTCTCCAGAGGCCTCTCCTAAGTTCAACATTTCTATGAATTCTTTATATAAGTAACAAAAGTCTTCATATTGAGTGTGAAGTGGAAATGAGTACCTATGATATTAGCATTTAAAGGAATGCTCTTGCCACAGTTAAAGAGCCATATAAATACTTGGGTGCATCCAAATGCTGTTTGTTTTTTGAAGGAGAGTTGTTTAAATGGTCATCTATGAACGAGATGTCTTGCTGAGTGATTTGTTTGGGAGTTTTTAGGTGAAACATACTTGTATGTTTGCAGGCGTTAGCCTACTTTGAGCAGCTGAAGATATCTCAGGATGCTTGGCAAGTCTGCGCGGAAGCGTTAGCTCAGAGTATGTACAGGTAATGTGGATAAGAATCATTGCTTGTTAACATTAGGAATGTGTTTGGGTCTGGTTTTAACTCTACAGCTTAATAAGCAACAGTAGATTTCTGGAAGTGAATAAGATCTTCACAATGCTATTGGTATTGTAGTTGATCTGTGGCTTCTGTGTAATGCCTTTCTAGGAAGAACAATGTAAATTAGTATCCTAAAGACCGTTGCTTTATGAAATCCAGGGAGAAATAGAGTTCTAGTGCTGTATTTTGGGAAGGAGAGGATTGCTGAAAATTTTCTGTTGAGTAACTATAGGCTTTATACACAGTGATCTCAGAAGTAGTTCTTTGCCCCTATTCTATGGAATAGGCTATCCCATTTTTCAAGATGCAGGATGTGTTTATTCACTCCTATTTTTGCACAGTTATGTATTTGGATCTCAGATAATAGATTTTGCGCTATCAGAGTAATTTGGGTTAGAAGGGAACTGAGGGATGATGAAGAACAACAGGGATTTATAATGAGTGCTTTTTTCATAACTAACTTACTGATGCTTTGATAGAGCAATTAACAAAACCATGTAAAATTTCAACAGGGTTTTCTAATCTTTGTCAAATTATATTATGGTTGCTACAATTTTTAGATAAGGTAGAGAAACTGTGTAGATTATATACCATGTAGAATGTCCCTTCCTAATCTATACCTCTGTCTTTAGTTTTGCTCTTTAAGGTACAATGTACAACTCGCACGTAGTGTGCTAATGGAAGTCTTATTGAAGCTTGACAGATTTTTCTAAAGGCAGGGTACAGTAGGTATTGTAGTTTTGTATGTTTGGTACTTAGAGCTTAACAAGTTGTTTGTGATAGGAAAAACACTATAATAATAGTATCAAACATAAATATTAGTTTAGCAATTGCTAATTTTTACCAAACGAACTGCTGAGGTATTTGTCATTCTCACTCTGAAGTGGTAGCATGAGTTGTTTTGTCCTGGGTGCACAGTATTTCTTGATTTGATTGTAGTATTTGATGAATTCTTTTTCTTCCCAGACAAGTGTACCATATTGCTACCAGTAACAGAAATTTTCTTTTCTAGTGATGATCACATCAAGTTCTTTTGCTTTCAAGTTCTGGAACATCAAATTAAGTTCAAGTGAGTAATTATTCTTGCTGCCAGCCATATACAGCCCTTTTTTTTTTTTTTTCCTTTTTTTTCCTTTCCTTTTTGTTCTGTTTGCAAGGAAACTTAAAATGGTATCTGTGATCTCAAGGTGGTTGATGAGTTAAGAGTTTAATCCAGTCCAGTGAACTTTCTTGTATTTCTTTGCTTCTTTTCTGGGAAAGGACTAGTTGGGTTTTGAGCAGAATGCTTTACTTAGCTAGTTTAACATCTGTGTGTGTCCCAACACAGACCTGGTTATCAAGGATTGCTTGAAATGTAGCCATTCTATTTTGGAGATTGATGCCTCACACTGTACTCACTCAGTTTTGCAGAAAAGAGTGTTGCAAGCAGCAGTCCTGTTCAGTACAGAATCTTGGACTTCAAACAAAGCCCTATTCATTCAATAACCGTGGCAGAGATGTTAGGAGAAAGTAGTCTTTTTACTGAGTGGTATTTTCACAGAACCATAATTTTGGGGAAAAGGTACTGTGAAATAATATATAGTTCTAAACAATCATACTTATTTTTTTTCTACACCTTGGACTCTTTTGATCTGTTCAAGTAAACATCGTGGCAGAGGTCTCTACTGGTTGCAGTACACTGAGCATGTGGGTCAGGCCTCCTAAGATATATTTTGCATCTAATTTTCACAATTATGTATCAGAGCAAATATGAAAGACTTGACTTTCTGTGATTTTGTTTACCTGATTTTACCTCATTATCTTCCTCTGCTCGTTCCACTTCTGTTACCTACTTCGTGCAGGTGATATTTTCTCTTGTTTTGATGCTGCTTTTTTTTTTAGTGTTTTTTAGTGGGGTTGCCATTTTTCTGCTCCTTAACGAAGGAGAATGTGGCAGGAACGCTGTAGTCACCTTCAGCAGTCATTCCTGTTAAGGACTGTTCCAAAGCATTAGCCAGCTCTATTGCAAGGAGAGTGTTCTCAGCTTACCTAGTCCTGGGAAGGAGCATATGTGGGTAGCATTTGAGGTGAACTGGGCATAATGTCAAATTTTGCCAAGACTGTAAGTGTCATGTAAAGCCAGAACTACTTGTTTGCTTTTGTGTTTTGACTTCTGTCTGATAGTAAATATATTGTAGGTCAGATGAGTGCAGGATTTCTTGTGCTCACTACTTGCAGTCTTTAACGTGTAGTAAACAAGTTTGAGCTTATACAGATGTCTCATCCTTCTTACCATAGCTAATGGTCACTTGAGTATTTTTATCAGGGTCATAAGTCCTGTCCCTGGTAGTGCAGCCTTTCCTGGTAAAATTTCCAGGTCCTACTCAAATACAGGATGCAGTTGTGCCTCGAAATGTAATCCATTATTATGAGTAAAGTGTGTTTTCTTATTTTGTCTTTGAATCAAATTTTACTGTGCAAATGGCTGTGTAAATTCCTATTCTCGTAACCTTTCATTTGCATTAATGTGTAGCATTATGTGCAATGTTAAAAGAGGTTTTGCCTTACTGAGTGTTGCATTTGTCATGAAGCAGTTGTGTTTTGATCTCATCATGTTTTGTTTTAGGTACTCTGAACTTACTGAAGTCCAGCAGCAACTTATTAGGGAAACACTCATAACATGGCTGCAAGCACAGGTAAGTATGTCCCTCCACAACAGTCTTACATAGCAGGTCATAAGTAGGCTAACACAAGGCATTGGGTGTGGGCTAAATGATTCATCTGTCATCCAGTTTAAAGATGGCTTCCTAAAGATAGACAGTATCTTATGGTGGAAAGGTTTTCATTTGCTAATCTTTCTTAAAAATTCTTTAAATCACCTGTTGTAAGGAGGTCTGTGCTTGTGAACTTGCTACTAAATGTAAAACTTTTACGTTGGGTAGCAGTTGTGGCACAATCAGTTGTGTGAAATAAAGATTATTTAAAAATTCCCCTTAGAAAGATACAGTGCAGATTCCTCATGTTCCTGAATGTCTGGAGAAGGAGCAGCACTTCTGTTTTTAACATCCTTCTGGCCTAACTCTTGTCTGCTTACAATATCAGCAGGTGTTTACAAATGAACAGCATCGCTCCTCTGTTAATATTGAGTGGCAAAGTACAGGCTGCTCTCTGGTGGAATTAGTTACTGTAGCTGAGCGTGTGGGTCAGATCCAGAGTGCGCAGTCAGCGTAACTATCAAGCATGCTGATACGAGTCTGTGCCTATGCCTGCGGTTACCTTGTTGTCATTCCACTTCTGCGCTGGAAACTAATACAGTTGCTTTGTTTGTAGAAAACGTTAGGAAATGAATCGTAGTACAACTTGAAAAAGAACAGATAATGGTGAAGTGGATTAAAATGCTTTTAATTTCTCTTGGCAGCAGGCTTTTCTGTTTAGAAGGATTTTATAGAGCAGGAGAAGGAGAGGGAACTTGGTAGCACCAGCTTTTTATTCTCTTTTTTTTTTTTTCAATTCCCAGTTATGATCTTAGCTTTAGAAACTTTCTGTACTGCTCTTAAAGCTAACATCTAATGCGAACAGAAGCTAGCTGCAAGAGGAATGTAATTTGTTTTCTGGAAGTTCTTGTTTATTACTTTGACCAACCTGAGAAATTAGGTTTTAGATTTTGAATAGAGCATTTGGTGTCTTAGAACTGAGTGAAAGGCTTAGGACTCTATTCACCCAGAGAGGATGTTTTGTGCGTTTTATTACAATTGAGCCAAACTTTCTTTGAAATCCCTGTAAAGGTAAGGCTTTCTATCAATCTCAGCCAGGAAGAGAGGTAGTACATTAATTTCTGTGTGGAGATAACAAGCATATGTGATTTTTCTCTAAGAATACACAAATAAAAATATCTTGTTTCTACCAGATGCTGAATCCCCAGCCTGAGAAGACTTTTATTCGCAACAAAGCTGCACAAGTCTTTGCATTGCTTTTTGTTACCGAATATCTCACAAAATGGCCCAAGTTCTTTTTTGATATTTTGTCAGTGGTCGACCTTAATCCACGAGGTGTGGATATGTACCTCAGAATCCTGATGGCTGTTGATGCTGAGCTGGTAGACCGCGATGTTGTTCATACATCAGAGGCAAGTTATTACTTCTCATGAACGTTTTATTTCACCTTTTGGAAAGTTCTCTTTAATTAGAGCAGAAGACTTGCAGAGATGTTGTTTTTTTCCTATGGCATCTCTCCTTTTGAGACGTCAGGCAGTTTAGACCCAAAAGCCATAGTTGTTTAATGCTTTCAATGATTTCATGCTTTTCAGTTAATCTATTTCTTGCTCGAAGAGCTAGCAAATAAAAACTAATAGACCAAGTTAGCCAATTTAATGTTAGACTGACACATTTTAAAATGTTCATTTCTTCTAGTTCTTGTTTTAAGGAGTCTATAATCAAAAATCCATTTAATGATCTAGAAGACCTTTCCCTCGTCTGCCTTTCTTCAGTGTTCGGATGCTGATGTTAAAAACGAGTTAAAACTGGGATATTTTTGGTTTATTTCTTGCAAGAACAAATTGTGCTCACTTGGGTTTCTGATTCTGAGTTACCTTACTAGGACAGAAGTGCTGCTAATTTGACAAGATGCTAATCTATGACAAGATTGATTTATCCTTTTTTCTGTATGGATAGGAGGCTCGTAGGAACACCTTATTAAAAGATACTATGAGGGAACAGTGCATTCCAAGTTTGGTGGAATCATGGTACCAAATCTTACAAAACTACCAATATAATAACTCAGAGCTGACGTGCCAGTGCCTTGAAGTAGTTGGAGCTTACGTATCCTGGATAGATTTGAGCCTGATAGCCAATGAAAGGTAAAGGATTTTTGTTGGAATATGTTTGCAGAAATAACTGCTGACTGTATTTTTGTGAAAAGGGGCTTTAGTTATATGTAAATGCTCAGAGTTTGAGGGTTTTTAATACAGTGATTGACTTTGCAAAACAAGCTTATGCAATGGCCAAAATAGACTCTACGCAGTTTGCTGGGTTCTCCTTAAAATCTGTAAAATGCTGGGTTTAGTCAGTGCAATAGACTTGAAGACTGTCTTATACACCATTGTAAATGGGCACAGAAATTATATAAAGCTTCTTTATGATGCTGCTTGGTACACATGAAAATAATCTCTTGGTTTGTTTGTTTGTTTTTTTTTCTGAAGGTTTATAAATATGCTGCTAGGTCACATGTCTGTGGAAGTTCTCCGGGAAGAAGCCTGTGATTGTTTGTTTGAAATTGTAAATAAGGGAATGGACCCAAATGATAAAACAAAATTGGTTGAATCTTTATGTCAAGTGTTGCAGTCTGCTGGCCTTTTCAGTATCGATCAGGTTTGTGTATTGATTTTTACTGCAGAAATGTGTTAGAGATTTCCAACAGTTCTTAAATAAGGAAATTAGCAGAAAGCTATGAAACTAAGCACACAGATCAGGGAGAATTAGTTGTAGTTTTGCATCAAAACTAAACACTTCTGTATTTTTTTCAAACTTAATAGGTTGCTATTAATATTTCATATTGATTTAAAGTACACTGCATTTTGTTTTTTCTTGGCATGAGTTTTGTGTTTTACAAGCATGGTATTGTGTAACTCCTCTGTTCCTCTCCTAAAGAACATTGTGCTTACTGTTAATGTTGCTTCTGCATTTCTTGACTCTTCTGACAATTCAGTAACAGGTATTGTAGCAAAGGTAGAGATGTTAGGGTGAGATGTTCGATCAGCTGAGAACAATTCGGTAGGGAAAAGAGCTTTCTTAAAGGCTTATATGCTGTTCTGCATGTCTATGCCATCAGGTGTGAGGCTTGATATTCTTATCTACAAGCTGGAAAAATACACTTACTAACCAAACACACATTCCCTGGCAGTTGCAGTATTTAAGGAACAGCTTTTTGCTACCTGCCATTTAGAAAGGGGAACCAGTCCTTATGAAGCTGCAGCCCTTAGATTGCAAGGCAGTTGTCTCTTCATTTTGAAGCCTTGGTCAAATTTGTATTCATACTGAAATGCAAAAATGGTTTGCATTCATCAATCCAGAAGGTGTTCCTCTAAAAATCTTACCTTAGTCTTTCTGAGGAAGACTTGTTACTCTTCTATTTTTCTACAGCCATCTGTATTCTGATCAATATATTTCTGCAAAAGCAAGCCTTAAATATTTAATGTTAACCCACTGTTACAGGCAGTACTGAAAGTTACTTGTTACCAGTATTTCTGAAGTGAACTACAGCTGTCAATTCTTAGATGTTATCTCATAAAAAGATTTTTCTCTACTACAGCCTAAAGTTTATGGTAGGTATGTGCTGCAGCTGCTTTTGTTTTGAACGGTTTCTTGGTATAAAAGAGAAACATCTGAAGAGATGAAGCAGGCTACTGCTGTGTAATGGAGGACGGCCAAATCTGGCATTGTTCTCATTTTTCTCTCTCCATTTCCCAGGGAAAATGAACCAGGCAATTATACTTCCCATCTAGGAGACAAATATTTGTTTTATTTCTGCAGAGTAGACATAGATAGTATAATCTGTAAGATCATGCCATCTAAACATGAGTTTTGCTAGTGTTGGTTTTGGTTTTTTTTAACCAAGTATCCTTTTTTTGCAGGAAGAGGATGTGGATTTTCTGGCCAGATTTTCTAAACTGGTCAATGGGATGGGACAAGCATTAATAGCCAGTTGGACTAAACTGATCAAAAGCGGTGATATGAAAAGTGCTCAAGATACTTTGCAAGCTATTGAAGCGAAAGTGGCCCTCATGTTACAGCTGCTAATCCATGAAGACGACGACATCTCATCTAATATCATTGGGTTTTGTTACGACTACCTTCACATCTTGAAACAAGTAAATATGTCTGGCTTCAGTTTGACATAACTTTTTGACATATGATTTAGTTTGATTTTTATGGGAATATGTGAGTCTCACACTCTGTACAAGCTGATTTGCAAAATAGATGCTTTGATTAATTGGCATTCAGCATCTTCGTTGGTTGTGGGCATGCAATTTCTATGGTGGTGTTTAGAAGTCCAAAGGAACTGGGTTCAATATTGCGTTAAGTGGAAAAAGGGCTTGCAAATTGTGTGATTTCTAACAAAGCAGACCTCTTTTCCTATCAGTAATAAAAGTTACTACACAAAAAATAACACTTGAAATTTATTTTACAGCTTTCTGCCCTTTCAGACCAACAAAAAACTAATGTAGAAGTAAGTATTTTCTTTTTACTATACTGTTGTGTTTTTTTTTTTTCCCATGAATACATCTGGTCAGATTGTTTAAGTGTATGTTGCTAAGCTCCTGTACAGTCTGTTCTGTTGATGGAATGGTCTTGAATCAAGGTAGAAGAGGACTTCACCATAAGGGTGAAGTTCTTCACTGTAAAGGTGGTGAGACACTGGAACAGGTTGTCCAGGGAGGTGGTGGAAGCCCCATCCCTGGATGTTTTTAAGGCCAGGCTGGAGGTGGCTCTGGGCAACCTGATGTACTGGAAAATGTCCCTGCCCATGGCAGTGGGACTAGAAATAGATGATCCTTGAGGTCCCTTCTAAGCCTGACAATTCTGTGATTCTGTGACTTTTTTTCCTGAAGTTTTGGTTGTGTTTTTTTTTTTTTTTTTTAAAACCTACTCTACTTCCAAAGGCTTGGAAGAAATATGGGAAGGGTTGTCATAAAAGTCAACCTTTGATAGTATCGCAAGTTAAACTTACAAAAGAAGCTGCAGTTCACAGAACTGTTGTATTTACAGTGAGCAGTGATGTGTTACATTAAACTGTACATTAAGTTTATATACTTGAGTTCATAAGCTTGCATTTATCTGTTATAAGTGTAATAAGATAAATGTTATGTCCAGTTTTGGAAGTAGGAAACTTTACTTGTATTTTTCAGTTCAGTCCTCTTGGAATTTCTTTTTCCTTCTGCGTGAATGTAGATATACTAATTTAGATGTTGAACTGGTTAGATTGGTGTAGGCATTTTGTAAGTTTGTACAGCTGACAGCTGTTGATTCCTTTTCCTTTACAAAGGAAACTAAATTCTGTATCTGTTCTAACATGACAAATTGAATTTGAAAAGCTGGTCTAGGTTATCTTGATCTAATTGTATCTGGAAATTAGATGAGGTAACACAAGAGAATTTTTATAACATCACTGAATTTTTTTATTTTGTTACTATGTCTCTCTTGTTCTTATAGCTGTACCAAACCAAATTATTACTGCAGTGCACCAGACACTTAAAATATGACTGTTACTGTCCCAAAATCTGTTCGTTTGTTAAACTTACTGTTACACTGAAGAACTCTGTGTTACAGCATTTCTTAATTTTACTGAGCACTTCTTGAGGATTTGCATTAAACTGTGAAGCGATCATCCCAATCTTCTTTCACCCAACTCATAATCATAAAGTATTCGGACACAGAAAATAGTAAGATTTAGCCTGTCTTAAACTTTCAATTGTGTGTTTAGCAGCATTCCTTAAAGGTTTCGTACCTAGGAAGTCCTTACAACCCTATCATGTTAATGTTTTGCAATTGTTTGAATTGCTTGATGATACTTCTTGCAGAGAAGCAGAGACCTCTCCACAGGTAATTCTGATGCTTGGTGTCTATTGTAAGCCTGAACACAAGGCTCCAGGGAGACCTAATTGCCAGTTTTCACATACGTGGAAGAGGCCTGCGGGAAGGCTGGAGAGGGAATGTTTATGAAAGCCTGCAGCATTAGGACGATGGTTTGAAATTGGAGAAGAATAGATTTAGATTGGATGTTTGGGAAAAGTTCTTTGCAGTGACGGTAATTGAGCACTGGAACAGGTTGCCCAGAGAGGTGTTTCAGGCCTCATCCCTGGAGATATTCAAGGTTAGGCTCCACAGGGCTCTGGGCAACCTGGATTAGTTGAGGATGTCCCTGCTGACTGCAGAGAGGTTTGGACTAGATGACTGTTGGAGGTCCCTTCCAACCTAAACCATTCAGTGGTTACTATTTGATCACATTCTTCCTCAAAGTATTACAAGTGCCTGTTCTGAAAGAACTTAGATTTTGCACTCCAAATGAAAAACATGTAATCACGAGTCATTTGGCAAACGTTCTGCTGACTGCTGTTATTTAAATTTTCTTTATTTCTTGGTTTTATTTGTCTGAATTTTATTACTGTCCACCTTCAGAACCTCCAGTACTGGAGGAGAACCACAAAATCTTAATCCAGTTCTTGCTGATACAGTCAGCTTTTTCATTTGCTATAGTTGTAATAAAAGCAACAGGCTACTGAATTTAACCATTACAAAAAAAAAAAAGGGCACAAGTTCGTTTTTTCTCTTGGCAGTAGATAATAGGGATGAGGTGCTCTGTAAGACTGATCAAACTTCTGTTGTAATTCTGATGGAATTGAGCACTCCACATATTTTAGACACTGAATCGGAATTCTAGTAACCTAAACTAGCAAATGCTTAGTAGGACTGAAGTTATTAAAGCATTTAGAGTTTGAGACTTGAGTAGGCCTTTTTGACAGTCCCTGCTAAGGTGGAACCGAACGGCAGTGCTTTAACTGATCTAACAATTTGCTGCTGCCGAAAGGGAAGGTTTTGCTTTTCTTGTTTGCTGCTCCTGGCTCTTTACTGTTGGATTCTTTGCTGAACCAGATCAGCTTGTTAACCTGTCCCAAAAAATCCCAGACTTTCATAGATGTTGAGCCATTAGAGAAGATAATGTTAGGGCTAAGTTGACGTGCC
This sequence comes from Tricholaema leucomelas, assembly GCA_013400475.1. Lineage (NCBI taxonomy): Eukaryota > Metazoa > Chordata > Aves > Piciformes > Lybiidae > Tricholaema lacrymosa > Tricholaema leucomelas. Next base: position 486,055 of record WAAF01020584.1, read on the forward strand.
TCTTTAAAATACTTTCTTGGATGACTTGCTAAGCTTCCTCTGCCTAGTTCAGTCACCTTTATTGTTTAATGTGAACTCAACAGCACAGAATACAAGCAGGAAACAAAGCCAGATAATACTGACAGAGACTGCGAGCTCCAAGTCATCTGTGCTGTGTATGTGGAACGGCATCTGTGTATTCTTCGGATATAATCTGTTTGTTCTGATTTGAACTGTTGCTTCTGCTAAACCTCTGACTATAATTCAAATCTGATTTAAAATATTTGTAAGCACTTGCTTTAACGTTTCTTTTTCTGTAGGAGTTTAACTGTTGCTTCTTACCACTTGTCTGCTTCTTCACTTACACTTGTGGGTGTTTTTTTGTCTTAGGCAATCATGTTGGCTGTCATGAAGAAGTTGACATATGACGAAGAATATAATTTTGAAAATGAGGTATTGTGTTATGCAAATAAGCAGACAAATGCAACTTAAATTACATGTAGTAAAATCTGCTCACTTTTAAACTCCTGACTTATTTGAGAGTAAGAAGCAAGGGTTTTGTAGGCTGAGATGTTTTTCCTACGTGGAAAGCTCTTTTAATCTGTAGGCATATCAGTGCAGGATAAAGCAACATAGTGAAGGGGTAGCCAAACCAGTTCAGTTAGGAGGATATTTCTGGCTTCATTTGTGCAGAACTAAGCAAATACAACTGTGCTGTTAGCTCTCTTTTCAGTGTGAGTTTGTGTGTTTCCGCACATCACTTCTGCCTTACAAAAAATTGTGAACAACGTTGTACAAGGAAACTATTTAAGCTGAAGCTACTTCCAAAGATAAGCTAAAAGAGATGTAAGCTTTGATTTTGCTTTCCTCTCATCCTTACATATATCAGCCAGCAAAACGATTCAGTATGTTAGACTTTTACACTAGGCTGTTGGGAGAGCTACGTTGTTTAAAATGTTAACATAAACTGCAGTCCGTCGTATATGTTTCGTTAGTTTAATTTGAGAAGTAAGCTAGATGCTGAGAAAGAACATGTCTGAGGAGTGAGTCAGCTTTTAAGAATTCGGTCAATAAGGCTTTGCCAAGGGTATTTTCTCTCTGGTACTTTGGCTAGTTTTCAGTTTGGAAAGCCTTTTTAATGTATGTCTGGACTGAACGCAGTGAATCTCAATATATTACAACCAGCCAGGAAAGGAACCTGCTGTTATGTTGCAAGACCATAGGGTGAGCTTTATTGAATTCTCTGAGCATGATGTACTTTCTCTGTATGTGCATGTTTTTTGTTTGGGTATCATTGTCTGAAATGGTTGTGAATGAATTTGAACATGAGAAAATGGGCTTTGCTGACCTGAGTGTTTTATAGGGTGAAGATGAAGCCATGTTTGTGGAGTATAGGAAACAGTTGAAACTGTTGCTGGACAGACTTGCTCAGGTCTCACCAGAGTTGCTCCTAGCATCTGTTCGCAGAGTTTTTAACACTACACTTCAGTAAGCTGAGTTTTTTAACTTGTTTACGTGATGCCCCTAGCTTATTTGACTTTTGTAACTGTCACAAGTGTGTAATGACTGTATATGTTATGTAGCAAGGCAAAACCAAGTGATGGAACGATCTTGTTACAACTTCACCCCAAATATGACTGTTACCATCTTTTATGCAGCTACTTAGAAAGAAGAAAGTTTTCTTTTTGTAACCTTAAATGGTAACTTTTGTGGGGGTGGGGTCGTTTTGGGCAGGTGTTAACTTTGTCTCAATTAAGAGCTTATGAGATGTGACAAATAATTTATTGTATTACTGCTATCAGAGTGGCTATGGTTGGATAGGGAAGAGAAACAAAGGGAAAGTACTTTTACAGAAAGAGCAGAACCAATCCTGGAAACTATGCACATAAATGAATAAACATTATTACTAGTTGCCTGACGAGAACAACAATTGAATGAATACGAATGGGAATGAGCACTGTTGGCGGATTCCTTGTACCTCGCTCTTCAGTGAGCCCTCTTTTTAAGCAAATCTGAATGACTTGTCCATGACACAGATGGTTTTGTACCAAAACAAGCGTTTAAGGGAATCTGCAGCTTTCAAGTCTAAACTGGTAGAAGAAAATCGATAGCATCCTGATGGAGAGGTGCTGCATTTGTGGAAAAAGACTTCCAGAAGCACCCTGAAATACTGCCTAGATCTTAACACTGGGCTTTTTATAAAATTTAAATCTGCTCTTTTATTCTGTGCCTCTGAAGAAGACTAAGAAGAAAATACGGAGATGATAGAGCTGTGATTATTTCATAAGCTGCTGCACACTAACATGATGTCTGTATTCTTTCTCTAGGAATTGGCAGACTACACGATTTATGGAAGTAGAAGTAGCAATAAGGCTGCTGTATATGCTGGCTGAGGCTCTCCCTGTATCTCATGGTGCTCACTTCTCTGGTGATGTTACGAAAGCTACAGCTTTACAAGACATGATGAGAACGGTGGGCATGGATGTTGTGGGCACTACTTAAAAATGCTGAGTCTAGAGCATTCCAGTTCAAATGACTCATCTTAATTACCAGCTCGTCACTTTACATTGTAGTTTAGTGTTTATAAATGGCTAAAGAACTAACTTGTTAATGCTTTTACTTGTAGCTGGTGACTTCTGGTGTTAGTGCCTATCAACATACATCAGTGACCCTGGAATTCTTTGAAACAGTGGTTAGATATGAAAAATTCTTTGCTGTTGAACCTCAGCACATTCCAAGTGTTTTAGTAAGTTCATCTCATTTACATTTTTGACTAGAAAAGATTAGATAAGTTCTTTAGGCTTAGGAAATTTTTTTGTTTTCTGTATGTCACAAAAGAAGGTTAGTTTCTTAAACTGCTGGATGATTAGCTTTCCCCTTTTACATGTAGAGGTTCTAAGACTAAGATACTGTCTTGATTGCAGATGGCATTTTTAGATCACCGTGGTCTTCGCCATACAAGTCCCAAAGTACGCAGTCGAACAGCTTACCTCTTTTCCAGATTTGTCAAGTCTCTTAAGTAAGTAAAGCTGTTTAATGTATCCAAAAGGCACTGAATTTACCACAGTACTTCTGTGCATCACAGTACTTCTGTGCATCACAGTTGTCATTGAAACCGGGTTTCGAGTGGACTGCAGTGAAGTAACAAGAGCACTCTAGAGCGGGATTTCCCTGTTGTGCAATGCTAAGCTATCCGTGGAAAAATAATCGCAGTAAAATGAACTGGAATATATATGCCTAGCTTGTTTTGAGTAGATGTTAAGACTGATCAACAGGTCAAACATCTGCCCTGCTTTTCTTCAGTGAGCAGAGTTGAGTGAATGGATCTGGAGGCTACCAAGTGTAACTCTTCTCTGTCCCTGACCAAATTCTGAATGTTTACAACATTTATACTTGTGAGGTTTCCTCACTATATTAGAGCCCTACCCTCTTGGACTCATTTCACAGTCATGTCTTCAATACAGAGGTGGGAGAGGTTCCAGGATAGGTCACATTTCAGAAGGACTCTGTTTTTCAACTGTTAGTGGAAGTATTTGACTCAGATAAGTAAGGCTATTTATGCATATTTTAAAGTACAAGGGAAGGAAATTATTATTTCCTGCTATGCTATGTCTATCTGGCCTACCACAAGGACCATAAGCCAGATTCTTCTACAGCAGTGCTTTGTTATTTAAAGGGGACTTCTGTATTGAGAAGGTAGTTTGCTGTCTAGCTTTACAGCTTAAATGAAACACTAGGAAGCCCTTAAAAGTGTACATGCTTCTAAATGATGTTATGTACTTGTGTTTTACTTCAGTAAGCAAATGAATCCCTTTATTGAAGATGTCCTGAATCGAATACAAGACCTATTAGAACTTTCTCCTCCTGTGAGTATTTACAGCAGGTTTTCATTTGTGCTTACTCATCAGCATGACTGAATATTTATTGTAAGGTTAATAGGCAAACGTTGAAACTCAAATCATGGTCCCGCTGGTTTTGGTGTGAGGTCATCTGCATGCTTACACTTGTAGCTCACTTTAATAATCTTGCTTATGTGGTTTCTGAGGGTACAAGTAGGAGATGGGTGTGTATATAGAAGGTTATCTGAGATTTGTAAAAATAGTTGTTCCTTCCTTGCTTTTACTTCTGCTTAACCGTTTTACTTAAATACAAAGAGAATGAAATTATTCTTAAGGTAGTGTAGAGATTGCTTAGATGTCATTAAACAAAGAGTAGTATCTATAAACATTGAGAAGACAACTTTGATAAAGGACGTTTATTGAATTGTATCTGTTGCCTTCCATTGTAGGAAAATGGTTATCAGGCTCTGTTAAGCAGTGATGATCAACTTTTCATTTATGAAACAGCTGGAGTATTAATAGTTAACAGTGAATACTCTGCAGAAAGAAAACAGGGTCTGATGAGGAATTTGTTGACTCCACTGATGGAGAAGTTCAAAATATTGTTAGAAAAACTGATGATGGCACAAGATGAGGACAGACAGATGGCACTGGCTGACTGCCTCAATCATGCCGTTGGGTTTGCTAGGTAAGTACAGCACAGTGATTCTGTTTCTGGTTTGAGTAAAAGGGAAATACGAAGAATTTATTGGAAGGAGGGGCTGAGTTTCTGCCTACTGACCTAGAAAATAATTAATGGTGGTGGAGTTTCTTGTGGTCTTATGTTCTCTTACAAAAGGGTATTGTAGGTGTAGATACAGAGACTAAGGAGCAAGTTTATAAGGAACCAGCATCTGCTCTCTTCCTGAAGTAATTATATGTAGCTATTCTAATCTAGTTGTTAGAATTCAAGTTGAAAAAACACCTGCCCAAGTATAGCCACTTTCTATCAAGTATTTCTGTTTATTGTTTGAAGTGCTTGGCTCCCATTTCATGAAATGTAGTGTTCTAGGTTACTGCGTGGGCTTTGAGGTGTGCATTGTTCTCAGCGTTGTTGCTCTTTTCAGTGGTGCCCAGCAACAGAACAAGAGGCATTGGGTGCAGGCTGGAACCCAGGAGGTTCCACCTGAACGTGAGGAAAAGCTGCTTTCCTGTGAGGGTGCTGCAGCCCTAGCAGAGGCTGTCCAGAGAGGTTGTGGAGTCTCCTCCTTCAGAGAGATTCCAGACTTCCCTGGACATGATCCTGGGCAACCTGCAATGGGTGGTGACCCTTTTTTTTAGCAGGGAAATGGGACTGTATGATCCCCAGAGGTCCCTTCCAACACCTCCCAATCGGTGAATCTGGGATTGCTGCTTCACAGTACTGAACAAGAACTTACAAAGCCTGATGTATTGTCTTTACAGCCGAACCAGCAAGGCTTTCAGCAATAAGCAAACCGTAAAACAGTGTGGTTGCTCAGAGGTTTATCTGGACTGCTTACAAACGTTTTTGCCAGCTCTCAGTTGTCCATTACAAAAGGAAGTTCTGAGAAGTGGTGTCCGCACTTTCCTTCACCGCATGATTATTTGCCTAGAGGAGGAAGTTCTTCCTTTCATTCCTTCTGCCTCTGAACACATGCTTAAAGATTGTGAAGCAAAAGATCTTCAAGAATTCATTCCTCTCATAAACCAAATAACAGCGAAGTTTAAGGTATGATATTGCATAAGCTTTTCAGGGTTGAACTGTTGCTGATACCTCCTAATTGCTGTTTCCGGAAAAATAGCTGTGTGTTAGAAACTGATCTGGAGCCCCTATTACAAGAAAGATATGGACATGCTGGAACATGTCCAGAGAAGGGCCACGAGGATGATCAGGGGGCTGGAGCACCTCTCCTATAAGGACAGGCTGAGAGAATTGGGGTTGTTCAGTCTGGAGAAGAGAAGGCTCCCAGGAGTCCTTCTTGTGGCCTTCCAGTATCTGAAAGGGGCCTACAAGAAAGCTGGTGAGGGACTTTTTAGGGTGTTGGGTAGTGACAGGACTAGGGGAGATGGATCCAAGCTAGAGGAGGAGCGATTTTGGTTAGATATTAGGAAGAACTTCAGTATGAGGGTGGTGAGACACTGGAACAGGTTGCCCTAGGAGGCGGTAGAAGCTCCATCCCTGGAAGTTTTCAAGGCCAAATCAGATGTGGCTCTGGCCAGCCTGATGTAATGTGAGGTGTCCCTGCCCATGGCAGGGGAGTTGGAGCTAGATGATGTTTGAGGTCCCTTCCAACCCTGACAATTCTGTGATTCCATAATAAGTAAGTGTATTTCTAAGGCTGCTACTCAAATTGTAGTCTTCGAACGCAGTTGTGTGTTGCTGGACATAGAATGACTGAATGAATATGTGATTTGTCTCAGAATTTTATACTGTTTCTAAGTTTGTGGGTTCAGTATTTTAAAATAAAGTACTACTTGCAGTATGAAGTTATTTTTGTATGCGATTAATAAAATTAATTCCCCTCCCCAAGGTGTTATGCTAATACTGTGAACTGTGGAAGCTCTGAAGTGAATTTTGTCATTTCTTTTAAGGAGAATTCCAAGGTAACACAGATTCAGAAATGCCAGATAAGTAGGGATAGGGAAGAATATCAGCTTACATCATCTTGATGCAGAGGTTTGATGCATTACTATTCAAAGTAGGCTGAAAAATGCAATTTTTGAAATAGAAGTAAGAGATCTCTGTGAAGGAGTAGGACTGTCAACTGATTAGCTAGCAGATGTTCTTGAAATGTAGCCTTGCATAATTTTTCTGGTTTCAAACAGTTGAAATGAAAAGGCAGTGAAATAGATGAAGCCACTAAGTTGTTAATTGCGGTTCATTCCGTGGAGCTGACACAAGAATATGAGGATGAGGAATTGATGCTGTATGAGAAAGTTAAGAAATGCTTTAAACAGTGTCAAGTCTTTCAGCAAAATGCAAAATTTGAAATTGCTGTGAGTGAGTGAAGTGCGTTTTGAGAGCAGCAGAACAGAGACGTATACCTCTGTGAATCTAGGATGTGGACCTCTGGAGTATCCTATCTGCAGAGCAGGGAAAATGGATTTTGAAAGAAAGACCTACTTCAGAGATGAGGATGTTAAATTTGTTCCTTTAGTCCTTTTCACAAGTTATGCTGTAAGCAATTTAAGATAACAGGAGATAATTTTAAATCGCCTGCATAGGGTGGGGAAGGTAAAACCAGAAGTCACAGTAGCAAGACTGGACACATACCTTGTTCAAGTGTAATGTTTCACTCTGTATAACACTGTATCATTGTTGTTACAATAAAGATCGTAGTTTCCCTGGTCTCAGTACTTTCGAGGTACAGTAAAGAGATTAAAAGCTAAAACTCTTGAAGCGGTCTTTGAAGACAAATGCTACAGTAGGCGGCCTGCTGCCACTTGTAGCATCTTGGGGATGCATTTGCTATAAGTACAATGGCTTTACAATAGCCCCTCTTGATATTTCAGGGAATTTGAAATAACATCTGTCTGAATTGAATGATAATAAATGCTGAAAAAGCTTCTGTTCCTACTCAGAATGACACTAGACTAGACTGCGAAATGGCTGAAATGGGTAGCATGAAAGTCAAGATGCACTAATGTTCGTGGTGACTCTGATGCCTTGTTCTAACTAGTTGGTACATGAAATTGCTAACTTGAAAGATGAACCGGAGCTGAGAATTGTAACAAGCCCCTAGGGTTTTGTATTTGAAATGGTCAGTTTTTCTAAGTGTTTGTTGCCCTTTTCCAATCTCTACAGACACAGGTTTCACCTTTTCTGCAACAGATGTTTATGCCGCTACTTCGTGCAATTTTCGAGGTGTTGCTTCTCCCAGCAGAGGAAAACGACCAGTCTGCTGCTTTAGAAAAACAAATGTTACGGAGGAGTTACTTTGCTTTCCTGCAGACAGTAACTGGCAGTGGAATGAGTGAAGTCATAGCTAATCAAGGTAAGCAGTTCATTTTCCCAAAGGATGGTACTATGGTTATGCTCATCTAGTTTCGTGTACAAAAATCATTAGCCTACTTCCTGTCCAGTATTATTAACTATGTTAAGGTAGAATGGGCTGATGTAAATACAATATTCAGCTTCCCTGTTGCATGAGAGTACGGATTTGTGAAATCCAGCTGTGACAGGCATATTTTTCCTATTGACCTTTTTGGCTTCTCTGTACTTGCTCTGTCTATAGGGACAAGAATGCTGTCTAATACATCCTTGTGCATCATTGTGGTGTAGTGAATGATGGTGTATGACAACGTATAGCAGTGCTCAAACTGTTGGGCACGACCACTCAACAGCTACCAGTATCTATTGTGGCGTTCATCCTCTGAAACGCGCATCAAGGACTACTTGTTATTTTTTTATTATCTGATCTTGTTATCACATCATTGTGTGACTTACTGTATATGTAGTTACAAGTCACTTTTAATAGCCACATGCAATTTAGTGGCTTTCACAGTAGGAATGACCATTTGCTTGATTCTTTAAGTAATTATCTCCATTTGTATTTCATCAAAACGGCTAGGGACTTGAGGAGCTTTAAAGTGATTCATCGGGTAGGGGGAGCTCAGAATTCTTTCTCCCTTCCTAAACTTGATGACAATACCTTTGGGTAAAGAAAGGGGTAGCCTTAAGAGGTAGTGAGGGCTTTCATGAAGGAGGCACTTGGTGGTTGTGAAGGGCCAAGAAGTTTATGTGAAGGAATCAAACAGAGGTAAGCACAGAAATTTTAAGTGCAATAATAACTTTCTGTATAGTGGAAGATAAGCGAATGACTTCTATGCCAGCAGGTTTTAATTAACTACCAAGTTTGGGTAGAGAGGAGAAAAGTTGCATTTGTAAGCACATCCAAGTACCCCCTCACCTTTTTGCATGTATTAAAATCAGAAGAACAATTAAAATCTCCAAACTTTAACAAAACAACCAATCAAACAACAAAAAATAACAACAAAGTCACACACACAAAAAAACCCATTGCGAACCACAACAATGATAATCTAAACAAGAGTTGTCTTGCATCGTAGGGGAAACTTTCCAAAAATATTTGAGATTTGTGCAAAAAAGAGCATTTTTGAAGTTGAAGCATGTCTTCCAGGTCAGTATTTATATAAAATACTGTAAGAATACAGAAACATTTTAGGCTGCAAGTTAAAATGACAAGCTCATTTTAATGTATTTAAGGTGCAGAGAATGTGGAGCGTGTATTGTTCACTGTCATTCAAGGAGCAGTGGATTACCCAGATCCTATTGCACAGAAGACTTGTTTTATTATTCTTTCCAAGCTGGTGGAGCTTTGGGGTAAGACAGTCTTTCCATAAATCTTTTGCAGTGGCTTCTAACAGTGAAGTAATAGTCGGACATGGAATGCTGTTTTTCTTCACAGGAGGTAAAGATGGACCAGTAGGTTTTGCAGACTTTGTCTACAAGCACATTGTTCCTGCATGTTTCTTAGCGCCTTTGAAGCAAACATTTGACTTAGCAGATGCCCAGACAGTACTGGTGCGTATTATGGACATTTTTTATTCTTTTTGTTTTCATTCTTGTGGGGTAGATTCAAGATCAAAACCTACAATGGTCATGTAGTAGTAAAGGTCATCATCTCAAAAATGAAATCGCAGATGTTTTATATTGAGGTAGTAGGTTTTTATATTGAGGTCGTAGGGTTTTTTTGGTTAAGAGCATGACAGACTGAGATTATTTCACTGTACTCTTTAAGGAAAAAGGGCAGTAAAATAATAACATTCTTATTGAATTGGAGAGGAATACAGAGAAGTTGTATTTAAAGATGTGCAGGAAAAGACAGGGCATTCATGAATCCTTAATACCTAATACATATGCAGGATACATAAGAACTCCTCCAAAACCTTCCCCCCAACCTAACCAAAACCCCAGTGCTCATTTACACCCCTGCCACCGCTGTCTCCCATTTAGGCCTAAAGCAGGCCTGGATTCCACAGCTAGAAATTCACTGCAGTGGCAGCCTTGAACAAGGCTGTGGGCCACAGGGTACTCTGACGTAGTTACCTAGATAAAGATCCTTCTGGAGAGCTGAAAAGAAAGGGAGAAAAGAGAACAAATTGACTCTGCTGCTCTCTTAAAAGGTTGTCAGCAGGATTATGGGATTGAATAACAAAATTACTATATCCGGGGATGACCAGTCTGTCCCCTAGGATAGGTCTTGGTCTCTGTAGTCCAAAATGGATAGGTCTTGGTCTCCGTAGTCCAAAATGGATAGGTCTTGGTTTCTGTAGTCCAAAAGGGGCTCCCTGGAAACCCCTCAAACCACAACAGATACCTGGATGATTAATTACTGATTACAGTGGTACTATATTCTGTGGCTCACGTGTTCAAAAGCTAGAGAATGGAAGATCTCATCAACATTGACCTCTGTTAGTTATTAAGTAATCCTGAGTAAAAGTGGAGAGACACAGGTGAGTGTTCGCAAGTATGTTTTGGGTTCAGCTGTGACAATTTTTCTGGTTAGAGTGGAACAAAAACTGCGAGGTTGAGACTTGGTTACCATTACCATTGTGCAAGGGGAAAATGAGGGAATAATGGTGTGTACTAGTCCCTGGTTTGGGCCTCACTGGGTTACCTGTCTTTAAAATCTTAACCAATAGCCCGATCAAACAGTAATATTATGTATTACATTGCAGGCATTATCAGAATGTGCAGTGACATTAAAAACAATTCATCTCAAAAGGGTAAGTTTCATTATACTTTGCACAGAATGGCTCTTGAATTTTTTTTTCCTAGTGCTTTTATCAGTTTCTAAAAATTGCATATGTAGGTGAATTACTACTCTACCTTTATACAAAAATTAGAGATTGACTATAATGCTGTGCAGGGATACAAAAGCTAGTAGTTCCACTTCTTGAAGAAGGCTCAATAGTTTGCAGTAATTTGTCAAGAAGAAAAATCTGCTCACTTGATTGTTACTGTGCTTAAATCATGGATTAGCATGCTTTCATTTTTCAGTGGAGTATACTATAGAGTAGGTCTGTGAAAGCTAAAGATATCTTTTGTTGCGTCAGAGATGAAGTAGAAAAGCACAGAAAAAAATGAGTTTTGTGTTGTCTAGTGAATAGAACACTATAGCATCGATGGTTTCTGGTTTTAATGGGATCTGAAAGTGTTTGCATTACTGTTTCCTGTTAGACCATTTAACTTCTACTTGCATAAGAAAAACTAAACAGGAATTATAAGCAGTTATAAACTAGAAGAGATTGTATTTTAATTGAGAGCTTCTGAGTATGTTCTTTTTTCCACAAAAGTAAGGAAGAGAGAAAATCAAGCTTTGGTAAATGAAAGAACTTCCTATTACGAATACTTTTTAACAGCATTAATACATCTGGAATCTTTTTCTCTTCTTCTGAACTGTATATACCATGTTGTAGTTCTATATGAAGTTGATTTACTTCCCTCTGGTAGATCACAGAATCTCAGAAACATTAAGGTTGGAAAAGACCATCAGGATGACCAATAACCCTGCGCTACGAGGTTCACCCTAAACCATCTCCCCAAGCACCACATCCAAATGACCTTCAAACACATCCAGGATTGGTGACTCCACCACCTCCCTGGGCAGCCCATTTCAATGCCTGACCACTATTGCTGTGGAAAAAATTTTCCTAATACCTAGTCTAAACCTACCCAGTTGCAGCTTGAGACCATTCCCTCTTGTATCACCTGTGAGAAGAGACCAACATCAACCTCTCCACAATGTCCTTTCAGGTAGCCGTAGACAGCAATGAGGTCTCCCCTCAGCCTCCTCTTTTTTCAAACCAAACAGCTCCAGCTCCTTCAGTCACTCCTCATATGAGTTATTCTCCAGGCCCTTCCCCGGCTTTGTTGCCCTCCCCTGCACTTGCTCTGGCACCTCCACATCCGTCTTGTGTTGAGGTGCCCAAAACTGAACACTATATTCGAGGTGAGGCCTCATCAGGGCCAAGTATAAGGCGACAGTCACCTCCTTACTCCTGCTAGACACAGCATCCCTAATCGCAGACACGATGCCATAGGGTTTCTTTGCCACCTGGGCACACTGCTTGCTTGTATCGAGTTGCTTGTTGTTTACAACCCCCAGGTCCCAGCTCTACTGGGTGGTGTTTGTATGCTTCCAGTGTACAGTAATCCTTCTTGTGATGAGAGGCGTCTGATAAAAGCAGATAAAGAAGACAAAAACTGTATTAAGCGAAACAGACCCCTTTATCTGCTTCTCTCAGAGGTTTCAAAGTTCCATTTCATTACTTTCAATTCACCACAGATTAAATGTTCATTGTTACAAGAAGACTAACACTATGTTTGGGGTACTTGGCTCTGAATTCCACAGTGGGGTTACTGTGGTAAAGCAGTTGGCAGGTACTCACCGCCACGTTTGTATTCACTTATTTTCTTTCATATCTAAGATAGTGAAATTAGGACTGCTTTCTTCTTCGACTGGGTTTTACAGCTGATATATCACAAACGGACCGTACTGTAATCCTTCAGTGCAATGTTTAATGCATTCTTTTGCTGTGCTACAAAAGATACCAAATTACAGTAGCATCCGTTAATGCCACGATTGAGAAATCTCCTATTTATTGATAGCTGAGAATAACACGAGCATTTAGCACGTAATGTAGTTGTAGACCTGTTTTCAGACTCTTCTGTGCTATGTAATGTAGGGCTGTGACTTAGCATTGGTACAAAAATATGCTTGACCAAGTTGTGTACTGCTTTTCTTTAGGGTCCTGAGTGCATTCAGTATCTTCAGCAAGAGTATTTGCCTTCTTTGCAAGTAGCTCCTGAGATAATTCAGGTAGGAATTCCTAGAAGAATATTTGGAAAAGTCTTACTAATCATAAACGTTTAATAGGAATGTAAGCAAATACTGACAAATTTAACCTCCTACCATCCCTCAGTAAAACTTACTCTGATACTGCATATCATAATGGCGTTAATTTAGCATAAAGAGTAAAACTGCTGCAAAGAGTACCTTGGGAGGAGGGAAGGGGAAAGAAAAAGGCCAGTGCATATGACTAAGTCACCTTCCTACTTTAACTCAAAGTTTAACCTGAGGAAGAAGCATCAGAAAGCTTGGAAGAGTAACTTAAAAGTAAAATGAAGAAAGCTGAATGTGTAGGAGGTGTTATGATAAAGGCTGTATTCAACACTGCAGAAATTTAAGTCACGTTATTGATCCTACTGTCAAAAATTATGTCCAGTGTTGTGGCGTGAGATTTTGTTCTTATTTTGGAGTATTAGAAAGAGTTGTCAGAAGCGAAACTGTACACCTCGCCATTCTCTCAACGTTAGGCATCGCCAGCCACGTGGTAAGGATTGACACAAAGACATTCAGATGGAAGGTGACAACTTTGGTTGCAGCTAGTTGGAATACTATAGTAATCGGGTTTGCTCCATTAGTAAACCGTTATACTCATTGTAAGACTTAAACTGTAGAACTTTTAAGTGGCATTACATATATGTAATAATCAGGCATTATCTGTTGCTCTAGTCCCAGGGTTTTCTGATCTATAATCACAGCTTTTTCAAGTGGCAGACATATTTGGCTGTAGTCTGGAGTCAATTGTTTGTCTCAAGTATTCATTTCAAAGCCGTTGAGTTTCTGCCAAAGTTGAAGGCTTGTAATCTCCTTGATTGTAGTCCTCGTAGATAGTCCTATTTCTTTCTACTCAGCTAAAAAGTCACGTAATATCCTGTATTTGAAAATAAAATTATTCTCACTGCAGAATAGACTTGGCCTGTCTCAGCCTCTTACAATCTTTTATCTAGTACATGCTTTTCATTGGTTGCAGATTAGGGAAAATACAAACTAATACCAGTGGCTTTACATACAAGGGATTCTGTGTGTTCCTAACATATTTTGGCTTTTCTTGTTGCTTCATTTAATTATTTAGCATTTTTTTTTATTCTCTCTTACAGGAGTTCTGTCAAGCACTTCAGCAGCCTGATGCTAAAGTCTTCAAAAATTACTTAAAGGTAAAGATTTTACACTTAGTTTTCCTCAAGTAGCTTTTAATTCTATTTGAACTTTGTCAGACAATTCAGTGTTGGTAGTGGCTTGAAGTAAAATTGAAATACTGAATTACTGAATAGCTCTTAGCTATAGAGGATTAAGCAGTTAGTTGGAAAGAGCAAGCAAGCACCAAAAGTAAATCTGCAGAGTTTCAGCTTATACTAAGCACCTTGCAATCCGTGATGTTCTTATGGCTTATGTTTAATAATTGAAATGGCAGAAAAGTGAGGCTGCAATTGTAGAGAACCTGTAAAAAATGTCATTTTTGAGAGCGTGAGTGTAGTTGAATGCGCAAGCGTGTGCATGAGCCTAGTGTGTTAATGGCCAATCTGTTAAACGAGTAAATGAGTTCTGTCAAACTAGCACCTCAGCCATTCCATCTCTTCTATTTCCTTTCTCTTAAAATACGGGTTTCTAATAATTTTTTTAACAGGTATTCTTCCAGAGAGCAAAGCCCTGAGGAAAGTACTGGAATTTCACGTACCTGTTTCCGTAATCCAGAGCTCTGGTTATTAATTTATGAAACTGCTAACTCTTGTGCCATTCAAACTGGTTTTGTTCTTAAGAAATGTTGCTTTGTGCTCACATCAGTACATATTTCAGGCTTTTGCACAAAAAAAAAAAAAAAGGAGAAATGCAAATCCCCCACCTTTTGTCTCCAACACGAAGGTATGTGACAAGATGAAAAATTTCCTGTATACCTGCATAATACTTTTATGTACAGGATGATTTAAGCATTTGCTGTAACAAGAGTGGCGATGAAATGACACTTATTTTTGAAATTAAATGTAAAAACCCCTTCAGACCGTAGCAATGGCTATTAAAATGTGTACATTTTTGATACTGAGTAAAATGTTTTCATAAGACATAAAATTCATTTGTTCATGTATGGTGACATGAAAATAAAACAATCAAAGTCATTCTTGTAGATAGTAATTTCATTGAAGTTGTCTTAATGATAAAATATATATATATACCTCCTCTAAAACAGATTGGTTTAATAAATGATGTCATTTAAAAGTAGCATCTGATTCTACCTTTTTTAGTAAAGAGTAACAAATAAATTTTTATCCAGTGAAATGTTAAGTGTCTTCAAATCCTTTTGGTTGAATCTTTAGAAGCTACAGCATTCTTTAACCTTCTAGCTGTTACATTTGAGTTGACTACAGCAATTTTTCTGATGCTTAGATAATGAATTGTATTGCAGTCTTGTGTGTGGAAGACGCTGGCATAAAGGACTGAATTCACTGCAATATTTCTAGTAGGTGCAATATATAATATTATGTATTATATAGTAATATATATAAATACTACATATAGTACAGATACTTTAGTGGAGTGTTGCTGTCTCTGTCCCAAAATGTATCAGTTGTTGGTTAGTTTGTTGCTCTGCCATAATAGTTTCCATGGCTGTTTCATAGGGTTAAGGGGAAAGTTTTTCCACGCGTGGGACTTAATTCTTTCCTCAAGGAGCGATGTCCGTGGTAAAAAGTTGACTTGCCTCTAGCATAATTAAATGAGCATTATTTGAGACTGTGGTGCTAGATATTTTTATCTAATTTCAATGGAAAAGAAAGTAGATCGGGGCAGAGGGTGCGTACCTTTAGTCTTCAACAAGACAGTATCAGTCCTACAGAATGTTTTCATTCCTGATTATTTTTGTGTGTTTAATCAAAAGGGGATTAACTCAGTTTGGTTTAGCACGGATTAAGTGCCTCTGGTGTTAGGGGTTTTTTTTATTCTTCCTTTTCACCAGTGGCTCTTCAAATTTCTTGTGACAGAGGCGTGGGCAGTTGTGTTTGTCCACAGTTTGTATTGGGTTGTTGCATTTGGTGTTTGCAGTTTGCTGTGAGCTGTGTACTTACCTGCAGGTTATGTGAATAATGCTTGTTATGCAGGACAATGCCCTGGTGATTCTGAAGACTGGCAGGTAGGTTTTGCAGTTTTGGCTCCAGCACAAAGTATTTTCCTTCTCACATGCTGTTTCTGGTTTTCTTGACGTGTTAGTTGTTTACTATGTATATACTTCAGGCATTTCAGAAAAGTGAAGACATTAAGCTCCAGAATAGTATTTTTTTTAATCTGATAGTGTGATTTTACTATCAACACCAGCCAAAACTCTACTGAACTCTTCCAAATGGCTTTGTAACTATGGGACAAGAGGAAGAGTATGTGTGGACTCCTTTGAGACTAAAGTCTGCTTGGAAGCATTTATCTGTACATTTTATAAAAAGCTTTGAAATTAATTCTCTAGTGGCAAGCTGGAAACAAGTTCAAGCTAGCAAGAGCTGTACTACATCTCAGAATTGCCTCCCTTCTGTCTAAGCCAATAAAATGGCTTAGATAACATAGAACTATGAAAGGTAGCTCCAGCTGAAGCTGGCTGCTGAATAGCCTTGCTTATTTTGGTTCAGCTGTGATGCCTTGTACATATTTAAAGCAAATACAGAAAGAAATTTGACTACAGAAGTATATAATGTACAATCTTTAGTTTTCTTTAGAAAATGTGTTCATGATAGGAAAAGCAATGTTTAACTTTGAGGAGTTTCTAGAGTTACTGTTCTCACCTGACTTACTAGTAGAGTTAGCAGTTGTCTTTTTAGTAAGTTTGATAAGATGTAATTTTTCACTCAGTGTTTAAAAAATTAAATAATTCTATTAGATGAATTTTTTTTTTCTCAGCAAATTATCTACTGAGTTTGGTTGCCACTCTCCTCTGTTCTTACGTCATTGGTGCTAGGTTGCTCAGGGGGTCTCAAGGAAAAGATTAGAACAAGTTACTGCATTTTGCCTGTTTTAATCCTCTCAGCTCTGACTATGTTCAGTTTGCTTTGTTTTTTCCAAGTATCTTTTCTGAGTTCTGGCATTAACAGCTACACATGAGAAGACTGTATAGAACATGCCAGCTTTGCCTGCAATTCCTACAGCTGTATGGTTAGGACAAAGAGGTTTAATATTATAGAGCTGTAGGCTGCTGAATTTATGAACGAGAATCCAAATACGAGAGAGTTGAGGAATACCCAAAGTATTACTAATGCATTGAAAGGAACTGGACAGAAGCAAAGGAGTAATTTCTAGAATGAAACTGTAATGACACTTTCCATTTTGGTGCCTATTTTTCTTATTCTTACTCTAAATATTTTCCCTGTGATTCATACTGTGAAACATTTAGAATAGATCCTTCTTTCACAAGGATCAGTGAATACGTTACAAATATACCCTAAAAAAAAATGGGCAGGTTGAATAATGTGAACCATATGACTCATCGTCATTGATTTGAGAGCTGGGGAAGGCGCATGGACTGGCAACTGCTGTGACTGAGGTCAGTGACCAGACCCAAATGCACGGTGACCTTGGAGCTGAGATAGTCCAGGTCTTAGGGGAATAAAGTCCTGAGGAACCTGATCTGATGTCAGCACTGGCCCTGCTTTAAGGTTGGACCAGAGACCGTCTGGCCTGAAGTAGACTGTGATTTAAAACAGCCACTTCCAAAAGAGTATCAACCCAGGGAGCTTGACAACCTGGATTTACTCAGAAGTGGAAGCAAGTACACAGTCTTTAGTACACAAGTGGTGAGACTTTGGAATAGATTGCCCAGGGAGGCTGTGGATGTCTCCTTCTTGAGGGTGGTCAAGGCCAGGTTTGATGAGGCCTTGAGCAGCTGAGTGTAGTGGAGAAGCATCTCTGCCCATGGCGGAGAGGTTGGAGTAGATGCTCTCTAAGATCCTTTCCAACCTAAGCCATTCTATGTTTTTGTGATTCAAGATACAGACAGAAGTTCACTGGCATCCCGATTATGAGAGGGATTTTGCCAAATGATTTGATGACTCATGTACGTCATCTGTGTGATGGGAAAAAAGTTTTGTGAAGCTAGATAGAGAGGAGAGGGTGGCAGAAATAACGTTTGAGGAGCACTGCAGTATTTTTTAAGTCACAGGGGCAGAACGTGACTATGGCAGAGAACTAATCCCTCCATAATGCAGAAGTACTACAAAATAAAGTTCAGATGCTAGCAAATATTAAGCTTTTATAAACAGCGTAAAATATATAAAGCAGAATTTCAGAAGAAGCTTGGTATCCTTTTGTGCTGGTTTGAAGCTAGCAGGGATATTTTGGTGAGAAGAATTAGATGATGAGTTGTGAGAAGGAAACTGGTGATGTCTGCTTCATTCAGAGGCTTGACGAGATGTATAAAAACAAGAACGCAAGCAGTTGCTGTGTTCCTCTGGCTGCCTGCACTTTTCTCCCTAAGCTGCTGTCTGTGGAACTAATCCTTCTGCTTTCCCACCCCCCTACCCCGGTCAATCTTCCAAATTCACCTTGAGTGTAAGGCAAAGTGTGAGATAAGGTAGAGGGGTGGAAAGAAGGTGGAAGGGTGGGGTCGGGAGCCCCTCCTGGGGCCTCTGGTTTCTGGGAGGGCTGTTGTGTTTTTGTATTAAACTTGTGCATTTCTGTATATACTGTAAATACCTGCTTGTAGATTGTGCTAAGCTGTAACTATAGAGCTTCATTCTTAATTTTCAGCTCGGCTGAGTGTAGCCTGGGTGATTTCACAAGAGGGGGCGAGGGTAACTCCCAAACGATCACATTTTGGCCCCAAAGGAGAGAAACCCAAAGTTTGGACTTCTGCTCAAGACAGGTAACATAACAATAAAACCTGTAAGGTCTTATGCATCGGTTCCTTAACATCAGAGAAGCAGGAACTGCACAGGATCAGAAACCAAAAAAAGGAGTCCTGGGGAAGGAAAACAAAAAACCCAACCAAACATTTGTTTTTATTATTTCGGCCCTACACTTAACCAAGTTACATTATGCATATAATTGTTACTAATATTATCCCCTATGTAATCTATACAGACCATTTTTTTGGAACTGCACCACTACCGGCCAGACACAAAAAAAAGATCAGCATGGAAGTTCCTTTTTCACTTACGTCTTTTAGAGCAAGGGGGAGAGCACAAGGTATGAAAATTACCACTACTTCGTCAGCTTTTAAAAGGGTTAAAGGGAGAGGAACTACAGGGAGTGGAGAGGCATCCTGGCTCTTCTTTGGAAAGGAAACTGAGGCGAGGGGAGCGTGGAACGAACTGACGGCCGAGGCGGTTACGCAGCAAAAACGCCACCACAGCAGTCCTCGCCGGAAGCGGAGCTCGCTCGCTGTGGACATCTTACCAGCTGAAAGAGCCAGAGAGCCCATTTTTTTGGGCACGTAGTAGTTCCACTTTTAGACGTCTCCCAGCTCTTTTCCTGTTTCACGGTTCGCTCGCTTCGGGCTGCTGCCGCTCCGCCACCCCCTCACAGAGCGGAGGGCGGTGAGGTCCCCTCCCCTCAGCAGGCCTCGGTCAGCCTGCACCTCTGCCGCGCGGGGCCCCTCTGGGTGGAGTATGGCTGGAACCGTCCGGGAGGCGCTGGCGCCGAGGCGGTGCTTCTGCCGCCCCGCCTCCCCAGCGCCGCTGCAGGAAGCCGGAAGCGACCGGGGTGCTGGGCAGGCAGGGCGAGAGGCGGCTCGGTGCGTGGGGCTGGGGCCGGTGGGCAGGGTAGGGTGGGGGGAGGCCGCGTCGAGCGGAGGTGAGCGGCAGCGTGTAGGAAGCCGCTATCCGACTGCCGCGGCGAGGGGTAGCGGCTCCCTACGCGCCGCCGGGGAGGGTTTCTCGGGGCGGTGACAGGGCCTTTCCGGCAGCTACAGACTCCCGAGGAGGGTCGCCGCCGCCGGCGGAGTGCCCCTGAGGCAGCAGCGGGCCCGGCTGCGCAGGCCGCCCAGCGGAGCCGCTCTTGGCCGGAAAGGGCTAGGCGGTGGCAGACCTGCGGCCTCGGCGACATGACTGGCCGGGGCTCGTGCCTTGCCTCGCTATCTGTGGCTGCTGTCCCCCTGAATGTCGCAAGTCGCAACTGGTGCAGCCAGTCAAAATTACTTTCGTGATTGGTAAGGGAAAAAGCCAAGCGAAGTCTGCGTTTGCCAGGGGTTCGTATAAAGCTTTCGTCAGGTAGCGTCATCGCATTCGCGCTTGCAGAAGTTATTAAACTTACTTCTCGGGAAGGATGTCCTGTTGTGGAGATGAGCTCCAGTACTATGCCCTCAACGCCCCGTGTTCCTGAATGTAGGGTGGTTGGGTCGCTGAGGTGAGCCTGTGACCCTCCATAGCTTTCCAGGAGCTGCCGTCCCAGTCAGAGGCCAAGTCCTCGGCCTCATTACAGACTGGAAACGCTGAGCAGCGCTGGAACCAGGCTTGAGGTTTGTTTTGCGGGTCTTTGAGAGCGTGTGCTGCTTCTTACAGATTCCGGCAGCACCTTGTGGCCCGAGAGAGGGTATTTCAGTAATTCAGAGAGTTGTTGGTCTGGAAAGTCCCAGAAAGAGGATAGGTGAAGAAACCGGGAGTAAGAAGCAGGAGCTTCAGAGGGAGAAATTCGTTTTCTAGGCATTAAGAGCATGCAGGAAATAGAAATCTTTCTTATTGAGCAGCCTGTGTGGTGCTAATACACCGTTTATCCAGAACCTCAGCACCTTGTCTATTGGCTTTGGTGGACTATAGGATCTTGTCTGTAGATAGAGCATTCACATTTTCACTGTCTGTCCCTGCTTGCTTGGTGAACTTTCCATTTGCAGCAGCTGACGGGGGAAGTTCCTACTTTGTGTGCTTCGTTAAGTGCCAAAGGTAACAGCAGACTTCTACGTATGAATTGGCAGCAGCCGGTGCTCCTGCTGCAAAGCACTGGGAGTTTAAAAAAAAGCAAAAATCACATCAGCAGTGCAGTCTTTCTCTGTTGCAGTACACCATGCTGATGAAGAAAGAAGCAGGAGTACCCCAGAAGCAGGAAAATACTTTTAAAATGCAAACAGACAAACCAACCAAACCAAAAGCACCCCTCCAAACCCTTGAAATACTGTTAAATCACAGGGGACAGTAAGCCAAACGGCTGGTAGGAGGGCCACCCTGAGATATGTATGAGGAACTTAGGAGGTCTCTGTTGTCAGACTTAATGGCTGTGAGACGAAGAAATGGAAAGATCATCGTTAAGTGTCGTGGCAGGACACGTTGTGCAGTTAGGGACACAATAAGTTTTGTTTTTTTAATGTTAAATATTTAATTGATTGAGGAAGATAATGGAAAAGATGAGAAGAACACTTGATGTGCTCGGTGTTTAGCGAAGGTTAGTTCTGAGTCAGTCTAAGAAAGGAAAGGTAATACAGGACATCTGACACATTAAGTTGTTGGCTTGTTATAATGGAAGATTAAAATTAAAGCTGGATGAGACTTTACCCCTTTAAAGTGAAGACTCTGAACAAGTGTAGACTTTGTTATCGCAGAATTAACGTTTTGACAAAAAAAGGTAAAATATTGCAACATTGGCTGGTTTGGCACTGGATACATACCCTGGGATTAATGCTGGCATAATGATATCTGTACTTCTATAAGTGAAGAAACCTAAACCGTGAGAATGCATTAGTGACTTGCTGGGACTTTTTTTTTTAATCCATTGAATATTATTTAAGTTGATCTATTGCAGACTTTTCCTTTCGTTTTGTTTTCACCCAGTGACCTTCATGCAAATTTAATGAGGAAGTAATAAGGTAAAAGAAGAGAGCTGATCTCATACATAATCTACCTCATCTTTATCACTTTGGGAAATGTAGTTCAGCCTGTAACAGGCTGCTAAATTTTTAAGTATTTGAATAGACATCAGTGAAGAAACCCTGTGTCTGCTTGATGCCTCTGCACACTTTTCTGTCATCTTAGAAAGGATTTGTTACGTTTCTTCATCTCGATTTGAATCTTAGGAATATTGCTTTGAAATAAATGGCAAATTGCATGCTTACTGGTAACATGCCAGTGGGCTTGTTGTAAGCAGGGTTTTATTTATGAGCAATTCCTTAACTTGGAGATTTTACAAGTGGTCTACGGAATGGGCTATACATTATAACAGGCTGCCAGAGAGGTTGTGGAGTTTCCTTCTCTGGAGCCTTTCAAAACCCACCTGGATGCATTCCTGTGTGAACTACCCTAGGTGATCCTGCCTTGGCAGGGAGATTGGACTTAATCTCTGGAGGTCCTTTCCAACCTCTAAAGTTCTGTGATGCTGCTCCTTTGCGTACCTCTTCCTCACCCTCTGTGACTGTGTCATAGGGAGCTCTTTGGTATTTGTCGTAATTGCCAACAGGGAGAAGTTCTCTTACTCTACTATTGCAAATTGCCATCAGAGTTAACCAAAAATTATATTGGTTTGGGGTATGGTATTAAAAGGTTTGGCTCGTATTTGAGGTAAAACCTTTTATTCCTTCTCTAGGCAAGAGTACCTCTACTTTTACTCAGATGCATCAAAGGGTAAGGAAGAGTTGTGCTGGGGGAAGTATAGGCTGGATGTTAGGAGGAAGTTCTTCACAGAGAGAGTGATTGGCATTGGAATGGGCTGCCCAGGGAGGTAGTGGAGTCACCGTCCCTGGAGGTGTTCAAGAAAAGACTGGAAGGGGCACTTAGTGCCATGGTCTAGGTGAGTGGCTAGGGCTGGGTGCTAGGTTGGACTGGATGATCTCGGAGGTCTCTTCCAACCTGGTTGATTCTATGATTCAGTAAGAAATGTATCTAGATTTTTAAAATGGTCTTGTTGCATGACTATGATTTAGTTTGATGTCAGGTCTTTGTGTAGTGTGGTTGCATTCTGTATGCTACGTGTCTTTGCCTGGGTGTTTTGGGCGGGCTTAGCAAGAAACTCTACGTCTTACGTGAGTGAAGAGCTAAAGTCACAGTTGCTGTGCATAGACGAGTGTGTTCAAAGTCAAGAGGAAGTTTCTATCTTTTGGCAGTGTGATGTGAGTAGAGTCACGGGTGCAAAAGAGGTGGTGGAGTCACCGTCCCTGGAGGTGTTCAAGCAAAGCCTGGATGAGGCACTTAGTGCCATGGTGTAGTGGACTGGATAGGCCTGGGTGATAGGTTGGACTGGATGATCTTGGAGGTCTCTTCTAACCTGCTTGATTCTATGAATCTCTGATTCTATGGTTCAGCTGGTTCCTGGAGCGTGACGGGAGAGTAGTGCTGCAGTGGCTGGTGTGCAGCTCTCCTAGAGTGCACGATGTGAGGCTTTTGGTGGTCATCCTGCGCACCAGGGAGTTCTCAAAAAGTACCAGCCACCTTTTTGTAATAAGCATGCAGAGGAAATTCTAGCAGTTACAGGAAAAAGCATGTTTTGTATCTTTTCAGTATTAGAGAGCTTCTTGTAAATTAACAGAGGCAGATGCTGGGTCCCCTGCCAGGCTGTGAGGAAAAGGCTGCTGCTGGAGGATCTTGCCCTGCTGCACTGACCGTTTTTCTCCTAGGGATCTCTAGATCCAGGAAGATCTTTGATCTTGGAGCTTTTTGCTAGGTTTAGTGGCAAAATCAGTGCTTTAACTGAAGGAAAAATGTGAAGTTACTCATCTACAGTTCCTGCTATTTGGGCAAGGGGGAAAATCTGGCAGTTCTGACATGTTGTTTTTTTGTTTTGTTTTGTTTGTTTGTTTGTAATGCTTTAAATTAATTAAAAAACAAATCCTCCTTCTTTGGAATCTGTGAATACCTCAGTATCTGATGGTTTACGTTTCAGGGAGCCAGGCTGTCTCAAAATGATCTGATGTACCAGATATCAAATTTTAGAAATAAGAAACATCCCTTAATTTCTTCCAGTAGTAACTGGTGGTTCTAGCAAGTAAAGAGATGAACATACTTGTTTTAATTGTGACTTTTATCTAGCTCATATGAAAATTTTTTTTTTTTTTTTTTTTTTTAATATGCAGAGAGATGTGGCTATAGTATTAGACGGTTGAGCTTATTTTTGTTTCTTTGTTTCATTTTTTACTACTTCAGTTTATTTCTGTATGTGTTTGAAGTCATGGGTTTTTTTTTAACTTTCTAATAACGGTAATTGTGTATTTTGCTAAACTAAATATATTTAACATTTTGTTTTTAAGGTGAAAAAGAAAACTGTCTAACCAAAGAGCAAAGATGCAGAGCACTTCAAATTACCTCTGGCTATTGTCAGACATTCTAGGACAGGGAGCTACTGCAAATGTTTTCCGAGGACGACATAAGGTTTGTGAAGGAGCTACCAATCTGAGTAACATATAAAACTGTATATTTTTTTTCACATTTGAGTAGCATTATGAAATAAACCCCCCAAAGTTAAAAATTCTGTATTTAAGCCTAGAGAAAAAATATATTTGTAACCATTCATACTTAGTTTTCAGTTTTTAATATTCATCCATTGGAGTTCTGTACAGTTATTTATGAATCTTTGGTTTTAATACTGTATTTTTTGTCCTTAGAAAATGTTAGCTTATTAATTATTCCTCCATTTGTCAGTGTTGTGGGAAAATACTCTCTGCTTAAGAATTTAAAGAAAAAAAAAGTCTTGTCAGTTTTTATTACATGTTATTTTTCTTTGCTAAATGATCTTTTCTTAGTGTTTCCCTGTTCTTTTGAACTTTTTTTTTTTGTGATTGTTATGATTTTGTACCATAAATGAACTGTTCTTAACATAGTATTGTATTGGATGAAGTGGCTTTTGGTCCGTAAGTCAATGGTTCATGCATGTCTGTGACACCATCATCTTCGTGCCACGCCTTGAGCAATCAGTACGAAAGAATCCATCTTTGAGTCATTTTGCCCTGTAAATGATACACTGATGTGTATGTTACAACCTGAGTGAGGGGGCTAAAATGGCCTTACTTGTGTAGGTCATTCTCTTCCTATGAATTTGACGTTATGTCTCACAAAATCAAATAAGTAGCCTGGAGATGAAAGTAATGTTGCCTTGTAATGTAACGACAGTCTGTGTGAAATCAGAACGAAGTTATATAGAAGCTACAGTGTTTTCCACATTCCGCATTTAACCGTGAAACAACCCTAAGCAATAATTTAGTGGTTGATATGCTTTCCTGGGTAAGTGAATTCTAACATGCCCTCCTAAAGCTTATGGTTTTGTGGTAGCACCTCTCGTTATCCACGCCGGTCGGAGCGCATGACCTGACAACTTTTACCTGGGCACCAGTAATATGTGTACAACAAGTGCTGTCCAACACACCGAGTCTAAGCACGGAAAGGCTTTGTCCTTAGAATTTGTTGCACACAAGACTGCTAATCTAAGCTTATTCTTAGAGTGGGCACAAGGAGGTACTTCACCCTAAAAGGGACAGAAGTTGCACTTTCAATTGGTGCTGTGTACGCCTGAGCGTGCTGGGGCTTAGTTCCTCTCCAGTTGGGCCCGTGATTGCGCTACTGTTGCTCACTGTGTGGGTTTGAACTGCTGCAGGAATTCGCACAAGTGGTATATAGTGCTCAACTCTGCCTTCTTTGAAAAAGAACAAATTACTGCTTTATTAGTATAACAGAACAATGAAGGAAAAGCAACATTCACTTCCTACAAGTTGCCTCTGTAACTGTCTTAACTGAAGCAAGCCAAGATACTCAACCGGAGTAGTTGCATGTCTTGTACTGAATTGTGCAAATGGCTTACCTCTTGCTGAAAATTCACTTTTCAGATAAGTTTTTGGGTCATTCTTAAATGTGCAGCCTTTCTTAGACTATTTTTTTTTTTAAAAGTACTTATATTTTGTGGGCTAATGTTGAGTTTTCATTCTGCTAGTTTATTTGCTTCTAGTCTCTATTAAACTAAACCTATATATACATATTAGGAACATCTTAATTTCCACCTTTACACAGAATACTGGTTTGAACTATTTCTAATCTGGATGTGCTTGTATCCGCAACAGAAGGTCTCAGAATGTTTGGTTAATAGGTATGTGTACATTTACAGTCTTATGCTACTGTTTTATTCGTTGGTTTTTTTCCTTTGGCACAGAAAACTGGGGATTTATATGCTGTCAAAGTATTTAACAGTATAAGTTTCCTTCGTCCTGTGGATGTCCAGATGCGAGAGTTTGAAGTACTGAAGAAACTGAATCATAAGAACATTGTCAAATTGTTTGCCATTGAAGAAGAGGTAATGAAATGCACGCTAGTAAACCACACTGTCTGGTTTTCTTTATCCTTAGCTGGTTTTTTAACTAGATTAGTAAGGAACGGTAACTATGTGATGATATAAATACTCTGACCAAACCACCACCCTTTTTTTGTTTTCTTTCTGGGCATTATTATTAAAAGAATATGCTTGCTTTTCTGTGTTTTGGCACAGCTTCTGATTCTTCCGTCCTAAGCTTTATCTGGAATTATGATTTTTAAGATACCTAAATGTATGAATATGTAATACATATTGCTAGTCTGAGGGGTTTCAGTAATCCTGACAATGTTATCCTTCTGCACCACCACCACCAGAAATAATGACATATAGACAGTATGACATATAGATAATGGAACGTGTAAACTTTATGTTAGTATGAATTGCAGTAGTTATGCCGAGACTGACCAGTTGGAATGACCCAGAGGCTGAGGTCAGTAAAGAAAACGGAGGGACAGCTGCCGCTCTCTGCTCTTCTGTGCTGTAGTTTGTCATTGGTCTGCCTATCAATACTGCAGTCAACAACTTAAGTACCTCAAGCTTGAGACTTTCTTAATTTTCCCCTCAGTTTCCAAGGCGAGAGTACATAAAGCAATGTAAAATTTCACCTGTGCTTCTTCTGAAGATCACCAAAACGGGTTTTACAATCTAGCTACAGATTACAGGAGCTCTCTGTGAAACAAAGGAGAAACTCAGTTACAGACAATGTCTGGCATTGTTTTCACCATAGTCAAGACTTGACCTTTTTTCATGTTCTTTCCAGACAACAACTAGACACAAAGTACTAGTTATGGAATTTTGTCCATGTGGCAGTTTATACACGGTTCTGGAGGAGCCATCAAATGCCTTCGGTTTGCCAGAGTCTGAGTTCCTAATTGTGTTGAGAGATGTGGGTATGTAGACTTTGTTCTGTGTTCTCGTTTGTCAGACTGAAACAAATGTTTGGTTTGTTTACCTTGAAACAGCAAGAGATGAGGAGTTGGAATGATTATTAGCTAACTGGAAAAATAATCTGGTCATGTGGAGTCCCGTCTTTTATTTATGCCTATATTGGTCTAGGTAGCTGCATTAGGATGCCATTTCTGTCTAAGTCATTGCTGTATTCCTTTGTTTGTTTAAGGATTATTTGTCACATGTTGAACTGATTCCTAGCGATAACTAATGTCAGAAAAGTCAATAAGAGAAATAATGACATCTATCTGATTCTGCTTATTATAGAATGTTCCTCCATTATTTTAGGGGAAAGATGTTGCTGAGAGTAAGGAGTACTGTAATTAAACCGTCCGAAAGGAAAAGAAAAAGGCAAAAATGCTTATAATATTCTTTAATCCTGATCTTTTTACTCTTTGAGTATTCTTACTCGTTTCCATTTCCCAATGAGAAAGCAAACACTTATATCTCCCTAGCCTCAGTTATAATTCAGTGATTTTACAGTCTTTGTCAAGATCTATACATAAATTCTGCATTTTATTTTCAAGATGTATATATAAATTCTGCATTTTGATTTTTTTTTTTTCTCATCGAAGTGGCTGGGATGAATCATCTCCGGGAGAACGGCATAGTGCACCGTGACATCAAACCGGGCAACATAATGCGTGTTATCGGTGAAGATGGGCAGTCTGTTTACAAACTTACAGACTTCGGTGCTGCAAGAGAGCTTGAAGACGATGAACAGTTTGTTTCTCTCTATGGCACAGAAGAGTATTTAGTAAGCCTATATGATTTCACTTTTCTGTTGAAGACGTGTTTGCAGCCCAGGGTCCTTTGTGATGAGAGCTGCACAGGTGTAGATCAGACTGTTGGGAATTCGTAGTTTAACCTTCGTATTATAACCGATTTTAGAAGTTTACACCTTTTTCACTTTGAGTCGTGCCAGTTCTGTCGATCTGAGCACAGTAGCCGTGAAATAATTTGCAAGTCTAACTTCCACTCTTGCCTTTTGTGAAAGGAAGAACGACAGTATTTTAGGTAGGAATGTCATTGTCTTTCTATCTCTAGGTATTTTTGGGTGTGTATTTTAGCTATTGTATGTTGTTGGGTGTACTTAAGATTCTCATCTTAGTTAACCAGAGGGAGGCAGGCCAGTGGGTTGGATGTGATGATCTTTGGAGGTCTCGTCCAACCCTTAACATTCTGTGATTCTGTGATCAGTACGCAAGCATCTTAGGCGGCATAATTTCTTCCTGCCCTGTTTTCCTGCGTGCGGTATAGTAACCGATAGTCTCCTGTGCCATGAGTCTTTTTTCCAGTTTGGTTTCTGTTGTTTCAAAGTCATCCAGAGGAATACTGCCTTTCTGGTGATGCTTTATTCTAACAGTCAATCTTTGGATAAATTTTTAAACACTTTCTGCACACCTTTAACAAAAATGACTCTCCTACCTAGGAATGCCTTTGGATACTCTGTCAGAACAACTGAAGCAAATTTTGTGGTACAAGCGGACTTTACCTTTGGAGTAAAGAGCTGAAAAGCTTTGAATTTAAAAGTCGTCTTCCTGTGAAACAGTAGTTTGAGGTTCTGTTCTTTATATTGTTCATAAAGTGATATAGCTTCTTTTTTTCCCGTTTGCTTCTCTGTAGCATCCTGATATGTACGAACGAGCAGTTTTGAGGAAAGAACATCAGAAAAAGTATGGCGCAACAGTTGATCTGTGGAGCATAGGGGTGACCTTTTACCACGCCGCAACAGGGAGTTTGCCTTTTCGGCCTTTTGAGGGACCTCGTAGAAACAAGGAAGTGATGTAGGTAATTTTGAAGGAGAATTTTACGTGTTTGTAAATGAAGTCAATCCTTGAAATGCATTTTATCCTATGCGCAAGCATTATAATACTGGAAATACCTGATTTTATTTGATTTTGTTGTGATTTAGCCTCATTAGGCAGCTGAGGACTACACAGCTGCTCGCAGACTCACCTGCAGCGGTGAGAATTGGACAGGTAAAAGTGCAAAAACTTTAGGGTTGAGTTCGAGGCAGTGTAAAACATTTTTATAAACAAACAAATGAAGCAAAGAGAAAACTGACAAAAACCCCCACCCAGTGAGTTCTTGGCCAGCTGCCACCCTGGGAAATTCCCCAACCCCTGCAGCTTTGGTGACTGAGCATGCTGTCATATGGTGTGGAATATCCCTCGGGGTCAGCTGTCCTGGCTGTTTCCCTATTCAACTGCATGCCTGCCCCCGCCTTACTCACTGCGAGGGCAGTGTGAGAAGCAGAGAAAGACCTCGGTGTTGTATAAACACAGTGTGAACAATGGCTAAAACATCCCTGTTATCGATGTTCTTCTGATCACAAAACTAAAACACAGCGCCATATGAGCTAGTGTGAGTGACATTAATTCTATCCCAGCCAAAATGCATTACAAGCTTTCCGCTTTGGCAAGGATCTTACTGTGCGGCACCTAAAGATCTGAATTAAGCCTCAGAGCTCCCCCAAAGTACCGGTATTTCTTCATACGTCTTTTCTTCCCTTTCGCACTGGGCTGGGCTGTCGCAAGGTGGCATACGTAGCTTGGGTATTGAAACAAAATTATGGTGTTCCAAAATACTTCCTCATTTTTTTGTTGTCCTTTCCGGCCAGTCTTGAAATGCATGCGCCGCCCATGAGTGCAGCAGTGGTACAGCATTCTTTGAGTAGTACAGTTGTGGACTGTGGCAGAATATAATGGGTAGCTCCTGAATGGGAAACAGAAGTTGTGTCTGTGAGGTGCTGGTTGGAAATCATTCCAGTTTCATTGTAGCCTAATTCTATCTTTTTTTTTTCCTATGTGTTGCATTTAAAATAAAGCAAAGTGGTACTTGGAAACTCCAGTAGTCCAATAACTTCTCTTGTTTTGCTACTCCTTGCAAAGCCGGCTCCCATTTTCGTATTTTAAGGAAATTCTGTGGGGGCAATTGTGTGTGCTTGAGAGATCAACAAGGAACATATGCTTTCTGTGTGCCTCGTCCTCCAAAAAAGGAAAGCAAAACTGAAATTTTCTGTTGCAAAAGGCTTATTGATCACAATTCATTTCATGAGAAACTTGAGAAGTATGAGCGCTTCAGTGCAAAGTTAGGCAGTGCCAGATTACGTCCCAATTGCTAGATGTTTCCAAGTGACAGTGATTTCTCATGGCTCGCCTCCTGTTCCTTCCTTATCCCCAGATGACTTTTTGGTGGCTGTATGCCATTTCTTGCTAGAAATCAATCATGTAAATAACTGAATTAAAGCGCTTTGAGAATCTGACTTTGATTAATTAACACTTATGGAAAAACTTCAACTTCCTTCAGTGACACCTGAAATACCTCCTGGTTTTTAATCCCAGATGAGGGGTAGATTAAGTTGCTTCTCCATCTAAGCTTAACATGTTTCCTTTTCGTTGCTTACTATTTCAGCCAGCGTCAGCTTCTAAGTGAAGCTTCCTATTACAAATAATTAGGCTGACAACTGCAGGGTAGTCTGTCATTTAGATTGATATTATTGATGCTCATTTGAAGGTGGGTTACTAAACCTGTGCATAATATTTGAACTCTCTATTTTTATAATGTATCGCAGGTATAAAATAATCACTGGAAAGCCTTCTGGTGCTATTTCTGGAATACAGAAAGCAGAAAACGGACCAATTGAATGGAGCTGGGAGATGCCTGTTTCTTGCAGTCTTTCCAAGTAAGTCTGAACCTCTCTCAGAATGTTTTGATGCTATTTTATTGGGCTTTTTCACTTACTCTTTCGGGATCGGGTCTTTGGAAGAGGGAACTGACTGTTGCAGTTGTTTTCTTTCAACTCTGCAGCAGATTGGTACAGTCTGCTATTAGTTTATTATGTGCTTTTAATTACCATCTGTCCAAATAGTTTTGTTGCTGCTAAGTTACAAAGAAGCGTGTGAGAATCAGAAATGGTACGAGTGGAAGGAAGATTGTTACTTTATTGTCTGCATCCTCAGGAAAGAGTAGGAAGAAATAATAAGCTGTGAATTGATGGCTCCCCTTTCTTGCAAGACGGATTTCAGACACTACAGAGATTAGGCAGTGAGAAGGAAATGGTAAGAAAAGATAGTTGAGAGATTTGTATGCAGGGAAAAAAAAAATCACATTAGCATATTTTAACATATTCTCCTAGTAGCTTTAACCTTTTTGTAACGCTCATACTTTTGGTTTGTGTGTCATAATATTCAGTAGGAAGAGCTATGGAAGATATAATCTCCTGTAACTTAAAAACAGCTCCCACAACCCATTTACCTGTTTATATTTCTGAGATTTCCTCAGCACTTTAAAGTTGCTACGCTTTCAGGTAAAGGGAGAAAGAAATTGTTCTGTGAAGAAACAAACTTCTCTGAAAGCCAGATAAATAGATCTGTTAGAGGTGTAGAGTGAAAGTCTCATTTATCCGAGACTCGTTAGTTTCTGGTATGCAGAAATCACAATATTTATATTTTTTTTAATTGTTTCCCCTGCCTATTGCATGTAGTTTAAGTGCCTGAAATAATGAAGCAGATTTTTTTCAGTTAACACCTGTTTACAGTAATATCTTCAGGTAGCATTTAAGCAGCATTTACTCTTAGAAAGTTAGAACTGAAGTGAGTATGAGCACAGAATGCACTCGGCTCTAACAGGGCCATCGGTGTGCTTGTAAGCCACTGGAGCTCGCTTCAGAATGTCACCAGTTTTACTGCTGGATCTGGTTTTTGATGTGTAGCTAACATTAGAACTGTGAAGAAATTGGTCGTGGTAAGGGAGGAGTAGCATCCATGAAGTCCTCTGTAATTCAGATTCTCAAAATAGCAACACAAGAAATTTAAGCTGGCCTTTCCCCTAGAGTAGTAATGATTGAAAATCAATAGTTGCACAGATTTTGTTGCAGCAGGTGAGCTGCGTGCCTGGAGCTCTTAGCCTCATCTCAGTCCAGATGAATTCTGTTAGTGGCAGCAATGTAAATAGGGAGTCTCTGCTAACCCAGCTGATTTTGATTGAAAGCAACATAGTGCGCTCACAGGAGCAGCTCAGCCAGCAAAGCGTAAGTGGCAGTAGCTTCCTTCAAAGTGACGAACTGTGGCGAGTGTGCAGGGTGAGCTGGGTAAAAGTAGCTGAGGTGACCTTAGCTCTACAATGTAAACTGTTTAAATTGCCTGCCTTTTTTTCCAGCGTCCATGAAATGTGTCAAATACAACAGGAAAAAAACATTTGCTAGCTGGGCCTAAAAGGGAAAGAGGTAGAACTCTATATATTGATAAAAAACAATGGACAGTACATATTTTGTTGTTCTCTAAAAGGGGAAAAAATAAAAGGCACTGGAGTATTCTTCAAGGGATAATAGATTTGCATTCACGCGACAAGTCAAACGAAGTATTGCAATCGCTTGCAAGGGTGAAAATATCCAAGTAGATCCAGGTTGTCTTGTCTTTTCCTGCCGTCCTCTAGGGGTCTGCAAGTACTGCTCACACCTGTCCTTGCGAATATTCTTGAGGCAGATCAGGAGAAATGCTGGGGCTTTGACCAGTTCTTTGCAGAGACAAGTGACGTACTGCACCGAATAATAGTCCACATCTTTTCACTGCAGCAGATGACCTTGCACAAAGTTTATATTCACAGCTACAATACGTAAGTCTCCTCTCTGTTTTCATGCTCTCATTTAGCCAGAGTACTGTGACCTCAGAATCCCAGACTTACAGATTCAGTAACCTTTCCTTGGCACTTTGTCTGAGGAAGTGAAAGCTTGTAATTCCGTGTAGTCACAGTCATGGAAGTACATTGACCAAAAATGAAAGACTTGAAAGTCAAATCAACTGATCTTAATTTGGTCTTACTCGCTAGAACAGACTTCGTCCTTGATGTGTTACATTGTATCTGCGTTTCTCAGGAATAACAACTCGTTACCACGTGTACATGTTACTCGCAAAGCAGTTTTCCAGAGACTCGTTCAGCTCTCGCTTTTCTTGCCCTCAAGAACAGAAACTGCACACATCGTCTGTGTCTTGTGTAAAACTGTCACAGTGGTTCTGAAGTTGGAATTGGTATAATTTAGGATGCTGAAGTACATGGAATTCCCTTAGTGGTCATAAAGTGCTGACGTTAAAAGTTGTGAACTTTGGGTGACAGTTTGACACAAAAGTAAGTGCTCAAACGGGGCTCTGGGCAACCTCACCTAGTTGAGGACACCCCTGCTTACTGCAGAGAGTGTTGGGCTAGATGACACTCAGAGGTCCCTCCTACCCAGTCCGTTCTCGGCTGTATTACAGATAATAGAAAGCCTGTGTCATTCTCTAATACGCCACCAGATAGAATTATTTCATCCGACGTTCAGATACGGTTCTGTCTTTTCCCAATTTTGTTCCTGTCATGTGTGTTTTGAGAGAGTCCAAATACTATGTTGAAGAGAAGCCTCGAGAGGCTCAAACTGCTCTACACAGACTAGGGTTAAAAATGTATTTTATTATTATTTATCTGTACGATCACTTATACCAACTGCTGTGTTGGCAGCGTACTAATGCTTCGCAGGAGGCAAATCGATTCTTCTCAGCGCGCTTAAGGTTTTTCTTCTTTGTGGGAGATACTGTGCGGCGGTTGGTTTTTGTGGGCAGCAGATATGTGACAAATTTGTATCCATCGATCACTGGAAATGAAATACTAAAGTGTCTTCGGTCTTGCTTAGCACTGGCGGTTTAGGAGGTAATCTGGCAGTCTCAGTTCAGAGGCTGAAGTTAAAGTGTATTTTTAGACAAGTAAAGTAGCATTTTTTTTTTCTCTTGGAGCGATCAGCCATGTCCTTTGAAGAAACGAGCATGGGCAAGAAAAGGAAAGAAAGCCTGTTTCCTTCCTCTCATCTGGTGCTGCGCGGTTTTACTGACCTTCCAACTTCAGGCCAAAGCAGATTTGTTTACACAGACGTCGCTTTGGTGGAAGATCGTAGGTAGAAAGGGAAGTTTGATATTTGGCAGGAAATAGTTTGTAACAGAGCAACCTGGAGCCCTAGGCAGCATGCTGCTTTTTGTTCCATTTATAAGTCAGAGGCTTAATGTGTAAAACCCTTTCTTAAATAATGCGGAGTAACGCAAAATGTGAATTGTTGAACTGTTGTAGTGAGTCTAACGAATGTATTGCTTGTGTTGTAGAGCTGCTATATTTCATGAGTTGGTCTACAAACAGACAAAAATACCATCCCAGAATCAAGAACTCTTATATGAAGGGCGTCGCTTGATGGTAGAGCCTGGCAGATTGGCACAGCACTTCCCCAGGACAACTGAGGAGAATCCTATCTTTGTAGTGAGCAGGGAGGCTGTCAACATTGTCGGATTAATGTATGAAGAAGGTATATGGAAGTCATTTTCCCTTTCCTGTGGCTGTCTTTTGTAAAGAGTTTAGGTTATTTAGTTACCATTTTATGTCTTAGAAGTAGCATTTGAAAATTTTCACTGCGGATACCTGGAGTTCAAAGTTTGCGGATCGGTCTTATTTTTTTAAAAAATGCTAAGCATTGAGCAGCTTGTAATGTTCCTCATGCTGTGAACCTGAGCGTTTGTCTGTTGAGAGGTTGTGGTGCACGTGGAACTGTGAAACAAACCTTTGGAAGCGTGGCACGTTGAACAAATGGAAAGGAACGTCACAGAACTGAAGTCGTAGCTGGTTTCATTCTTAGGTGGAAATGAAAGGTTAACCATTGTTGGCTAGCCTTCGGTTAACAAAGGAGGTCTTAACAACTTACCTTTGCTTAAAAGTGAAGGTAATGTCATAAGAGGGGAAAAAAAAAGTAATCAAGTTTTTAAAATTCCATTTGTCATTGAGAGACTTATAGAGGGTGCTGTGCCAGAGCCCTGTTTGTAAGAGAGGAGCTGGAGGACATGCCTTCAGCTGAGACATCGGTGTTGCTTTTGTTACCGAGTCCCACGGAGCGATTGCTCAGGCCAGCCGGCACTCGCACAGAGGTGAAGTGTGTGGCAAGGTCAGCTACTCGTTAAAGACCGACAGGGCCTTTCTGTGGTGTCAGAGCTTCCTGAAGGAGTGAAGGAGCGTGAGAACAAAGGAGATTTAACTGATGGAGGCTATACTCTAGGTTTTCACAAGCTGCTTGGTGAAGTCCCGCCCTCGAGAACCTCGGTGAAACTAAGCGGCCGTAAAATAAGAGGGAATGATCTCCCAGACCAATAAGGGGCTGAAGAAGAGCAGTAAATGGTTGGCTTTCTCAATAGAGATTGCTAGTGGAGGTAGGCATGAAAGCTGCACTCTACAGCATGTTCAGAAGTGAGTCTGGAAAAGGAAACGAAGGGCAGATTGCTGAAGATACCGCATTATTAAGAGCACAAAAGCTGGTTTTGAAGGTGTGCACGTGAACCACGCGATATTAAAAGGCTTGGCAGATCGGGTGAAAATCCAAGTAAATACACATAGAATCTGTACAGGGTGGAGAGGGGAAACAGACTGAACTTCAAGGTCTTCTATGGAGAACAAGGAAATAGAGTTTTGTTTTGTTTTTTTTTTTTACGTTTCAGTTTTGCTTCCTAAAGTACATCAACGTTACGATCTGGATGGCGACGCCAGTATGGCTAAAGTGAGTAACTGCAAATTAAATTTATATACCTGTCCCAGATAATCATACTGAAATGGAAGCTCTTTGATTGTCAGAGTGATAAAGTTAGTGACGCTATTTGTAATTGCTGGTGTGGATTCCGAATGACAGAACTGTCTTAATTAACCAAAAAGTAACTGTCTTTATTATCCAAATTTAACTGTTGTTATTATCCAAAGGTATGTTAAAGCCATACTTTGTATACAAAGCGTGTCTGGATCTATATTATTTTTCAAAGGACGAAAGCCCGGAACAGCCTTCTTGAAGTCCAGGTGTTTTTTTTACCACATAAATCAGTAATGGAAGACGAGAAGCTTGTCAGTTAGGAGCCCTAAAGGTAGCTAGAGGACTCGCGATGATGAGAGAAAAGAAGCCTGCCACTTTGGAGCCCTGAAGTTAGGTAGAAGATTCATCACATTCCCTCTGATAGTGCAAACCTCAACATCAGAGAAATAACTTTAATCTTTCTCTGAAGAGAGAGGAGTCTGTAGGATTCTGCAGGAGAGTGGAATTTACTGCCTGGCAAATTTCAGAATCTGTGGGAGACAAGCAGAAGAGATTTCATTCTTTAGTATTTTTTTTCTCTGAAACTACTGAACGTATGCATTGGCCCGACCTGCCAAACGAACCCCAAAAGTCACGCAGGGTTGTGAAAAAGGTAGGTTTTATTGCAGCGCTGGGTGCAGGCTGACCCTATGCTGACACAAGCCACGGTTTATGTCAGGAGAGCGTGCATATTCATAATAGGAGGTAGGGTTATTGCAATTATTTCTTGGAGTTCAGTAAGATCGGTATTTTCCCATTCCCCACCCCAATTCCAACAGTTCCCACCCCGGTGGTCTGGAACGGTTGGTTATCTGCGAAGAACATCCCGCGCAGATTTCCTTCCAGGGTCTTTGTCGTCTCTGGTCAAGCAGACCCTTCTTTGTTGCTGATGTCAGGATATCCCTGCTTCTCCTTTATCTCCTTCCTGCTTAGTCGCTGCAGGCCTGGGCCCTTACAGGATTGCTTATCACAGATCTCCAGTGAGCAGCTGCACACGCTCCTACAGTAGCCCTTGTTTAGATCAGCAGATTATCAACTGATTACTATAAGCAAACATCTCGATGGAGTTTGATATGTTACGGTTTGTCACAGGCAGCCTCAAAACGAGCATCTGCTCTATGAGACCTTTTTACCGACATTCCTTGGTTTTTCTAGTATCGGCCCTGCTTTACCTATGTGGCCACCACTTACACCGTGCCTTTCAGGTGCCGTCTGGAAGAGCCTTGTATTCAGGCACGATAGTCGTGAAAGCACACGTCTCTTTGAATTACCGGAGGGGTTTTGAATCTGGGTGACAAGTGAACTGTAATGAGGCCGATAGCGAAAGTATGAAATCATGTATTAAACATATGAAAGAACATTTCCCCAAACTTATGTGCAGTTAACACACAGATACTGTTACGTGGTTGGTAAAACTATTCTTGCGGAATGTCTATATGCAGCCAGATTAAATGTAAATGATGTAGGAGGATGATAGAAGATTTTTGCAACTGGAGAGCCTTGCAGCACAAACTGCTGCTTAAAGGGTAAACATACACTTTCACAAACTTCAGGAAAGAGTTAGTTTACTTGCTGGTCAGGGTCTCAATACTTGTAATGTAAAAGTATAGGTAGAAGCATAAAGGAGTTAAAATATAGTCCCAGCCACGTGGTGGCCTTCCACGTGGTGATGATGCAGCGGGGCTTGGCTGCTTGCGTAGCTCAGATTGAGTTCATTGTCTGAGAAGATCCACGGACACGAGGCAAATCCTCCGTGGCTCTCGGGAGGTCATCGCGGTGGTCGAAGCAGGAAGTCAAAGTGGTCCTGGGCGAAGCAGGATCGACGTTTAGAGGCTGGAGCAGTCCGATCGGGTGCTGTGTACAGCAAAGGAGTCGGCCCTCGGGCTGGAGCGGCGGAGCGGCAGGTCCCCGTGTCGCAGCCGGTTGCTAGGTCGTCAGCTAGACTCGGCACGAGTCAAACAGAGTCGAGTTCGGCTGAGCTCAGGCGGGCAGCTCCACGCCAGCGCAGGGCAAGCCGTTTCGGTCCCTCGGCTCGGTGCGGAAGACAGGCAGGGTGAGGTCTGGCGTTCCCGGGGGAGGCAAGTCTCCAGCTACGTGGTGCAAAGCACGCAAGGCAAACGGCTAGCGGACAAAACAAAGGCGGCAGCAGGAAACAAACAAGTTTGCAGCGTTTTTAAGCGAAGTGTCTTTGACCAACAGCAACAGGTAAAGACACCCCTTAAGAACCAATCTTAAGATATTTCTCCAAGAAAGGGAAATGTACATGCCTAGCATCCCTGACCTGTGTGTACCAAAGACAAAGCAGGCTGCAAAATAAGGCCGAATACGATGTCTTTGTGATAGAGTGAGAGGCGCCAAGGCTTTTCGTCTGCTTTCCCGACCGTTTTCCACCAGGAAGAAGGAAGGGAGGGGTATTCAGGTAGGTGTTTAGGACATGTCTTAGATATGTATTCTAGGTGTAATTTGGACCTTCCAGCACACAGCGTCCTTAAAAATTAAGAAACAGAAAGCCATCAGTTTATATTAAGTAGGTGAAGTATTGCAAAGTAGAATCTTGAACAGCTTCAGAAATTACAGGGAATGCATTAAAGGTTTTAATGCATTAGGCGAATGAGGAGAGCCTTAGAACATAAACAGGAGTAATTTGTAATACGATTCTTGTAATGTTATGCGGGTAATGCCTAAACTACGGAAGAAATGCACTTGTGACTTTCCAGAAAGGTGAAAAACATTCTGAGAGTAAGTGGTGTCACGTTTGTTTACGAGAGACTTGTGTTCACCCTTGACAGGTATTTCGGCGTCAGTGGAAAAAAACCTCAATGCCACATTTATTTGTCCTTCCTTTAGGAGCCTCTGCTTATCTCCTGACCGGAGTTTAGGCAAAATGAAGCGCTTTGAGCTGCCGTTCTTCATCTCGCTCTTTCTTCTTCTAATCTTGCGTTGCTTTGTTGTGATGAATAGACTTGAAACAATCCTTAAGAGAAGGGCAGATGAGCGCTAACGGTGTTTGCTTTTTCCACTAGGCAGTAACGGGTATCGTCTGCTATGCCTGTAGAGTTGCCAGTTCGCTGCTACTTTACCAGGAGCTGATGCGAAAAGGAATGCGATGGCTCGTGTAAGCATCTGGTTGGATTCCATTGTGCCTTTTTTTTTGCTCTGTATAGAATCGCAGAATCGTAGAATTGTCAGGGCTGGAAGGATCATCCAGCTCCAACCCCCCTGCCACGCACAGTGACACCTGACACTACATCAGATTGCTCAGAGCCATATCCGGCGTGGCCTTAAGAAATTGACGGATGGGGCTTACCCGGGCAACCTCTTCCAGCGTCTCACCACCGTCACGGTGAAGAATTTCTTCCTAACATCCAATCGGAACGTACCCACTTATAGTTTTGCCCCATTTGCCCTAGTCCTGTCACTACCTGACACCCTAAAAAGCTCTCTGGTAGGCCCGTTTCAGATACTGAAAGGCCGCACTAAGGTCTCCTTGCCACCTTCTCCTCTTCAGACTGAAGAACCCCAATTCTCTCAGTCTGTCTCCGTAGGAGAGGTGCTGCAGCCCTCCGATCATCTGTTTGGCCCTTGTCTGGAGACGTTCCAGTACATGCGTATCTTTTTTGCAATAGGGGCTCCAGAACTGGATGCAGTACTCACGATGGGGTCTCGCCAGAGCAGAGTAGTCGAGAAATAACGTGATTATTGCTACAGAATGCTGTGATCTCCCGGCATCTTAGGAGGTTTTCATCGCTTCCTTGAATACGAATAGGCTTTCTGATCCTTTTTCTTTCTTTCTGTTATGGAGGACAATAAGGTCTTGGTTTGCGCGGTTTCACTTTCTTCTGTGTATAATTTAAGTCTGTCCTCTGCTAGTACCGTGCAGGTACAATCGAGCAGCTTGGATAAGATAGTTTTAAATGAGGATTGTACTAATGGATCTCTAACTGAAAGCAATTCTTAGTAGCAGTTACTGCTGTAGATGTATTACTCCATTTGTGATTGTTGATAGGATAGCAACGGAATACTTTTTTTAACAGCCTAATGCTTTGCTTTTGTAGTGAAATAATCAAGGATGATTATAATGAAACGGTTCATAAAAAGACGGAGGTTGTCATCAGGCTGGATTTCTGCAGCAGAAACATCGAGAAAGCCGAGAAGATGTGAGTAAAAGCACTGCACCGAACGCACCGATTTTGCTATTACCATCTGTAATGATAGCGGTATTTGAAGTTACGTTTATGAACAAGATTTTTGCATATTAAAATCAAGTAGCAACCGGCAGGAATGTGCCGATGGCAGCGACTTAAGCAGATTTAGTAATATGCCTAACTCGCGGTGTTAATTTTGCTGATTAACCTAGCGGGAGCAAGTAATTGCTATCAAGTAGTGATTGTACTGTTCTTCGGTATTGTGTTGCTTTTTTTCTCCTTCTCTGCCTCAGCTTGTCAGCTGTTGACTTAAGATCTATAACAAAGCTTGAACAAGGAACGAAGTAGCTTTCCTTTCATTAGCGCTTTAGTCACCAAGCTCCCTTTTGTATGGTTAGTAAGGATGCCTTTAAATCCTGCCCCATTCACAGCTTTAACACCGTAACATTTTCTGCGTGGAAGGAATGTCCCTGTTGAAATACAAGGTAGAGCAGCTGCAAGAACCGGAAACCAAAGCGCTACCAAAAAACAAAGCTGCGTTAGGCTATGACTAGATGACAGCGCAAGAACGTAAGGATGGCAAAAGTAAACTGCCCGGGGAATTCTAGTTCTGTAATAATTTCTTTTTTAAACGCCCGGCTATAACGTTATTTTTGTCTGGTTTGGTTAAGTCAAGTGGCAGAGGTCTGGAGCACGGTCTCACAGTTGCCCATGCAGACCCCCTATAGAGTAGCAAGGGTTTTCTCGAGCACTTTGTTTAAAAGTGACAAAATGTATAATAAGGAGCAATTACAGGCTCGGGTCCTTTGAACACAGGAGACTTACTTCTGTCGGCTTCCATTCCAAGAAGAACAAATATTTTTGTAGCGGTCAGACTCTTCTGCCCTACCCGTTTTAGTCAAGTACTCTCTGTAGGAGATGGGAGCGCGCCACCGAATTCTTCCTCCGGGTTTCATTCTTTCTCTCTCCTGACTTTTGTTTCACCTTTTGAGTTCTACTCTATGTTTAGGTATCAGTCACGCGTCCTTTCAGCGTTTTGCGCGGTCTTCCCACAAACTAGCACCGGCTTAGTTTCTAAGACATGCTATCGTTAGGAGATCTGATATACACTTAAAACCTGAGCTCTTCAGAGGATTCTTCTATGGGTAGTTATTCTCTTTTTGAGCTTACTGCCCCTTTCCTCCAAATGGCGGAATCCTTGGTTATAGGATTCTCTAAACTCGCTTCGAAGCTGCCGTGAAAACGCAGATGGCCGCAAAATGGCTACGCGTAGAGCCGCCGAGTTTGCAGAGCAGGCTTAAGCTGTAACGAAGCTGTCGCACGCATGCAAATTGCTCAGATTGTATGTAGCCGTTATGGATTTGTCGGATCTGCGGCGTGCATACCGAAGGGGTGCGGACTGATACACCCGGGCTTTAAGGTACTAGCTTTCAACAGAAACCAACACCAACCAACCACCTGCAGTGAGGCTGGCGAAGTTGATAGCTAGCAAGATAACCTGTTGTAGCCTAGATAGAAACCATCAGAGCTAGAAATCAACCTCTTCTTCGAGCCACGTTACGCTAGTTGACAGGACTGGTTCTTGTTCGCTCAATGGGATTGAGATAGCCTCTTCCTGTAGTCTGCCAGGTCTTGACAGAAGAAAGCCAAGTAGAGCTCCAAAGAAACCGCCGCAGGTTCTGCTTTGTGACATACTGCACTCAGCAATATGTCAGAGAAGCAAGGTAAAAGAATTACAGTGAGCTGCGAGCTGGAGTAGTTTACACGGGAACAGAAATTTGCGATGTGTTTGCACGTGGTCTTTCAGCCTCTTACACGGGGGAAGGATTTTCAGTTTATCTGACTTCCGAAGACCGTTAACAGAGATAGCAAAGGACACATCCTCTCCTTTTATGTGAGCTCCCTTTTCAAACCATGACAGTGCAAAGCTTTGACTTGAAAAGGTAAGGTATTGAGTTTGAGCAAAGCGTCTGGGGTTTTGAAAGCAGCTGAGGTGGTTTTGATGGTAGTTTAAAAAATTGAAATGAGACTCGACAGGCCAAAAAATGTCACGATGTATTTGACACTTGAGCTGTGGTCATGTAGAAAGCATCAGTAGGAACAATAGGAAACGCTTCTTGAGATTTTGGTAACTCCATCTTTCCGGTGAGTTTCCC
This sequence comes from Tricholaema leucomelas, assembly GCA_013400475.1. Lineage (NCBI taxonomy): Eukaryota > Metazoa > Chordata > Aves > Piciformes > Lybiidae > Tricholaema lacrymosa > Tricholaema leucomelas. Next base: position 527,800 of record WAAF01020584.1, read on the forward strand.
TAGATGCCCTGTGATGCACCGGAGTACGATTTTGTTTAGTCTGTGCCACTGACTACTTTAAGTAATGGGTTTGGTAACCTTTCGAGAATTATTGTAGGAGAGGAAGTAGTTTTCCACCGCCTGTTGAGGACAAGTAGTGACTATAGAATAAAGTCAGAAACGGAAGCTCCAAATGTCTTTTGAACAGTTGAAATGTAGGGGAAAAATATTTCCTTTCTGTAACCAAGATGTTTACGGTATTATATGCCACTGAAGGGTGTCAGCATTTGGTAGTTGCCACTTGACAGATACTGCGTTTCCTACCCTTGAGAATCAAGGAAAATTTTGAATGTATTCACTGCTTTTTTAACCTGTGGGTTTGTTTGTGTTTTTTTTTTTTTTGTGGTCAGATATGAGAATGTGATGCAGGTCAACGTGGAAGCATCAGAACTCGATGAAATTTCAGAGATACACGCAAAACTCCTGCGTGTAAGTATCTTACAAAGTCTCGATCGTTCTCAAAATGGTGTTGCTGAAAGACCCGAAACACTTGGATGAAATCAAAGAGTGTGTTTGAGTGAAGCACAGGGGTTAGAAGGGACCTCCCGAGATCTTCGAGTCCAACTGCCCTGCCAGAGGAGGACCGTAGAATCTAGCAGAGGTTGCACAGGAACGCATCCAGACAGGGCACGAAAGTCTCCAGACGAGGAGACTTCGTAACGTCCCTGTGATGGTTTGGGGTCCCCCGCCCCCCACACTTTTAGAAATCACCCAGACTAGACTCAGTCGGCTCTGGAAATGTGAATGAAGCTTATATTTACAGCTGGCACAATTTACAAGCAGATATTTACAGTATATACAGTTACAGACAGAAATATACAAGGGAAAAAAGGTAATACAAACACAATTCCCCTTCCAGAAACCTGAGTCCCCAGGAGGGGCTCTCGACCACCCCTCACCTTCCCCCTACCCCTCTCAACCTTACCCCAATCCCAAGGAAGAATGGAGGTTCGGCCAAAAGGGTTAAAAGCAAGGTGAAGCAGCCAAGCAAAGGAGGGTGAGGTTAGAAAGCAAGATGGAGTCCAGCCAGCAGCCAAGAGCTCCCCAGCAGGCAAAGCTCCCCAGCGAGGAGAAGAAGCAAGTGCAGTAATCTTTGTTTTGCCTTTCTTCTTTTGTATACATCTCAGCAAGACTGTGAGGGAAGTAGACCTCACCATTGTTTTCATTTTACAGCCTATCATCTAGTTCTTCTCACCAAAACACGCTAGCTAGGCTCCAACTAGCACAGTCCCTGAGGAGCCCGTTCCACTGCTCTGTCACCTTTACAGCGAAGAAGTTCTTCCTCCCGTCGTTCCTGCGCTGTAGTTTACATCCGCTGCCCCTTGTCCCGTCACAGGGCACAAGTGAGGAGAGGCTGTCCCTTCTGTCCTGACACCCGGCCCTCATCTATTTATATCCATTTATTAGATGCTCTCTCAGCCTTCTCCTCCCCAGACTAAACAGGCCCAGGTCTCTCAGCCTTTCCTCATAAGGCAGCGCTGCAGTCCCTTAATCGTTCCCGTAGCCCTCCGTGGGATTCTCTCTAGTAGATCCCTGTCCCTCCTGAACTGGGGAGCCCAGAACGGGATGCAGTATTCTAGGCGGGGCCTCACTAGGGCAGAATAGAGGGGGAGGAGAACAAAATAACAAGTCTGAATTGGCAGAGTCATTGATAGACTTACAAACTGTGTTAAAATGCCCACACCGAGATGTTATCTTTCCGCAAGCAGGGTAAATCCTTATCGGTAGGCTGGTGCAGTGAAAAATCTAAGTTCCTCCAAACACATTCTTGTTTTCTAAAAGATTTAAGCGCAAAAGTAGCGCCATGAAATGGATTTTGTTTCCTAGTCTGTCTTTGCAGTTCTTGCAAGCATTCTTAGCCGTCTCGTTGGCTTTCTAAAATGCTATGTAAAAAAAGCACATTTCAGACTGACCTGCTTTGAAGTGTGCGTTTTGACACAGTAAGGAAGAATTGAAAATAACTTGACACCCTGAATATCCTGGGTCCAGGTATAAAAAGCAAAAGGGGATTAGTGCGGTTGTGATTTGAAAGGCAGGGTAAGAAAGGTATGTATTACGCGAGTAGTCGTTACACAAATTCTTAACAAACCAAAAGAGCAAGTGTAGGAGAAGATAGTGAATGCAGAAAAGATGGAAACTTACGGTTGAAATAAAAATAGCAATTAACAGAGATCTCATGAAAAGCGATTCCGTCTTGAACAATAGCACGCTCGATCTGCGTTTAGCAAAGCCCAGGCAGAGAGTTCTTTGGCACGGTTCTGTAAGGAAGGGTCAGGAAAACAAAGGGGGTCTGTAGTAACGGTGCGTTCAGTCTGTTTTCAGCCGCAAGTAATGTTTCGCTTTATGCAGCGGTAAGATGGAACTTTCTTGCTCTTCGATAGCTCTCCAGCTCTCAGGGCACGATAGAAAGTAGTCTTCAAGATATCAAATCCAAGCTGTCTCCTGGCGGTTTACTGGCTGACACCTGGGCAAATCAGGAAGGCATGCATCCAAAAGACAGAAAGTGAGTATCTGTACTAGTTAGTTTTTTAATTCTATATTGAGTCATAAGTAATAAAAGGCAGTAATGGGGACTGTAACGGCTATATGACATATCTAATTGTCTTCCTTTTGTCACTCCAGTCCAGAAAGGCTGCAAGCGCTGCTAAGTTCCATCACAGATATTTATTATCAGTTCAAAAAAGACAAAGCAGAACGGAGTAAGTAACTTATTCGATTGACTTTTGGCACGAACCGTAACGCAAAGGACAGGTCGGTCTTTGTTCTACCGGGACGTTTGCGATAGAGTTAGTCAGGAACAGCGAATGAGTCTGCAGGTCTTTCTAAGCGAGAGACTGTCCTAAAGCCTATGGGAATCAAACGCCGCCAGCGATCTCAGACATGCAAACTGCAGGACTGGAAAGGAGGAAAATAAAAAGTAAATTGGCACTTTTGCCTATCAGGAGACATAGACCGTGTAGGAAATGGGTAAACTTACTGGAGCTTTACAGAAATACAAGTAACGGAATTAAAGTGCTAATGTCTGTCATCTGCTCTGATCCTAGGACTTGCTTACAATGAAGAACAAATTCACAAGTTTGACAAGTAAGTGTTGAAGTTACCTTTGGAAAATACCTCGATTTGTTTCACACGTTCCTGCCAATAACCTCTTTTATCGATGTTCTTGTAAATTATGACCTCTTTAGGGTTGCTGTGTGAAAAAAACCCAAGACCTTTACAGATCTTAAAATACGTAGCAGTGGCAGCATATGGTAATCAGGAGCTTTCTGGCACTGGAGTATATTCGTGGATACCTCTGAACGTGGGCCTGAAAAAGTGTCGCTTATCTGGGGATAACCGTCACACAGAAAGTATTTTTTCCCTGACTTTTTTTTTGGGGGAGGGGATGACACAGAAAAGCCTTCCGTAAGAATAAAGTGACTTTAAGGTGAAGCTAATTCCTGCAGATGAATAAAATGTGGAGTAGCTGAATGAAATTCTAGATTGATCTAATCTTCCAGGAAACATAGCATGCAAAAAAAGTTTTACTGCAGTTCTCCGTAGCCGGTTGAAATTGTCAGTGGTTTCCTGGACGTTGCCGAGTGCCGTCCTAATGTAGAGGCGGCTCCTGTAATTCTCGCTGTTGCTGCCACCGGTGAGGCTTAACGGTAACAGGTAGAAAGGTAACACGTCAAAGGCACGACACTTGGTTTTTCCCGCAGCGCAAGCTAAATGGGGTAACTAGCGAGTGGAAGGGAGCTTGCCTTAAGATAAAGGACAGCAGGGGCAGGAAATCTCTGAGATACTCTGACAGAGACTTAGACACATCGTTGCCCCTCAACAGCAAGCGCCTGAACCTCACGTGAGAGGTACTGCGAGCAGCGATTTTGTCCTACGGACTTAAGGACCTTATCACTGGAACGTAACCGAATGCCGGGACACGCTCCAGAGCTCGTTTGAAAAGTGCACTCCCTCGGGCGAGTGAAAGAAGTCGTAGAGCTCTTCCTACTACTCGGAGCGTGTCCTTGTGAGTAAATAGGCTTGTAAGGTTTGGACGGGAGCTCTAGAGATCGTCTAGTCCGAGCTCCCTGTCAAAGCGGGTTTACCTGGAGCAGGCCGCACAGGACGGCCTCCAGGTGGGCTCTCAAAGTCTCCAGGGAAGGAACCTTTACAGTATTTACCCTGAGACGGACAAGAACGCGGCACTCGGTTAGGACTCTGAGTGAACGATGGGCGTGCACGTCAGAGGACAAAGTAGCTACGCTCCAGCCAGCGTTTGGATTAACCGACGGCTGTCGTGCACGACTTAACGATTAACAGCGGAAGCAGGCGTTAGGCTGTAATGTCCCAGCATTCCTTGATTTCACTACCGGCGCAGGGGATAGCGCAGTAAGGCAGCTGCACTGGGATTACCGTCTGCAGCGCTAAGCAGAGTTCGGTTTGGTTTTGCTTCCTTTTTTTTCCTTTGTCGTAAACGCGCGGCGGCACAAAAGTCCCGCTCGTTTTGTCGCGTGCGTGTTACTCGGCGTAAGGGATCGTTCGTACCTGCCGGAATAAGGATTTCCGCCCTTTCCGTTTAGAATGGCTTTTCCTTAAATATACCTGCGGAGAGAAATGCCGCCTCAGAGAAGGCTTTTGACCATTTGTTGTTACGGAAATAATTGCAACCGGATGCCTGAAATAATTTTTTTTGTCCCGGATAGAGAACATTTTAGAAACAGAAACCGTCAAAATTTATGCGGTGTGTTGAATCCACATACGGTACAGCAGCATGAATAAAGGTGGACGAAGTGAGTCCGCATAGCTCTTCTCCAGGTTTTTGAGAGGGCGTAAGAGGGTTTTGAAAGCAGTATAACACTGTTCCGGTTGTTTCTCTGTCGCAGGCAGAAGCTGTACCTGCACGCTACGAAAGCCGTAGCTCTATTCAAGGATGAATGCGTCGGCAAGTACGATACGTTTTTGGACAAGGCCGAGGACTGGTCAAGGCAAGCTGTCGAACGCTTGAATATGTGGAAATGGTCAGTGCAGTACTGTCATAAAGGAAACCCTTAAAAGAGTAACTTTATTTTTCTTCTATTGTAGGAAAATGCTTCACACGAGGAAGCAGTTACTGGCTCTTACCAAGCAGTGTTTTGATATCGAAGAAGAGGTGTCCAAATACCAGGAATATATAAATGAGGTAGAATACTTCAAAATGATGTACAGATAAGAGTACTCCACAGTGTTTAATGGCAGCGGTGTCGTTTATAGCGAGCGTAACGTGAATGCAGTCTTACCGAAAGAGAGGTCTGGACGAGCGTAGGATTGGGCGTACGGCGGCTTCCTCGCCGACGTCAGAGCGCCGTAGGGAGGAGCGTCATTTTTTGGGTCCTGACTCGATTTTGCAGTCTGACTTGTTTAAAAATCCTTTTTTTCTCCCCTTTTTTTTTTTTTTTTTTTAATGCAGTTGGTTTCGAGGATTGCTTTTGGTTGTGAGCAGATGGGTGTTGCGTTTGGATTTTTTTATAATCTGGGTTCATTAAGGAGCGTTCTTTGTAACCGTTAGCAGAATGGTATCCGAGCATTTAGAAGATTATCTTAACAACAGAAATACCGCTTCCGTAGTCAGGGTTGGGAGATGCCTCCCTCAGGATACGCGGGAAGCTAACGCTGCCGGTGACGTGAAGGAAAACGCGGCGTTAAAATGTGGAGCGCGACTTTGCGGGATGCAAGCTCGACAGATGACCTGAAAAGTGAAAGAATAACTCCATTTTCATACGGTATAATTATTGCTATGTAAAGAGGAAACAGAAGTGAAAGAGAAGCACCTGGTAGGTGTAAAAGCTACGTAGGAATGGTAGATTAGCGTTGTACTCGTTTGTATTTTAGTAGCGGTACAAGCGTCAGGTTTTTATTAGGACTCTGTAACGTTAGGGTATCTCCAAACGGGCAGATAATTCTTCCTTTGGAGAATTTAGTAACGAAGTACACGACAATTAATAAGATGGACCGAAGCAGGGAACTGCAGGTTCTGTCGGTACAGGAGCCGGTCCGATGATCTCAACTTGGGGAATAGCAGCCGCTTTGCTACTGTAATGATTTTATGAGGCATCGGAGCGATGGAGAATGTAAAGGCAGATTTTAAGGTGGGTATCAAGACCCATGTGACAACTTAGACTATGTCTTAGGTTTCTTTTGATCTGCTCCAGGTCCAGGATTCTCTGCCTCAAAAAATGTTTGCAGCTGCCACCGGGATGAAACATGCAATGAATACAGTCTACCCGAGCTCCAACACCTTGGTGGAAATGACTCTCGGGTGAGAATTTCTGAATGGGATCGATCGGTGTCACATTCTGTATGACTTACGCAGATGAATGAAATAAAGGAATAGGCGATTGCTATTTCGAGAGCAATCGTTCTAGTATCCAAAAAAAGGTTTCATATCGCTGCAGCGGTGCAGACTTGTGAGCGAGCAGGGGACGAGGGACAACGGTATGGTATCATCCATCATTTGTAGGAAATAACTAACCTGTTTCCCGTCCTTTATTGCGTACGTATCGGCACGCCGCGAGAAGGCTGTGCGGTGGCGAGCGATCGTAGGAGATGGCTGTCCCTGTACAAACTCGTAACTTTTCTTTCACCTCTTGTTACTGCAGTATGAAGAAACTGAAGGAGGAAATGGAAGGAGTCGTTAAAGAGCTGGCTGAGAACAATCACATTTTGGAAAGGTAAGCGATTGTATTCCCTCTGTGGGAGGCACTTAACCTGAAACATTTTTTAGATCCAGAACTTAAGCCAAGGGACGATTCCGTAATGTCTTTTACTGTAAAGGCAACGCTGAAGCGTTGAACTGAGGCGTAACCGAGGAAGTTACGCAAAACCTGGAAGCGGTACCGTAAAATCGTTGTAACGCAGCACACGTGGCATTTTTGTGTCATGCTACTTAGGCTTAGCTAATAAAAATACCTGTTGCGCAGACTAATTCTGTATTTGCACACGGTAGCGTGGTGCGGCAAGGCAGCGGTGTTTTGTAGCTCCTCATTTTTAGGGATCGCGTTTAACAGCTGTGGAAGGATACCCGTCCGATTGAAAGAGTGCGCAGTTTTCATAGCGGTGAAATAAAGTGAGGAGAAAGAAGGCCATGTATTTCTTAAAATCCCGAGAAGGTATTCTGCTGTCTAAAACTGCCTGAGAAGGGAGGCTGTAGCCAGGTGGGGGTTGGTCTCCTGTCCTAGGCAACCGGCAAGAGGACAAGGGGACCCAGCCTGAAGGTGTGCCGGGGGAAGTCTAGGCTGGCCGTTAGGAGGAAGTTGTTGCCAGAGAGTGCGATTGGCATCGGAATGGGCTGCCCGGGCGGGTGGCGGAGTCAGCGCCCCCGGGGGCGTTCGAGAAAAGACAGGATGGGGCAGTTAGTGCCACGGTCTAGTTGACTGGCTAGAGCCGGGCGCTAGGCTGGACTGGATGATCTCGGAGGCGTCTGACAAGCTGCTCGATTCTATTCTATTGTCGCTATCTCGTCAGACTGACTTTTGGCCGTGTTTCCTGTGAGGATGAAATACGCAGTCATCCTCTTAAAGCTTACGGGGAAATTGTTGGAAGAGCTGAAATGTGTCTTCGAGCTGAAAGGGTTATATGTGGGTTTGCGTCCTCCACCCCTAGCATCGGAGCGTAGTATTTATCTGCTTGCTTCTATGTTCTTTTCCCATACAAAAGGTAGATACCGGTGCATGTGCTGAGATGTGGCAACGCAAAGTAAAAACCCTTTGAACAGTGAAATGAATTGAGGAGCGATTCTGTACTGTAGTGAATCACCTAAGAGTATGCCGGGTTTGCCTTTCAGATTTGGTGCTTTGACTACTATGGATGGCGGCCGTCGGAACGTGGACTGCGTGTAGCTTTCAAAGGACCCGAGGAGGACTTGCAATGTGTTTTTTGTCAAAGGGGAAAACGATACCGGCGGGACGGGGAAAGGCCGATAATACACCTGTATCCAGTTGGGTTTTTTCCCTCTGTGATTGTAGTATAAAGAAATGTAAATATGTATAATATGTAAATGTAAGAGAATTCTATATCTTTTGTTTGGGGGGGGAGGGTCCGCCTTAGGATAGAATTACCGCTGGCAGGGAATGTAAGGCCTTGGAGGTTGTGTGATCAAGTTCTAAAAGGGGGAAAAAAAAAAAAGCGTCGCCGACGCAAATGACATTTGTTGCGTTCGAAGAGCGCCCTTTTCTTTTCCCAGAAGGCAATCGAGTATGTATTGCCAGAGGACTTGTGGAACTCGACATTAGGAATAGCCTGTGAAGTGTGTTTTGGATTTACTGTAATGACTGCTACAATTTTGGAGTCTAGCTGAAGGAGTGATCATCACAGAGAATGGTGATTTTTTTTAAGTGAAGTCTTTTACAAGGAATGGGAATAATGAGAAGGAGCACAGATAGGACAGAGTGGGGACGCACGTTGCTGTCCTTCGCATCCGAACCGTCGGTTTGCTTTTACCCGCGAGAACGCATCCGCAATGAATTTTTGAAGTTCCTCTCCATATCTGGTGCCCTTTCTGCAATCCCCTGAATTCTCTGTACGTGGAGGTTTCGCACTCGAGGTTGTCGGACCGCATGTAAATGTTGCTCTTTGAGAGTACAGCATCGTGAGGATTTCCCTGACATCTGGTTGCTCACCGCAAGAGAGCCGCATTCTTAAAGTAAGATGTTTTTTTCAGAGTCCTGCTGGAGGGCAGAACTTTTGGAAGAGACCGAAAATCAGCATCGGCAGAGCGTGGGCGCGATCGGTAGATCAGGCGGCAGCACGCCCGAGCGGTAACTGAGTATGGGAGAAAAAAGTGACGGACCCAGAGCTTGGAGAAGGTACCGCCCCCCAGTGCTGACTTACTAGCGAGCTTCCAAATACGGGTGGAAAGTTTAGTTAGGCCTACATACTTGTTTTCCAGTGTCAGTAATTTTTACTTTCAGTGTGATGTGACCAGGCTGCAGAGATGGAGAATGAAAGAGCCTGTTTTGAAGGATGTAGAAGAGGAGAAGGAAAAGAGGAAAACAAAGGGAGAACTCCAGAAACATCTGTCCCTGTGGATACTACAGCTCGACTGATGTGCTTCATATTGAAAGTGTGCAGATGTGACCGGACTCTTTCTTTTCCTCCGGAAACCAGGCCATTCGTGTTCAGTGTTGTCCACTGCCACTTCTAATTGCTACGTTTGCCTGTTAGAAGAACCGGACCGATTAAGGACTTCCCACGAGTAACGGTGAAATGGTTAGGTGCAAAATACAACAGCTGCAACGTCGGATAGTGTTGCGATGCTTATTCCCTGCTTATGGCTGCAGTCAGAGTATTTGTGTTGCAATAAAAACAACATGCGTTTGATTCCTTGATTGTGAAAAGGAAATTTGCTGCACTGATGTCCGAGACCCGCTTTTTGCTATTTTTGGTGAGAATGCAATATTCAAAGGGAACGGAGATATTTTTTCACTTACGTGCTGATGTGAGCGGCTTGTCTTTTTTTGCAGGCTCTTTTCCTCCAGAAAAATCCAGCTACGCAAAAGGAGCGCACGTTTGTTACGTGTCTTTCCTCGGTCGGTTGTGGCATTCCCAACTGTTTGGTGTACGATGCCGGAATCGTGTCGAAGCGGCACGGTTTCGGGTCTCCCGGTACGGTGGTGCATTCACGCCCGCGCTGTCATCGGAACGCATGCGGAACTGTTAAAGGAAAAAAAACTGATGTCTCAAACTGTGCCTAAATTGTCTTTTTTTTTTTTACAAGTCTATGGCTGTAACTTCAGAGGGTCTGAAATCTGAAAGAAATCAAGTGTTAGCTGGAATGTATCTCGTGCGACTTGTTTGTACGGAAGTGGTCTGCATAACTAAGTTAGTGCAGTAACTGACTTTGTTTATTCTTAGCACGGTCTCTACGTGGAGGTGCCGCAGTCTTTTGTCTGGCTGAAAGCGTTCTCCTATGTTTGCTGTCAACACTGCTACATGTAGCGTTGCTGAGTCCAGCAGCGATCTCAATCTCCCTAACGTTTCTTTTGCTGAAGCAGCTTTAACTAAGCGGCAGCTCAGGAACTTGAAGTTGTCAGTGGATAATTCATCCGTTGTGTTCCTAGGAAGGAGGTTTCTGTTCAAAGTCTAAGTGTAGCGTACCCTACCGTCGATTTGTGGCTCAATCTCCGCATCGTGAGACTATCAGTTGTGGAAACATTCTGCCAAAGGAAATAACAGAAAGTAATATATCGTTCTTCCTCCTGAAGCTGCCTTACCCTTTTGGAGGGGGTCAGCGTAGTATATTGATGGTCTGTTATTCGAATAAGCCTATTGTCACATGAATTGTCAACGTGCATGAGCGAATGACTTAATGACATAAATACATCATCAACCGCTTTTTGTACGGTGTGTGCTTACTTGTGTGTCTTTCCATGATTTGACTTTCTGTTAATGTCAGTGTTGCCTTTTGAGTTCTCTCAAAATACACTAAAAACTCTGAGATCTGCAGCGGGACATTGCAGCTCGGCCAGTTGGCCGCAAAGCTCATCCCGTACGATAGCGTTGCCCGCACACGCTCCGCGGTACAGCTGCCGCTGCCTGGCTGTTTTGAATGTAAGAAGCGCTCTACTGCCAATCGGCAGCACTTCAGAAGCGCAACGTGAATCATTTGGGCTGAACGGAAATGTTTATTTCTCGGGGGTTTGAAGCCCGGAGAGGAGAGGCGGAATAAAGCTGCACTTGCATGGACTCCTGTGGGTAAAAGTAAACACATTAAGTGATTGCACGGTCTGCTCTTAGCTCGGAAAGCCTTTCCAGGGGAGGCTCAGCAGTCGGTCTGGCAAGCCCCCTTTACTTGGCTAAGCCAGTGATGGCTTGTAGCTAAGGGCCTGCAAATCGCTGGGATGGACATATACAACAAAGTGTGCGTGGAGGAAAACTTTCATCGCTAGCCCAACTCCCTTAGTTGTAACGAGACAGGTGCTCTTGTATAAAAGCGGGGGGTAAAAGAGAAAGGGTTTGCGTGCAGGAGTGGAAAGTTTAAGAAGTTCATACAACAGTGGGAAAGTATATGAAATGTGCCAAAGTCCACGGTATGTCCGTGCTGTGCTTGATACAGACCTCTCAGTGATTGAGGAGAACACAGTCAGATATTCAAATGCTGCTACTTTCCTCCCACCCGTCAGTGCCTCTTGACTTCTGGACTAGTGCAGGTGTGCCACGGTTGAAATTCAGCTTGGCAGCTCCAGGCCCTGCTGAGGCCTCTCCAGGCCTAACTGGGTGCCTTGCCCAATGATGTGAAGTGGCCATGCTCCTCCACAGGAGATAGGTGTGTTCTCCCAGGAGGAGAGAAGGAGGAAGGGAGAAGAGGAAAACAAATGACTTTGTAGGCACTGTAGTAGGGATGCAGGACTGAAGGCTATGAAATACACCTTGCAGTTCACCTCCTGGACAGTGTGGCCTCCAGTGTTAGGGAAATGTCCTGAACTGAGTCACTTGGCTGGGAATTATGGAATGAAGCCTTACATTTACGGTTTAGCACAATGTACTGTGCTAGTTGGAGTGTAGGTGGAATGGTTTGGTGAGGACTTGGGTCTGGGCTGTCAGATGAGAGCAGTGGTGGTGTGTACTTTGCTCACAGTCTCGGTGAGCTGTGTAAGGAATGATAAGGAAAAGATAAAGGCAATGTGCTCTGGCGGTCTTTGTCTGCTGGGGCTGCTGGCTGAACTCCGTCTTCTTCTGGAGCCTCAACCTTTGTTAGCTTTTCGCTTCCTGACATCCTGGCTCATCCTCCCTTTTGTGTTGGGACTGGGGTAAGAGCAGCGGGGCAGCGCGGAGAAGGCGGGGGGCCGCTGGGCGGCCCGTCCCGGGGCGNAGCCTCTACATCACTTCCCCTCATCAACAGCTACAGCTGAGGCCTTTTTCCCCGGTGCAAGCCCTCACACTAATACAGGCCAATTTCCTCTTTACTCCCCTCCCAAAACGGTCAGGCTTTGCACCACCCAGGGCCGCAACCACTCCTTCCACAAGGCTGCCCACAGCCTCCCCTCACCTGCTCCTTTGCAGAGTCCTCACTCTCCCGGCACGCAAAAGGCACTTCGCTACACCTCCGTAGCCATCACTCCCTCTTCCTCCAACACCTCCCACACGTGGAACCTACGAAGCAAACGCAGCAACATTTCTAAACACATTAGGCACAAGACACAACACAACCCCCCCGGTCCTTCTTTCTCTACACAAACTAGCACAAACTTTTCCAGAATACTCAAGACACTTACAGAAGCCCTTCTAAAACATGCCTCAGATCACTTTCATCTGACCAATTCCATTAGAAACACAACAAACCTTCCCCAAGAAACAGGAGAGCTGTGACTTCCCCCCCGCCCCCCACCAGAGAGGACGGCACCTCACGGGCACCGAGGGCCGCCCACAAGCCCGCCACCTTCCCCCAACAACAACGCCCTACTTTGACACCAACACAACTCAGTTACCTCTCCTTCAAGGGTGTACCGCAAATAACAACTAACAGCCCTCCAATACTCCAGCTGAAACCAGGAAGACACACAAGTTCAACACGCAGCAGACACAACACGCAAACTCCAAAAACCACACACGCAAAATAGCCTTTCGAGGGAAACACGGGCTCCACCTCTAAGCCAGCACACGCACCGATCCCCTCACGCTATCAACCCTTCCCCTTCATTTAGATGACCTAGCAAACAACAATGAAAGCTGCAGCCCCACAAATAAAAACTCCCTCTGTCACACTATCTACTCACACAACCAGTTCTCTTCAAAACGACAACCCCAACCGCAACTCGACACGCTCCGCTCGCCACCCAAACCGGCGCTCCGCCACATTTCCGAGAGCCGGTCACCTTTCATTTCTTCCTACGCCCTTCACAAAGAGCACTACAACAACGTCTCTAAAGGAAAACACTCCATGGCACAGCTCTTCAGTAAACCGACACCGCCAATCGCTCTCACCTGGGCAGAGGCTACCCCCTAGATCTCCAAACTCCCTGGCTTATTAATTACCTCACATCCCAACCATTTTATCCTTGACAAGCACCAGGACTTCTCAAGACCAAAAAAAGCCCCACGCGACTCTCCTCGGCAGACGCGCGCAGCTCAGCCGCGGGTACCCGCTTCATCTTCTCCGGCCAAACCCTTCCGCCCGAACGTGCTCAATGTTTCAGTGACAAAACAGCCCTTTCACAACGCAGAGCGGCACGTTCTGCAGCAGCTGAGAAGCTGAACAGCTAGCCCAAACCACATCTAGCTACTCACAGACCTGGAGAACAACGGCAGCTAGCAAAGCCGTACCGACGTCACAGACACGCCTATTTCCTCCGAGCAAGCTCCAAGAAGTGAAAGGCACTCAGACATTCATCTCCCACACCGACACTTCACAGCAACATATCACGCAAACATCTTTGCCCCTATTTTCCACAGAAAATCCCCATCTGAGCCACTTGCAATAAGGAATTAGGTTTCCAGCACCTGCACATTTTAATATCAAACCATCCCTACTGAGAGGGCTCGCAACCGAGACCAAACACAAATCCACAACTCAGTTGCAGACAACACAGTCGAGCTCCCCCAAACAAACCCATCCCGACGCCCTGCAGACACCAAAAGCGCACCACTTTCCCGCTACATCCACGCGGCAGCGACAACGGGCGCGGCGCCGCGCGGAACGAGCCCGCCCGGGGCCGCATCCGTATCGACGGCACCGCCCCCGCCACAGCAACGCTTTCAGACTTACCGCTAGCACTTTCAGAAGACGTTCTGGCACGCTAGGAGGACACTGAGGTCGCACCACCAGCACCGACAAGGAGACCTGTAGATGACCGGGCAAACCACAAGAAGACGGAGAGCATCAGGAGCACCACACAAGCACCTGGGGGATAGAGGAACGCTCAGAAGAACCGAAAGCACCCTCGCGCCATCCCGGGAGCACGGCCTGGGCCCTCGGGCCTTCGGGTATTACTCTGAGCACCCAATGGCGTTTTGGGGCATTGAGAGGGACCGCGAATACACCGAGGCCACACCGGGAGGGACTGCGACGACGCCGAGGCCATACCGGGAGCAGCGGCAGGCACCGCGAGGGCACGCAGCGTTACCGGAAACGCTAGGACAAGAGTCCAGAGTTACCGAGAAGACTGGCAGGGCTCGGAACTTAACGGGAAGTCAGGGAGGCGCCGAGCGTCGCCACAAGCGACGGCGGACGCCGGGCAGCGCCGCGACGCGCTTTAGCCTACCAGCAGGCCGCGAGGGGCCGCGCCGGGAACGACGGGGACGCCGGGAAGAAGATCCCAGCGTTACCGCGAGCGCCACAGGCGCGGCCCCAAATGGGGAGGGGAGGAGGCGAACTTAAGAAGGAGGACCTTTTGAAAGGCTTTCTCCACCTGACAGAGAGACTCCAGAGGGGAGGACGAAGGTTTTCAATCCTTACGGTGAAGAGCCTTTACCGGCACTTTAGAAACCTTGCAACTAGACCTCGCTCTACTCGTGCTCGGTCCTCTAGTGACGCTTCTGGCCTCGCCAGGCCGCACGGAGTACCTGCTCAGACAGACTCTGCACCAGAAAGCACGGGCAGCTCTCTTGCATTTTCATTTCGATCTCGACTCACAGAAAGCTATACCTGAAGCAACTTCAAAGTCCATGACTTACGTGACTCCTGCCAAGAGGTGTCTCGGGTTCCTCACATCTGATCGACTTCTTCGCTGAATCCGCCTCTGAGAGACGACGAGGGTCTCTCCGCGACCGTGACAAGTCTTCCTTCCCCTCCGAAAGCACGGCGCCTCCGCCTCGCTCGCCTCGCCTCGCCTCCGTCCGCGTCCCCTCGGAGGCGGCCGGCCGGCCCGACTTCCTCTCCGCTCCGTCCGTATCCCCTCGGCGTCGGAGCCCGGCGTTCCGAGCGTCCGAGGAGCCCTCCGTAATACGTGCGTGACAAACGCTCCCCCTTCCATTGCGTAGCTCTGCCTTTAGAAAGCTAGCGACATTTTAGGTCACCGTTACCTCTAGCTATCGGTACAGAACGGTCTCGCTTCAAAGGCCCCTCCGAAGGTCATCGAGTCCAACCCCCGTTACGGTCAGCGGGGACAACCTCGACTACATCGGCTCGTCCAGACAGACCCCTGCGAAGACTCGCTTCCGCTATCCCCAGGGACGAGGCCTCGACCNAGGAAAGAGCCCGTTCTTAACAGCCAACCGAAATCCGCTCTTCCGTACTTCGAACCCACCGCCCCTAGCCCCATCACACTTTCGAAACGCTCTCTCCCCAGCCTTCTCGTCTACCCGCTCCGGGTACCGGAAGGCTGTTACGACATCTTCCCAGAACCTCCTCTTCCCCAGACCGAACAATCCCGGCTCCCTCGGCCTGCCCTCAGAACAGAGGATTCGATCGTTCCCACGGTCTGCCTCCGGACCTACCCCGTCGGGTCCACATCCTTCCCGTATTGAGGGCTCCAAACCCGAACGCGGTGCTCCAGCCGAGGCCTCGGCAGAGCAAAGCGGAAAAATCGCCTCTCCGTCTCCGGCCGCAGCCGCTTTTCGCGCGGCCCGGGACGCGACCGGTCTTCCGCGCCGCGAGCGCACGCTCGCCTCCGCTCGCCTCCGCCTCCTCGTCTACCGGCGTCCCCGAGCCTTTTTCCACGCGGCTGCGTTCCGTCGCCTCCCTCCTCCCCCGCTCTCTATTGATAACGAGGAGCGTTCCAGCCCACGTACGGAACCCTCCACTCGCTCTCACCGGACCTCATCGCTACTACCGAACTACAGGAAACTGCTCCGTGCCTTTGTCCTGTTTGAAATGCAAAGAGACCCGTGAGGAAGAGGACTTCTCTACTTCGGCCGTGCCGTTCCCAGGTGCCGAGCCTCGCCTCGCCGTCCGCCCGTGCGAAAGGAACGTCGCGCTCGTCGCAATCTCCCCCGGGACGCCTCTAGACGCCCGGTCACCTAGACGTGCACCCAGACTCTGCCGCTCTCACGACATTAGGCGCCTCCACATTCCCTCGGCGTGCCGCGCGACACGCGGCTGGCCGCCCCGGGCGCGCCGGGGCATCGAAAACCAGCCCGAGACCTCGCCAAAACCCCTAAGCCCGCGGAGACCCCTACACCGCACTGCAACCCCCTGCTCCCACCTCCTTCGGGACCGTGCAGAGACCACGCCCGACCCCCGAAGCTCCCGAGGAAGCCTCTAGAGGCCGCGGGATCCCCTTCAGACGCCGCGAAACGAGCCTCCGAAGCCCCTTTAAAAGCCACTCGGGCCCTTTCGCGGCAGGCGGCAGCAAGCGGTACCTCGCCGCGCCCAAAACGTGGCAGCGGCGAACGCGACGGGCCGTAGCGTTAGGCCGCCGACTCCCTAACGACGCCACAGAGCGACCTTTAGATGCCGACGCAGCCGCGGCTGGAGGTCCCGAGCCCGCAGCGACCCCAAAACCCGGAGCGAAAGCTCCCCAGATGCCGACTTCTCGGCCCCTCCGTCACCCCGCCGCTCCCGAGGCAGAGCCGGCGCGACTCGGCTCGTCCCGGCTAGGCCCCGTCAGACTCACCTAGCTACTCGCTTCGGTTCGGTTCGGTTCGGTTCGTTCTGCGCCACGCGGCTCCGCGCGCCCCGGCCGCCCCCCCCCCGGCGATGGCCGCCGTCGGGCCCGACTCCAGCTCCAGAGCGCACGCGTAATACCACCCTGCGCCGTAGGGCGCGTGCGCTCGAACAGGGCCCCGCCACCAGGCGTGCGCCGCTTCCGTAGCAACGCACGGCGATGCCGCGCGTGCGCGGAGTCCCTGGCCAAGCGCGCCTACGCTGCGCGACCGTGGACTTCCTAGCAACGCGTCGCCGTATAACGCGTGCGCGCAGTCCCTAGCGGCGCGCCGATGCGCTCCGCGGTTCTACGGCACGCGCGCCCGCTCGCTCAGAACGCGCTGCCGCCGCTGCAGCGCGGAGATCGATGGCCCTACATCGTCTTTACGCTACAGCGGATCGCGGGCTGTTACTTTAAAATGCCTCCCTAACTCTAAGCGCTACGGGCTGAGGACAGAGTGGCTGCAGAGCGCTCGGGAAGGAAGGGACCGGGAGGTACTCGTAAACAGTAGCTGAAGACGAGCCAGCGCCGCGGCCGGCTGGCCGAGGCCGCCGACGGCATCCGGACCGCGCTCGGGAACGCTGTGGCCGGCAGGACGAGGGACGTTATTCTGCCCCTGTACTCAACGCTGCTCGGGCCTCACCTTCGCTACCGTCTACAGTTCTGAGCCCTTCGAAAGAGAGTTTAGGATACTGAAACCTGTCCCGAGAAGGGCGACAAAGCCGGCGACAGGCCCGGAACGCGAACCCTACGAGGAGAGGACGAGGCAGCTTGGGATGTGCCGCACGCAGAAGAGCGGCCTCGGGGCAGACCTCGTTGCTATCTGACACTACCGGAAGGGAAGCTGCGGCCGGCTGTGGGGGTTCGTCTCCTCTCCCAGGCAACCGGCGGCAGTCTCGGGTTGTGCCGGGGGCAGGTCGAGGCCGGATGTCAGGAGGAAGTTCTTCCCAGGCGGAGCGCTCGGCCTCGGAATGGGCTGCCCGGGGAGGCGCTGCACTCGCCGTCCCCGGAGGCGTGGCAGAAGAGCCTGGACGGGGAACTTACTGCCACGGTCTAGTCCGTGGGATAGGTCTGGGTGCGAGGTCGGACCGGACGATCGTGCAGGTCTCTCGCAACCTGCCTCGTTCTACGCAATTAATACTTTTTCTTACCGCCTCTGGATAAACCCCGCTATTTCTGCCGTTCTAGCTCTTCCCAGTAAGACCTACAATTTTAAATACCTCTTAATCTTCCCCTTCCTCTCTCTCCCCTAAGACCCTTCAGGCATTTCAAGCGCTCGGGACATAGAATCATAGAATCATAGAATGGTTTAGGTTGGAAGGGACCTCAAGGATCATCCAGCTCCAACCCCCTGCCACAGGCAGGGACACCTCCCACTAGAGTAGCTCGCCCAAGGCCTCATCCAGCCTGACCTTAAACACCTCCAGGGAGGAAGCATCCACAACCTCCCTGGGCAACCCATTCCAGTGCCTTACCACCCTCACTGTAAAGAACTTCCTCCTAACATCCAGTCTAAACTTCCCCTCTTCCAGCTTAAACCCATTCCCCCTCGTCCTAACATTACTAGACTGTGTAAATAGTCCCTCCCCAGCTTTCCTGTAGGCTCCCTTCAAATACTGGAAGACATTTAGAAGCGAGGCGGCAGCGCCGAAGACGGGGCGGCACGCGCCGCCGCGCGGCTTCCGGGCGGCAATAAAACGCTAAGCGGCGGCGCCGAGCGCTGGCCGGGCCGGCCGCGGCACCGACCGCGAATCGCACGGTGGCGGCACCGAGCGCTAACGGGGCGGCACGGGCCGCCGCGGAACCGCGGCGCGCGCCTCGAAACGCGGGCCGCCGGCGGCGACAGCTCCCCCGTGCGGGGCGAGCGCCTCGGCTCGGCTCTTCTTTCCTATTTCAACTATAAAAAGCCAACCCCCCCGAGCCCCAACAACGCCCGCAAAGGAAAATGCTCCCTTTTTCAATTTACGTATGCCCGACTGATACTTAGGTTTCCAACCTCTATGTGGCTCTACCTCAGATTTTAAAAACGACTTTGAAAGCCTTTCTCTAGTAGAGGAGATAGAGAGGGCAGGGAATTTAACAATCTTTCCTCCATCTACATTAATACAATCCTTCAATATCTAGATAAAAAGGAGAGTTTTTTCTCCACTGCACTACCTCACATTCATACTGGCAGCTTCAACTGTTTTTCAATCCTCTCCACCTGCGTTCATCGCTGAAGGCCGTAAGCGCCCTTGTGCGGGGGACCGCCCCTATCTCTCGCTCGCTCTTTCGCACCCCACGTGGCGTACTTCACCCGCACCCCCGCTCCTTTTTATTCACCGCGAAAAAAAGCCTTCGGTTCCCGTCCGCTCACGGTTCCCCCTTCGAGCCTGCGGGGCGGAAGTCGGGGAAGAGAAGCGATTTTCACGCCGCCTTCTCCTCTCCGTTCGAACCCGCGGCGCGGGGGAGAAGAAAAGAAGTCGGAGCGCTCCGGGACGCTCTCGAACGCCCACCGCAAATCTCTCCGCCTACCCCGCTCAGGGGAAACTCGGGAAGGGTGGGGTTTGTTGACCGGCGGTTTTAAACGATACCGTGTGTGTGTTTGTGTCCCCCCCCACCGCCCCGAAGGTTTGATAGGAGAAACCTCTGAAGAATGTGACATTCCCTTTCTCTGCGGACACTCGGATAGAATACCTGAACCCGGACCTGGAAATAGTGCCTTCGCTTTAGGCAGATGAAGACTCGTTATAAAGCGAACAACTTCCCACTTAGTATCGCAGTGTCATCAGGGTTGGAAGAGACCTCACACATCATCAAGTCCAACCCTTCACCACAGAGCCCAAGGCTAGACCGTGGCACCGAGGGCCACGGCCAAGCTTGCCTCGAACAGCTCCAGGGACGGCGACTCCACCGCCTCCCCGGGCAGCCCGTTCCAGTGGCCGACGACTCTCTCGGTGAAGAACTTTCTCCTCGCCTCGAGCCTAAACTTCCCCCGGCGCAGCCTGAGGCTGCGTCCTCTCGTTCTGGCGCTGGCCGCCTGAGAGAAGACAGCGACTTCCCCCTGGCCACAACCACCCTTCAGGCAGTTGTAGACAGCGATAAGGTCACCCCCGAGCCTCCTCTTCTCCGGGCTAAACAATCCCAGCTCCCTCAGCCTCTCCTCGTAGGGCTTGTGCTGGAGGCCTCTCAGCAGCCTCGTCGCCCTTCTCTGGACACGCTCGAGGATTTCGATGTCCCTTCTAAACTGGGGGGCCCAGAACTGAACACGCTACTCGAGGTGTGGCCTAACCAGTGCAGAGTGCAGGGGCAGAATGACCTCCCTGCTCCTGCCGGCCACACCGTTCCCGATGCAGGCCAGGATGCCATTGGCTTTCTTGGCCACCTGGGCACGCTGCTGGCTCACGTTCGGGCGGGTGTCGATCGGCACCCCCGGATCCCTCTCCGTCCGGCTGCTTTCCAGCCGCTCCGACCCCAGCCTGTAGCTCTGCATGGGGTCGTTGTGGCCCAAGTGCAGCCCCCGTCGCTCGGACTCACTGAACGCCGTCCCCTCGGACTCTGCCCGTCTGTCCGGGCGGTCGAGGTCCCGCTGCAGAGCCCTGCCGCCCTCCAACCCGGCCGCATCAGCCCCCGGCTCGGTGTCATCTGCAAACTTGCCGATGACCGACTCGATGCCCCCGTCCAGATCATCTGTGAAGATGTTAAAGAGGACGGGACCCAGCACTGACCCTCGAGGGACACCGCTAGCGACCGGCCGCCACCTGGACGTGGCGCCATTCACCGCCGCTCTCCGGCCTCGGCCCTCCAGCCGGTTCCTCGCCCAGCTTAGAGCGTTACCATCCCAGCCGTGGGCTGACAGCTTAGCCAGCAGTTTGCTGGGGGGGGACAGTGTCAAAGGCCTTGCTGAAGTCCAGATAGACCACACCCACAGGCCTCCCCCCATCCACCAAGCGGGTCACCTGATCATAGAAAGATATCAGGTTGGAGAGGCAGGATCCGCCCTTCCTAAATCCACGTTGGCTGGACCCGAGCCCTTTGCCATCCCTCGGGGGCGCCGTTATCGCCCCCGAGATAACCTGTTCCGTCAGCTTCCCCGGCACCGAGGTCAGGCTGACCGGTCTGCAGTTCCCGGGTTCCTCCATCCGACAGTTCTTGTGGATGGGGAACACGTTGGCCAGTTTCCAGTCTCCCGGGACCTCTCCGGTGAGCCGGGACTGCTGGCAAATGACGGAGAGCGGCTCGGCCAACTCATCTGCCGGCTCTCTCAGCACCCTGGGATGAGTTCGGGTATGAGGAAGGTAACCTCGTTATCTTCCTGCGCCACCGCTTCCGAACGGCCTCGCAGACATCATCGGAAGCACAGCGAAGTTGTTGTCACAGTCAGAATGTTCTCGGCGACCCTGAGAACTGCTAGACGAAGGCTTTGGCCCGCAGCCTGAAGCGTCATCGTCTCGGAAACGCGTTTAAAGCGCGATCGCTTCCCGCCCGCACGTGCCTCCGCGAAACCGTCCTCGAACCGGTCCCGCCGTACGGCAGGGTCTCGAAATACCGCCGTGCCGTATCTCTCTGGACTTTTACAGCCCCTTCCTTCACAAAAAGCGTTGCGGTGTTCACACCGAGCGTACGTTACGGTCTTTACCTTGCGACGCTAACAATCGGGGGTAATAGTCTCGGCCGCAAACGGAACGCTGTCGAGAAAGTCGACTGGGCTACGACCGACCCGGTCTCGATGTACGACCGTCGCTATCGCTTTCCGGAGGACGCTCGTCGGAGCCGGACCTCGCCGGGCCGTACGTATCCGGCTCTCGCCTTCGCTCTCGAACCTCGGCGATTCCCCCTCCTCGCCTTCCTCCTCCGCGCCGGCGCGGTTGCGGCAACCCGAGCGACGCGAAGCGATCGTAGTTTTAAAATATTTCGGTTTATTAAATGTTTAAAATAACATAATCGTCATATTAACAATCTTATGGCTGAGGTTCTCTTTATTTATGACTTCACCGTTTTATCTGATTTGAGAGCTCAAAAGATTACCCTTTACCGTTAGAAATGTTGTCATTAAGATTTAGAACAGTAAGTTGTCCGATAGCTAACAAGAGAACAGAAATAGAAGATAGAACGGTATAAACTTTGGACAGCGGGAGAGTACCTACTTGGCTATAGACGGCTCTTTCCAAGATTATGCGGGGAGGGGAAACCTTTTAGAAGCTTTTCCGTGTTAATCCGAAGCGACCGACTCGTACCACGGCTGACTTTTAAGCAATAGAGAAAAGTGGGATAGTACATCTTCATTTATTCCCCAAATACATATGTGTGTGTGTGTGTGTGTGTGTATGTATATATATATATATATATATATAAATTTGCTTCGGTAAGTCTGTACCGCCTTCATACCGACATTTAGCACCACGTAATGGGATATTCACCGTTTAGCTTCTGGGGAACGTACAGCGTGTTATTTACTCTGCACTACAATAAAGGATCCAATTGCGATTACAGCTCATCCTCGCTTTCTGCGGTCGAACGTCGACGTTGCAAAAGCGACGGCACGCTTTCGACCGCGACGCCGTACCTTTTTTACAAACAGCAGAATGCCCCCTCCCTCTTTTCCCGGTCGCTCCTTCGGGACGACGATTCGGTACACGGCGCTACGAGTTAGGTTTCTTTTACGCCGGAAAGGTAAGAGTCGGGGGACGGCTTTGTCCGAAAGCGAGTCGCGACGGTGCGTACCACGCGAGCGAGGCCCGGCCTTTCGATAGGAGCGCCGCTACCTTTCTCCGTCTCCGTACGTCGTAGGACGAGACTGCTGCTGAAGGATGTAACTATATACGCAGGCATACGTACTCATGCTTTACACGTAAAGTAACGCATTTCTTGCGCAGCTGGTGACGGGCAGGCGACCCGCGATACGCCGCGACGTCTATTACCCCCCGTCTCTGCCAAGAAAGAATTGTCTTGACAAAGCGATTGGAATAGGAGGTGGTGGAGGGGTCGAGACGTTTTCTTGCGTCGGTAAAAGACGTGCCGCGGAGCGACACCTTCGGCCGTCGCTCGGCGGGCTGTTTCCATCGGGATTAATTTTAGGGATTTGGCTTTGTTCCTGCACTTCCATTCACAAAAGACAAGATACTTCTTAACGACAAGGTTACGCCCAACTTTTGACGGTCGCTTTCCCGCGGCAGTTCATCGCTGCGGCCGGGCGCGCGTGGAGAGCGCTAACGGTGCCTCGCCGACCGTACGTGTCGTTTCCGTGCGAGCGCTCCGGGCTTCCGCCGTGGCGAGGGGATAAACGCGCCGCGAGTCGGTCGCGTACAAACAAGTCCCCCCGTTACGTTGTCTCTTTGCAGACGTTTCCCGTCGCGGCCGTGCGGAATGGCCGCTAAGTGCCGCCTGTCGGTAGCCGGGGGAAGGACCGAGGAGCCTTTCGGTCGCAACGTCTCGTTACGAGAAGCCGAGCCGATCGCTAAATGCCGATCCGACCCTTCCCCCGCTCCTCGGCGGGCAGAGTCCCGAGTGTCGCGCTCGTCCTTCTCCCCTTCCTCGCGTTTCCCTTCGCCGGTCGACCCGGACGCTCCGCGCCTGGCGACGCTTCCGTGGACCGGCAAAGGTTACAGAAAGGCTCTTCTTCCGCTCTCTTCCCCGTAGCGCTGACCGTGCTACCTTCCCGGCAAAAAAAAAAAAATGAGTCTGGTTACGATCTTACGGCTAGCGAGCGATATCCAAACGGCGGCTTCCGAGCTGTTTGTCTTAACCGGCGCAGGGTCGCCGCAGGACTTCCGATTAAACGCCTGCGTTTGGCTTTTCTCGAAAGCCGGCGGACGTACGCGAAAGCGCGCGAGAAAGAGCGCGGAAGGAAAGCGGAGGCTTCGGACGCTTTCCTCGAGGCTCGCGTTTCCCCAGAGCACGTACAAATACGCTGAGAAGCGCAGATGAACACGTCAAAGCTAAGTCAACGCTCGAGCTGAGAACGAGTTCCTACGCGGGGTCCGGCTCTCCACGACGACGCCGGTCACGGCTGCCGCCCGAAGGCCGCGACGGGGCGCCGGCGAGGTTTCTCTGCGATATTTCCGTGGTTCGGCCGACCGCCTCCAAACGTCTCGAGCCGCGAGGAAACGGATTAAAGAATTCAGCTTAGCGGCACGCGACGTCCGCCTTAAGGAAAGCTAACGCCTCGATTTCCCCTCGGGCGAGGCCGGCGCTCCGGAGCCGGCTGCCGCCGGAGCCGTGCGGGCTACGAAAGGTCTCCGGAAGAGTACGTAGCGTCCGCGGCGGCGTTTCTGCGACGTTCCGGGCGGCTCCCGACGGGTCTCTTGCGGGACCGAGCGGCGCCTTTGCTGCGGCTATTACCTTCGGCAAAACGCTGAAGAGTTTCAAAACGCGATACCGCCGCCGTTCTGAGCGAAACGCGAGGCGTCTTTTTGTACGCGTGGGAAACGGGTCTGGATACGCTCGGGTGAGGAAAGGTACCTCTCTTGCTCGCCGGGACGCTGCGGCCTGTCAAAGAACTGTGAATGCCTACGGGGCCGTGGGAGGAATGCCCGGCACGACTGGCGCTCGGGAAGACGGGACGCTTTTCTCGTGGCAGAGCTGAACGACGTAGACCGGACGCGGTCGGTGCGGCGGCTCCGCGGCGGCGGACTTTTCCGTGACACTTAGGTTTTTGTCTGTCGTGTGCACAGCTTAAGCCTTAGGAGCCGCCCCTTAGCTGTTGCTTCTCTTGGTACGTAAGGCAGGCACTTAAAGAGACTTTTAGGACACCAGTTAGAATTGATTACTGATTTTCATAGCTGTTTGTTTCAAAATAGTCCGGTTCGGTTTAGGTCACCTTTCCCGGGAGAAAAGCGGAAGCTGGCCGCTGACCTGATCGTGTACTTGAGAGAATGCAGTCTTTCCAGAGGAACCCGTCTCCCCTTGCCACCTTAGTGAAGCATAACGCGGCTAACTTCCACCACGTACGCCGCCACGGAAACGCTGCGCGTCGATTCCCGGTCCCCGGCACCCGAACCGGCGGCTCCCGCTTTCCCGGGCGGCGACGCTTTGCCGACGTTCCGCGCGAAGCACGCGCCGCCGGCTCTCTGAGGCCGGAAAACGGCTCTTCTACCGACCGGGACGGTTTCGCTTTGGAAGTAGGTTTTCAGGGCAAGAGCTGACAGAAATCTTCACCTTTATAAATTGAGTGCCTGACCGAATTGAGCACAGATCAGACGGAAGAGATGACAAACGCCGAGGCCTCTCCTAGGGAACGCCGGAGCGCTGCCGTTCCGGACGCCGCGTTTCCGGTCCGGTGCTGCTGCAGACATCCTTTACTAATTGCTTGCAAATAGATTTCTGGAGCATCGGGAGGAAGATCAAGTCCTCGCGTTCTTCGGAAAGATTTTTGTGCTAGCCTAGAGGCCTAAGACAGAAATACACCGTCACCGCTACTCGCTCTCGTCCTCGCCGCCAAACACCGATACAATTTTTGGAGGGACGCCAGCTTTGCGAAGGCTCCGCTCTTCTCGGCTCCCCAGAGAGCGACCGTCGTTCTTTTGTAGATGTCGCGTCGCTTTTTCAGACAGCCGCGTGACGAAAGACTAGAAAAGCTCGATACCGCCTTCCTTCAAAACCCGGCTGCTTTAAAGTCCGGTGATCTTAAAAGTGCTATTCGGGGCCATCTGAATAAAGAATATTCCAGTATTGGATCTGCCTTTGAACGTCTGATAGCGTGACACCTTTGTCGCTGTCGGGCTAAGGCCCTCGTTGCACCGGCTACTTTGCGGAAAGCCCTCCCTCTCTTTCTCTCTCCTCCCGCGAGAACTCGTACGTCGTCGGAACAAGTATCTCGCGTATCTACGAGCATCGGGAAGATCCTCGGGTTCCGTTCTACGCTGCGTCGTAGGACGAAACGCTTCGCTTTTGTGGCGCGTGACGAATTTAACGCAAAAGTCAACAACAACCTTTACTCTTCCCATCAAAAAACAAGTTTCTGACTTTTAAATTCCTAGCGACAGGAGGACCGGCAGACTTAGCCCGACGGGATTTCCTCCGTACGCGTCTACGCGTTCTGAGCCGGCGGAAGCGATCGACCGCGAAGCGATTTAGCCGCGACGAAACTGCGAAGAACGGTATTAGGCTGTCTCGGTTCTACAGGGAGCAATGTTTTCTGCAGACAAAATGAAGAAGGGGGACAGATCTATGCCTCGAAAATGATAGTTTCTTCATTTTTCTTTCAGCCTTTTAAGAAGTCTTTCTTCATTCTCAGAATAAATACAGCATTTTTCAAGCAAAAAAAAAAAAAAAAAAGGAAATCCAGGCAAAAGTGACAAACAGAAGAACGGAGGGGTTTACCGGACTGCCACCTTAACCGCAGAGAGAAAAAAAACCTCTCCGTGAGAAACGAGCCCGTGACTGAGTAGCGTTAACACAGGTACGCGAATTCCACGCTTGTCTTCAGTTACGGCTTGACGGTATCGGTCCTCGGGAGCAATACGAGACAAGCTCCGAAAACCGTTCGGAGCGTTCGCTGGCCTGCAGTAATTGCCTTTTCCCCCCTCCTCTTCTGACAAACTGAAAATGCGAAATGCTGCTTTTCAATACAGTACCATTTGGTGGCATGAGAATGAAGGAACAGCCTCTTAGGAAGACCTCTGGCGGGTTACTTTCCTCGGATAGGTCTTCTCTGATCCGACGGCATTCTTTTTCTCCCAAGGCTTCAAATTGGCCTCTTTGGAGGAAGAAGACGGGATTAGGATAGCCTAGGTAGTACACGGGAAGACAATGACTTTGGTTAATCCTCACTCTTGCACATCAGACTCTAGATGAACGGTTCCAGCTCGCCCTGTTCCTAAAGCTTGGGTTATGGCTTTAAAAATTGACATCGTCCTACGGAAGAAAGACCACCACGTATGAAAGCGTTAGTTTAAGGTGAACAGATAACAGTGCGTGATAAATGCAGGCTGCCGTCGGAGGGAGTGGATTTTTTTCTGCTGCTTTCAGACCCCGATGCCCGTAGTCGCCGATTAGAGGAGACGGAGGTCCTTCCAGAAGAGGCCGGGTGCCGACGGACGGCTTCAGTGCCTGAGGGTGCTGGACGCCCTGAAGTAGGAAAGGAACTTGTAGCAGAGGCTCACCACAAAGTACCAGACGTTTCGAGCCATCTGTGACCTCGCAATGAAAATGCGCCAGACGATCACAAGAAGGGTGGTGTTGAACGCGTATCGGATGTTCCTCAGCCTGAAGAAGAGAAAGAGGCATCTCACAGAGTTGGAAAACGACAACGAAAGCTTGCTTCGGCCGCCACGGCTAACCTCGGGCAAAATCCCGTGACCTAGCGGCCCTTGGGCACTTGGCTGTTCCTGCCGGAGCGAGGACGCTGTGCCTCGCCAGTCCCTACTCTCTTGCCAAGGACTTTGTTGACCTTGGGGTGCAGAATCATAGAATCGCCCAGGTTGGAAGAGACCTCCGAGATCATCCAGTCCAACCTAGCGCCCGGCCCTAGCCAGTCGACTAGACGGTGGCACTAAGTGCCTCGTCCGGGCTTTCCTCGAACGCCTCCAGGGACGGCGATTCCACCGCCTCCCTGGGCAGCCCGATCCAATGCCGATCGCTCTCTCTGGCGACAACTCCCTCCTGACATCCAGCCTATACTTCCCCCGCCACAACTCGAGACTGCGTCCCCTCGTTCCGTTGCCGGTTGCCTGGGAGAAGAGACCGACCCCACCTGGCTACAACCTCCCTTCGGGTAGTTGTAGACAGCAGTGAGGTTCCCCCCGAGCCTCCTCTCCTTAAGGCTAAGCACCCCCAGCTCCCTCAGCCCCTCCTCGTAGGGTTCCTGTTCCAGGCCTTTCAACAGCTTTGTCGCCCTTCTCCGGACACGTTCCGGCACCTCAACGTCTCTCTTGAATTGAGGAGCCCAGAACTGCACACGGGACTCGAGGTATGGCCCGGGCAGAATAACCTCCCTCGTCCTACTGGCCACAGCGTTCCCGATCCGCGCCACGATGCCGTTTGCTCTCTCGGCCACCTGGCCACGCTGCTGGCTCCTTTTCAGCTACTATCCACCGGTACCCCCGGGTTCCTTTCTTCCCGGCTACTCTCCAGCCACTCTGTCCCCAGCCTGTAGCGCTGCTCGGGGTTCTCGCGGCCGACGCGTAGAACCCTGCACTTGGCCTCGTTAAATCTCGTCCCGTTAGCTAAGGGAACGGGTGGAATACCTGCATTGCGAGTCTCTCACGTTCTCTGTACTCTCCTTCCAAACCAGAAAAGAAGTCATGCTGAGAGGTTTCTTTTCTTTGTGGCACCTTTGATTTGGTATATCGGCAATTTTTACTTTGCAGCACTGGTGCTAGGCTAGAGGACCTTTGCCGGAGCTGAGGAGTAAGGTTCTCCCGTTAGGGTGAATCCTTGCCTGTCGCGTCGAGAAATTACTCGATAGTCATCAAGGGTCCTCCCCTCTGCAGCACTGCAGCACTGAGGTTTTGGGCACGGGGGTGTGCGTGTGTCTCGCACCGTCCATTTAAACGGTACTATTGAGGCCCGAAGATGCTAATCGTCTCGCCATCCTCCTATCGAGCAGAATTTTCTGCAGCTCTCTATATCTCCCATTCCCGGTGCCTGACCGAGGCAAGGAAGCTTTATACCTTAATGTCCGCAGTTTGACTTTTGTAAGTGCGCTTTATTCTAGCAAACCGTTATCCCTAGTTTGGGCTACGAGGGAGTTACTGGCTCGCTACGGAGGTTCTTCTAAATATTTTACAGGTGACCCACGAACAAAACGCTCGTTTAGGATTCCTTGCTTTGGTGACAGCCTCATTTATGCTTCTAGCATTTACGGTGCGCAAGAACGGTTTTCTCGGGCGCTTACTCCGACCGAGCTCCTCCTTCTCGTTTTGCCTGCACGTCTCAGTGAAACGTCTGGAGAAGACAGGAGGAGCGCAGTCTTTAACTGAATAGGAGGACGGCCTCAAACTGCTCAATCACACGCTCTTCTGTCACCGAGGACCAAACGGCACAAGCTCTCTACCGATTTGGGAGATTTTTTACCCGTTCCCCCCCCCTCCCAAGCAATTAAGACGCTTGAGCTTTACAATGACATTTAACATCGTAACGCTCCTGAGGCTTTTTATGCATTGCCTTTGAATTGCTATGCGCTTCCAGGAGCTTCGCTTCGCTAAATCTACATCTGACCCTTTTCTATCGTAACTCTGACTGACAAAGGTCTCCCGCGTTCCTTTTTCCCTCTGATGCGCTGCAGCCGCATCGTCGGGAAGGAACGATACCTACAACTACGCTGCGTTTATCTCCGTATCCTTCGACGAGGATCGTTTCAGCGCAGGGAGAATAATTTCCTTCCAAAGTCATTCGGGGTAGCCAAGAACTCCTGCCCTTATCGCCGGGTACGACTTACTTTCGTAAGTGCTGCCTTGCTGCCGGAATGCCAGCCATGTCTTCGTTCAGCAAGTACTTCTTAGCGCCTAGGCAGTAGCTTTCAATGTATTCTGACCAGTGCAGCTGACGAACATCGAAGTTGTATAACTAGGATTTAAAGACAAAAACCAGTAGTTACATACCCAAGTTCAAAACGAGCTGAATTCAAGCATAAATGCTTCACTGGCCTCCGTGAATCCAGGTGATTCGTGGTTAGCCCGCTCCCCCTTCCTGCATACAGGTCTATAAAAGCAGGGGGGGACTCGCTGTTCTTCCTCGCGGCCTCCCCGCTTACCAGCATCACCGTCCCGTTCCCGGTTCTCCTCGTTTTACCACGCGGCCGTCGCCCACGGGGCGGACAAACCCGTTACCGTCCAAAATTCCGGTTGTATTTACGCATTTTGGATTTGTCTTCCCTGTACCTTTTTACCTTTCCCACCTCAGATGCCTTTTTTTTGATTTATTGTTAAATTTTCCTTTTAACTTCCATATCAGAGCGAGATTATTTCTTTGGGTGTGCTTACCCTTTTCCTCTGTCTACATCTAGTTCCTTTCTTCTGCGAAAGAAGGGGCAAGAGGGAAGGGCACTCTAAAAACAATTGCTCTTGCCTCTATCAAACGTATTTGAGTCTCTGGGAATTTTAATTCGAACCGAGACACTCCTATCATACCATTTAGGTTCCCTTTACATCTGCTGTACTCGCAGCAGTGCCAGTGCCCTTAGAATTTGCTGCATGTACTCTCTCTGCAGGTTAGAAAAGGAAACTCCTGATTCTACTCCCAGGCATCTGCAAAAACCTCCTGATTTTTCCATCTGTCTGACGTCAATGCCCAAGTACCTCTCTGCAAGGAGATACTGACCGACGTTGCGTTCGAGCGTATCGCAGATCTCCTCCCCGTACTCCATCGGTCTTTCGGTTACGATGCCATTCTTGAGGAATGGCATTTGAAACCTATAAAGACTACAACGGAGCTGGGCATCCTGCAAACTAATTGCTCTTTGGGGACTTTAACCGGGAACCTTTTTTCATAGCGTTCAGGGTTAGAGTCTACGTGTTACTGCAGCTAATGCAGTTTCCCTGCGCAGTGCCCGTTAAAACCTTTCGGGCAATTTCCATCCTAGCTCGTCCGCCGCGACTGCTCCGTTCCTTGCCGAGACTCCGGTGACCGAGCTATCTCGGAAGAATGAACGATACACCTCAGGAGACAACATTCTACTGTAACAGAAAGAAGTCTCCTGGTAAGTTCTTTAATAAACAAGGGGAAAATAACTTATTTCACATTGAAGTCATTCCAGTAACGTGAATGCCATTTAAAAGCTCAACAATACACCAAAACTAACCGCTGCGGATGAACGGAACCGGAGATCGGCGATCCGTTTCCCGCACATACTTGCCTTTTTGTCCTCTGTGTTAAGGTGACTCATTAACATATTCATATTATCCGAAGACCAATCCCAGGACTGGGTGGAGAAATACTGCAGGAGCATCATAGACTTGTGCAGCCGATTGATAATCTTCATCATTCTGAAACAGAGCGGGACGTCAGAGGTGGATACGCAATGCGACCTTACGCAAAAGCTGTCGGTTTGCCCTGTACGTGTTTTCACCAGTCCGGAATAGAAACCGCGGTTCCCGGTGAGCGCTGCATCGGTGCTCGCCGGGCTGAGAAGCCGCTCACCAAACCTAACTGCTTCGGGAAGAATTTCTTCCTAATATCTACTCTAAAGCTACCCTCTTTCAGTTTAGGACCGTTACCGCTCCTCCGATCGCTATACTCCCTCGTAAAAAGTCCTTTCCTTTCACAGAATCGCAGCATCGATGAGGTTGGAGTCAAACCTTTATCGCCTAACACCTCCTCGTTAACTAAACCGCGGCACTAAGTGCCTCGGCCAGCCTCATTTTACACACCCTCAGGGATGGCGACTCCGCCGCTTCCCCGGGCAGCCCGTTCCGAATCTAATCACCGTTTCTACGAAGAACTTCATTCTAACATCCAGCCTAAACGTGCCCTGGCGCACCTCGAGGCTGCGTCCCCTCCTCTGTCCCCGGTTGCCCGGGAGCAGAGACCAACTGTGCCGGTGTGAGGCTAAGTGGAACGTTTTAATCAGAGAAATTAACTAGATCGTCGGCTACGAAAAGAAAATCATAGCGACGTCCGTGCCGCCCGCTGTTTTTGCTTAGCGATATAAAACCCGAGCAACGGTCACAAAGTCAGTCAGTCTCCGGCCGCCGTCTGCCGTATTAACTGTCCTGCCTGAATCTGCGTAACCTCATCTCATCGTTCTCCTTCTTGCCGTCGGCTTTACTTTTGCGGCTCGCCCCTGCGTGTAAGCCTTCTGAGATAAGGGAGGGGGTGGGAAGACGGAAGGGACTTAGTTTGGAGCCCTCCCGGGCCGTCTGGCCGTTCAGGAGGGATTCTGCATTTCCGGATTACTTCTAACTCGTACGTAACGGTATGCGGTCGGAAATACCTGCACGTATTGCGCGTATATGCTTGTAAGTCGGCGCGTACGCTGCAAAATATAGCTTCACCCTTAACTTCTAGCCGGCTGAGTCGGTCCGCTGGATTGCGTCTGCAGGAGGGGAACTCTCAAACCACCACACCGACCGCCACCTGGCTACAACCTCCTTTCAGATAGTTGTAGAGGGCAATATTATCTACCCTAAGCCTCCTCTTCTCCGGGACGAATGACCCCAGCTTACTCGGACACTCCTTGTAGGGCTCCTCATATCCTTCCTGCAGGCCCACTCTAAGTACTAGACGGTCTCTAAAAGGTCCCTCTGGAGGCTTCCCCGGGATAAACGACTCCAAATCTCTCAGCCTGCCCTCACTGGAGCGGTACCACAGCCCCCAGTTATCTTTGCGGTCCTCCTCTGGATCTGCTTGAGCAGGTCCACGTCTTTATTTGGACTCCCCAGAGTTAGACAACAGTTCTCCAGGCAGGGTCTCACAAAAGCAGAGTAGAGGGACAGAATGACCTCCCTCGATCTGCTGGTCACACTCCTTTTGATTCAGCCCAGGATGCGGTTGGCTTTCTGGGCCAGCTCGTACTCATTTTTTTTTAGACCCCGACACCCCCGAATCTCCCTCTGCAGGTGTGTTCTCAATCCACTCATCACCTGGTCTGTAACCGTGCTTGGGACTGCCCTGACTCAGGTGTGAGACCTTACGGTTTGCCTTACCGAACCTGCCGAGGCTCACGTGGGCCCAGCTCTAGAATATCTCTTAGTTTTAAAGGCCGTTCCTTTCCCTGTGTAAGGCAGCGTCAGTCCGCAGCGTCCGTCGTTATACGTGAAGGGGCTGACGGTATGCGCTCCCGGTCTACGATGACCTTGAAAATCATCCAAGTCCAAGGCGTTTATTTTGGGAGGCATGAGGAACTCTTTGCATTTCTTGCTGTCCCGGTAGAGGCGAAAGCTGCTTCGGGGGGACGTCTGCTTAACGGGGACTTTGGAAATTAAGTTCAGGTCTCTCAGGTGTCTTGAGCCATTTTGTGTACGAGCGGAGGTGGCGGTAACGCCGTTCTGCCTTGCAGCATTGTTTTCCGGTTCTCCCAACGGTCAGAGCACAAAATGGCTCTGGGAGGCAGCTGTTTTAAAGCGTGACGTTCGGCACTCGGTCGGTTTTGAGAGGACACAACGTTCTCTCGGACCGGGTAAGGGCAAGAGAGAGCATCGAAAGGCTGATTTCTTTAGAAAAACAGAGCTATTTTCATGAGAAACGTTGAGCTGCCCAGAGGGTTGCGCGCTTGCCGTGACAAATAAAAGGCGGCAGTCCGGGGAAGAACGGTGCCAGACTGGCCTCTCCGGGTGCAGACGTGACTGCCGCGACGATAAGCGCTAAGCGCGGCAGAAAAGACGCGGCGAGTACAGCGAAAGGGAACTACGCGGCTACCCGAAACGAGCTCTAAGAGCACCAAAACTTCACATAGACGCTGCTACTCAGAATTAAATCAGAGAATCGCAGAATGTCAGGGGCTCGAAGGGACCTCCAAAGACCATCTACTCCAAGCTCGCTGCCAGAACGGCATCAGCTATATACCTCGTCGTACAAGAACGCATCCGGGTGGATCTTGAATATCTCCAGAGAGGGAGACTCCACGACCCCCCTGGGCGGCCCGTTCCAGTGTTCTCCCACCCTCACAGAGAAAAAATTCCTCCTCGTGTTTCCATGGAAATTCCTATGCCTCAACTTCTACCCATTGCCCCTTGTCCTGTCATTGGCCGTCGGTGAGCAGAGCCTGGCTCCAGCCTCTTGGCACTCACCATTTACATATATATAAACATTGATGAGGTCACCCCTCGGTCTCCTCCTCTCCGAGCTAAAGAGCCTCAGCTTCCTCAGTCTCTCCTCATACGGAAGATGTTCCATTCCCTTAGTCACCTTTGTGGCTCCGTGCCGGACTCTCTCGAGCACTTCTACGCCCTTCTCCAATTAAGGTGGCTTTCATTTTAGAAGCAAAGCGCTCCGGGAGATTAAGAGAACCCAGACTCTACGCAGTTATGTGCACGCCGGTTGAACGTATTTCACCTAAACTACTTCAAACTTACTCCACGTTCATGTCTCCAGTTGTGCCTGTGCGGGCAAGTAGGATGGGGCAAAGCTTCGTGACTATTTTCACTGTCTTTTAGGAACTTGGAAAACAAAGCGCATGGCTAGTTTGTAAAGATCTGAAGTTGCCCCTTGAACCAGATCCCCAAAATTATCAAAGGTTTTGAAGTGCTTAGAGCTAATGGAATCGGTCAGAAAAAAAATTAATCACGATTCGACTGTGCATCTCTACTTCTGTTTTTCAGTAGACTATCCGCACAGCCTCCTACCAACGTGGGCGGAATAGCCCCGATTGTAGATCTACCCAAAAGACCGTATTTTAGCGGCTAAGAGTCAAAAAGAGAAATGAGGCATCCAAAAAGGCACACGTGGAAACCGTGTTTCCTGTTAACTGAGCTCAAACTTTCAAAACGCTGGGCGATTTGGCTGAAGGAACGGTCCACCGAAAAGTATCAACTGAGTATGGAAAATCTGATCCTCCACTGTGAAGGAAGTGAGAGGAATAAAGCAAGTATTAGCCGATAGCCTCAGGAGTTAGTCTTCAGAAATGCGTCTCGCATTCCAGAACACTGTTTACGGCGATGATTTCTTTGCTCCCGTACCGTGTCTTGCGTGAGCCGATTCTCGGGTGCAACGGATTGCCCTAGGAGACCGCTAATGACATAAAGCGCATTATTTCCCAAGTCACGGACGGATGTGCAGCAGTAACAGTAAACCGTTCAGGGCAGCTTTGCTAGACAGCAGGCAATTTATGTGAAATGCGCCAGCACTTAAAGTAAGCTTCTCAGGAAAGGCAATATATAACAGTCTGGAACCGAAAGATGAGTCCTGTACCTACCCTTTGGTAGACGGGGTACCGCATGCGATAACTAAACAAAGAACTAGGACCCAGTTCCCCCAAAACAACTCCGCTATTCGCATCACCGAAGGTCACGGGCTGGCCTTTGCTAAACATTAGACTTGCAAAACCACAACCAGCTCCCAGATTAACTATTCCATATGACAGCCCGTCGCTTCACGGTACGGCGAACGTGGATACAGCAGAGGATCGAAGCGGCCCAAGTCTCGGTCCGGGTAAAGAACTTTCTCCTTTCTGCTGGCAAACCTGACCCAGGGTCACGAAGAGATTCAAGAAACTGCCCTGAAGATGGCTTTGTACTTCGACAGATGGGCACGCCAAGAAGACAGTTAGGCCTAGGTGCTCTGTTTGAGGCAGAGGGATGAGGGGAAATATTAAAGCAAGTTCTGCGACACCTTCAGCCTTTTTTTAGTTTGTTTGTTCGGTTTCGTGCGGTTTACTGCCCTTATACCGTAAGGGACTTCCTTTTAGGTGGCCACGATGAAAGAAAGAATGAGTTGCTGCTACGCTTTCTATGACGCGGCAGTTATACCTGGGTGAGCTTATGTAGTGCGTAAAAAGAAAATGGGGAATTATACTTATGACACGAACAATTTTTTTTAACACAGGAAAAATGAAGACTCTGTTAACCGAAGTTGATCGCTGAGCCGTGTTTGCTCAAGTTGCAAATCAGAAGATACCTTTCTCAGCATGACTTCATGTTGAGCTCTAGTTGAAATTCAAGTACAGTATCCCAGCCGATGCCCATTGGCTGCTTAGGCCAACCAGCTTTAGGAAAAGAAACGTCAATTGCAACGGCAGTGCCAAGACCTTACTGCAGCCTGTTTTAAAAGAGTTTGGAGATGCCAGCTGTGCGAGTTCGAGCCTAGCTGGCCTATTTTAGTGAGAGGAATTAGATTATAGGCTGTGGAAAGGAAGCAGTGGTGACGTCTTCCTTCACTCGTAGGCTTGCTGAGACGTATAACACCAAGAACGTAAATATAGATAGCACATTTGCTCTCTGGCTCCGGCTGCACGCGGTTCCCTCTCTAACTTGCTGCCTAACAAATCCGTCCGTTTCCCGACCCCCCCGGCCGATCCTCCAAACTCACCTTGAACGTAAGGCGAAGTCTGGAGTAAGGTAGAGGGGTGGGAAAAAGGTGGAAGGGCGGTTGAGAGCCCCTCCTGGGGACTCTGGTTTCTGGGAAGGGGTGTTGTGTTTCTGTATTACTTTTTAACTTGTATATTTCTGCATATAGATGTAGATATGTTGTACGTATCTGTCTGTATATTGCGCTAAGCTGTAAATATAGCTTCATTCTGCAGTTTCCAGATCAGCTAAGTCTAGTCTGAGTGATTTTCACAAGTGTGGGGAGGCAGGTAACACTCAAACCGCCACATCGGCCTACTGCTGCTCATACCCGCTTTACCTCTACCTCTGCACTGATTCTTGCCTCCTGGATAACCCTAAGTCTTTTCATGGATCAATTTCCCTCTGCAGCAGAATGCAAGAGAGAAAGCAGAGCGATACATCATCCGTGAATTTCCCTGCAGACAGCTGAAGCCAGCTTTCTAAGCAGCAGAGGAGCATAGAGCAGCTGACATCAACACGGTGCTGCCACACTGTTCTTGTGCTGCACAACAAATCCTCCCCGGTGGTTACAGGGAGTAAAGGAGGATGTTGGCTGAGTTCTGCTACTTATACCAGGATTTCCTCCACACAGGACCTGCATGTCCCACCTTCCTCCTTGTCGAGGCTCAAATAATGGTCACGTAATGGTAAACCGTCCTACAGGCTGGGGACAGAGTGGCTGGAGAGCAGCCAGGAGGAAAGGGACCTGGCGATACTGGTGGATAGTAGGCTGAAGATGAGCCAGCAGTGTGCCCAGGTGGCCAAGAAGGCCAATGGCATCCTGGCCTGTATCAGGAACAGTGTGGCCAGTAGGACGAGGGAGGTTCTTCTTCCCCTGTACTCAACACTGGTCAGGCCACACCTTGAGTGCTGTGTCCAGTTCTGGGCTCCTCAACTCAAGAGATATGTTGAGGTGCTGCAAAGTGTCCAGAGAAGAGCAACAAAGCTGGTGAGGGGCCTAGAACACAAACCCTATGAGGAGAGGCTGAGGGAGCTGGGGTTGTTTAGCCTGGAGAAGAGGAGGCTCAGGGCAGACCTCACTGCTGTCTACAACTACCTGAAGGGTGGTTGTAGCCAGGTGGGGGTTGGTCTCTTCTCCCAGGTGACCAGCAACAGGACAAGGGGACACAGCCTCAAGTTGTGCCGAGGGAAGTATAGGCTGGATGTTAGGAGGAAGTTCTTCACAGAGAGGGTGATTTGCCATTGGAATGAGCTGCCCAAGGAGGTGGAGGAGTCAGCGTCCCTGGGGGTGTTCAAGAAAAGACTGGATGAGGCAACTTAGTGCCATGGTTTATAGTTGACTGGCTAGGGCTGGGTGATAGGTTGGACTGGATGATCTTGGAGGTCTCTTCCAACCTGACTGATTCTATTCTATTCTATTCTATTCTATTCTATTCTATTCTATTCTATTCTATTCTATATACAACTCAGAATTTAGTCACGCTCAGAAATGACTGCTTTCTAGATTCGCAAAGGTGGCAGCCTCGCTACGGAGAGGGCAGCGTAACTAACAGCCCTCCTCTTCTGTCTCAGGAACCTCTGAAGTGTGTGAAGCTGAGTTTAAAGAAGAAGCCTCATCCCTGGAAGTTTTAAAGGCCAGGCTGGATGGAACTCTAATCAACTTGATCTTCTGTGAGGTGTCCCTGCCCATGGCAGGGGGGTTGGAGCTAGATGATGCTTGAGGTCTCTTCCAGCCCTAACGATTCTGTGATTCTACGATTTGCTGTCCCTCGGGTACTAGAAAGTGTGGGAACCCTGGACTGCAGTTTGCTCAAAAAGAAAAGGAGCCATGTAACTATCTCCTCAAGACAAAGAGACGGGAAGAAGACGCCCAGATGAGGCAGCCATTTCTCAGAGACCTGCTCTCCAGAACAGTGGCAGGTGTGCAGTAAGCTGCAGGCGTGTGGCATCTTACCTGGGCTTTCTCCCCGTGAGCCTCATGTACAGGTCGTAGAGTATGGCAGGTGCCTTGTGACTGACAGTTACCCAGTACTGGTTTATCAGGTAGTTGGACGTCAAGTGCGCATTGGGCGTTCGGAAGGCCTGCTCCAGCGGGTTCCTCTTGAACGTGGACATGACGTAGCGCTCTGCAAGGGAACGGGCGCTCAGCTTAATGCCGGGCACTGAGCGTCAGCTGAGCTGGCACAGCCAGACTGACACCACGCAGTAACGCCCAAGTTACGGTGCTTAACATGCTCGGGCTAGAGTTCTGTGACCTATGTAACGGGGCTTGGACAAGATCGTCTCACGGTCCCCCTTCTGGCACTGAAATCGGTGACTCCATCCGTTGCCTATTTGAAACACAATCTGACTCTAG
Organism: Tricholaema leucomelas; assembly: GCA_013400475.1. Lineage (NCBI taxonomy): Eukaryota > Metazoa > Chordata > Aves > Piciformes > Lybiidae > Tricholaema lacrymosa > Tricholaema leucomelas. Next base: position 565,593 of record WAAF01020584.1, read on the forward strand.
GCTTAACAGCGGCAGACAAAAACCTTGTTAGAAAAAGCAAGCGGTTGTAGCTCAAAAGGCTTCAAACAGGAACTGCAATTCTGCTTTCACCTGCAGTAAATGCAAAAAGAAACTGCTGTTAACACACGTTCAGATCACTGAAAGCAGAGTTTGCGCTGCTAGCGTGAAGTACCAATGACGTTTTTAACTTCTACTCAGGTTTTCAAAAGGGCTGATGTCAGTATTAGTCTGAGTCAGGGACAGGCTGCTTATACACGTAGGGTGCTGCTGCTTCCAGAAGGACTCATTATATCCTTTCCAGCTCTATCTGACACAACACCAAAAACCTCAGCTCGCGTTCGGATGAGCGCTAAAGCGACAACTTGTCTTGAATTCTTAAGTTGAAAACTAGCGTTAGGGTGGTGATTTTTCACTCCCTTTGCATATTAGGGCACAGAATATGCCGGGTCTGATTCTGAGCTCTTGCAATGGCAGAATGCTGCAGAAGGGGCATCTACGTGTGCCTATCTGGGGCATTTGCGTATTGCAGAGGCTTAATAGAGCTGCAGCGTAAGACTGACTGTATGACTATCATCCCAGGGACTGGTAAACAGATGGTGCTCCTATTCCCGAGCACCAGTGAGCTCAACAAAGAATATGGATGTTTAAGCATAATTTCCTAACTGGAGACATATTTTGCAACAACTCTCTTCTAGATCCCATTCTGCCTCACTCCAAGCTCATCATCTTTGTACTCAAAATGTTCCCATCTCAGACACTTCTGTTCCCTACCCAGTCACAGTTTCTTTCCTTTCTCCTTTCCTTTCCTTTCTTCTTTCCTTTCCTTTCTCCCTTCCTTTCCTTTCTCCTTTCCCCTTTCCTTCTCTTCTGCCGAAAAATCTCTATTCTGTTGCGTTCAGGTCTCCCACAGCTTGCCCTTGTGCAAGTCTCCCTAACCGGGTAGCCCACGTCCTCCCCTCTGCAAACACAGCGCTTGATTTGCACTAAAATTTTCAGTTTCATACCGCATGACTCCCATTCCCCACCCTTGATGCTCAACAGCTTCCACTCTCTCCCGTCACACAACCCTTCACCTCAATGACCAGTTACAGACCCTGTGCCAGTTCAGCTTCCCAAGTCTCCTTGAACAGGCTCTCCTTCCATCTTCTGATTCTATGTCTCCTGTATGTTACCATCAAACAGCTTCTTTCATGATGAAGAAAACGGAAAATTCTGAAAAAGCTGTGGAAACACTGGAGCTAAAGACCTGGACTCAACTACTTCATCCTGAAAAATCAGCAGAGCTAACACACACTTGGAAACTGGCTTTTAAACAGAGATGGTGACACAATGCTAGGAGCAGATGCTGCTCCGCTGCGAAGGAAGGAAATGGTGAGTTGCGTTTGGTCGTTCTGTGCAGGCGCCGGAGCGCTCAGTGGTAACTCCCATTGAAGACAGATCGCGGCTCTGAAAGGCCCGGTGGAAGTGCGTGCCGTGATACTGGCTGCCAAAGAAGGAGTTAAGAAATTCTATCACAAATAGAATGACTTTTGAACTGCGAGTATTTACCAAAAAGAAACTGGTAGGAGGCTCGATTGAAAATTCAGAGTGGGTGGTCACAGTCATTACATCCTAATGCAAGAAATCTTTCCCAAACCATACGTTTTACTCTTCACCCTAATTCCTATTCATGAACTTACACCTAGTATCCCTCTGCAGCCAGCCGATCTCTGGAAAATTGTGGATACGACTTGCGGTAGAAAAAGCTCCCACAGTGTCACCCAGGGAGAAAACTTTGCCTTCAGCCTCATCGCGCAGCTGAACAGCTTATGCGAACTTCTTCTGCCCTCGGATGATTTCGTTAGAAAATCCAGAGCGATCGGCCAAGTATCAGAGTAAGGTCAGTTACAATGCATTAATACGTAGTTCTTTCTCCAGAGAAAGGGCACCGAAAACGGTTTAAGAAAGGTTAACCTCAGGTAGTAGTGCTAAGGTGGCTGTTGCCTGAAGAGCTCTGCATTTAGTCCCGGGAAAAAGCCATAGAAGATCTGACACTTCACATTCTGAAGGCTGGCTGCGCCTTCCAACAGTCAGCCGCGAAGCCTCCCCCCTTCCCGCGGCTGTGGCCAAACGCACTGCGATCAGCGTGTTCTTCGGGCAGCCCGTTTGCCTTCTCGAGTCTACATCGATTGTTTCTGCTCAGAATTTTCTTCAGAGAAAAGGGAAGAAAGGCTATTCTACTTCCTTAATACCTTAGTTTTCAGTCACTACCAAAGCTGCCCGAGGGGTTTCAATGCGCACGCCCCCACCCCCAAAGTCAGAAAAGGTTCTCGGTCAGATGTTCGGTTACAGCTAGGCAGAGCATCTTCCCACACAATTAAGGGGCTGGTTTTCTATTCCTTTTCCCACCACTTTAACACCTCAGTGCAGCAAAGCACAGGCTTTGCCGGGTCGTTAGGTGATTACGCTCACAATGAAAACCGAATAGGTCTTTTCCCGAGCTGAAAGCCCAGCAGCAGTAGCTTTTTCTCACAGGACGGCTCAGCGGGGCCTCCCAGGCAGAGTTTTAACGGCAGATGCTTAATGCCACTTAAATATAGGAAACCACCTTTTCAAAGCCTGCCCAAGCCTTGCTATTGATGCTTGACACCTTTTAGCTTTAAATTAGACCTTACCCATTTCTCCCCAGAAGAAAGGGTTGATTCCACCCGTTGTGCAGTTGAACACCAACGTGTTTTTCGGTCTGGAAAAGAGAAGGAAGCATTACTTTTAAGGTGTGAAGAAAAGCACCCAAAGCTTTCTTAACGAAGCACCACCGTTAGCAGCCCAAGAAGTCGTAACATCAGCTCATAAAAAAACGCAGAAGAAAAAAAAACAAGCCTTTTTCATAAATATAAACCACGAAGTTTTGGTAGGGTTCAGCCAGACTCCAGAAAGCATATGAAGTTAAATGAAGACAGATGGGGTTAAAGAAGAATCGTCCTTATATCGCCTTTCAAAAATTGTAAAAGCAGTAAGCAAAGCACATTGATGACTTTCTGATTTTTTCTTTTCATAGCTTCTCTTCATATACTGCAAATAATTGCCCCAAATCAGCCTCAGGGACACACTGTGTATTTCACGATCACTTTGTGGTATGATTTGTGTTACTTTGAAATTCCATTTGTTTGGGTGGTGATTATTAAGTCTATCCGTTTCACCAGAATTCTTACTTTAATACCAACTAAAGTTTGGTTGTTATTTGGGTGTGGAAATAAACACAGCTCACAGCGGGTTGATTTCTTCCTTTGCTGTAAGGCAGGACATCGTCAGACTGCTTTTCTGTTCTAAGCCTGCCTTGCCGAGGGCGCAAAGGATGCCATCGATACAGCGTTTTTCTTATTCCCGATTAGCAGCCGGAGCAAAAATGCTACAAGAAGTAAGATCTGGCCCTGAACAGGGGTAACAGCTCGGTTCAAGGATGCAGCACTCTGTTTCTAGGCTGTCTGTGGTGCTCAGAGCCTTATTCCACTTGAAGTTGCCTATGAGGAACCTCCCTTCTAAAAACCCCTGTGACTGAAGCGACCAGGTGACAGGACCCTTAAACTGGAGGTACTGGGATAGGAAATCTCTCACAGTACTGCCCGAAAGCTGCAGATGAATAATGTAGAGTTTAGGTGGTGCTTTTTCACGGAATGCTGTGAAATAATGGCATTTGACTGTATATTATAATCATTATTAATCCCTAGCAGACTCAAAGGGATGGCTAGGACTAACAGATGCGTCAAGCGGTGAATCCGTGACCTGCCGCGACTTTGAATCACCGAGTAGAAGTCTGGCAGAGCATTTACCATAAGTTAACACCAGTGCCTAACGTCAGGAACTCAGTATGGCAACTCGCTAAGGACTAGGGAGGTGGCGGAGTCACCGTCCCTGGAGGTGTTCAAGAAAACGCTGGATGAGGCGCTTAGTGCCATGGTCTAGTTGACTGGATAGGGCTGGCTGCTAGGTTGGACTGGATGATCTCGGAGGTCTCTTCCAACCTGGTTCATTCGATTCCATTCTATGCTAAACCCATTATGTGTCCATGCAGAAAACTCCCCTAGTGTAGAGCTTCTCTACTATATAGCGAAGATTGCAATTCTCTGTAAAGTTTTAGAACCTAATTTCCCTCAATAACGGCACCTGCCCTGAAGGACACTGACTTTCTAATTAGATGATTTGAAGAAAAAAAAGATAAAAATTGAAGCCATACATGCCACCCTTGATGGCAGCACCTAAACCTGAAACTCTCTTAGAGAAATCAATTTTACAGAAGGCTCAGTTTCTCAACTCTTGTGTACAGATTGCTAACCTCAGGGTTGTGCCCGACTAGACAAAGCTTTAAATCAAGTCGTCCAATAAACGAGTAGTTGTGTAGGAACCAGATTAAAAGCACGTATCTTCTGTCAATGAAAAGCTAACAAAATGGCAGCTCTCTTACCGTGGCCAGAGCCAGAAAGTCCACGGGTGCGCTGACACACCGCTCGTCAGCACATGTTCTGCTTTATGGACAAGCTGCAGCCCTTTTCATGCGGAGGCTCTCAGAAGTGTGTGTGGGGTGTGTCTGTGCGTAAAGGGAAGCTGTATTTATTTTTCCCAGGTCATGTGGTTTGCCTGTCACTGATGGGCAGGGATGAAACTCTGAGGAACATAAATCTGAAAGCTGGTGAGCCGTCCTCTATGATCTTTTCAGGATCTTCACATTTAGGTTACTGTATGCGGCCCTTCCTCTACTCGGCTCAGAGGGCTTACCCTGTCTCTCAAAGTCAACCATTTCTCTTTTTTATTTGCCAGGTATTGACTTCTCAGAGTTGCATAAACCTCCAGAATAATTCCCGTGGCTTACTCTGTAACACTTCCTAATGAACGTCTAAAGGTCAGAGTCAGAGGTTCACAGGAAAAGCTCTTCAATCGTTAATGTCACTTAAGCACGCCCTTCTCAACAACACAAAGAACGCTGTGGGTGTTTTTAAAATCACATCCCCTGTCATATGAGCCGTAATACAGTGTGCAGTGTTTTCCGAGGAAAACATGCAGAGCATTTGCACCAAGAAAAATCTAGAAGCCACTTGAACGGCGACTTAATGCAGCTGCCTGAGAAAAAGATGCCCAAAAATGGCTGCTGCGAAGCTGCAGTAAAGCTCTCGTCCTTAAGAAATTGTGACTTCTGAGAGACAGAGATGAGCTTACGTTGCGAGGAGAAACAGGTCTCACCTGTAACTTTAGAGATCCCCTAACTCTAAAGCCTGACTTCATCGTTTCTCTGTACTCTTAGTCCTGGCCAATCCAGGGGGGGAAAAAAAAGAAACCCGACCGAACAAAACATCGGTCAAAAAAAAAAAATCAGTCAACAAGGGCTCTTGCACAAGTTTTCAATTGATTCGAATGAATTAATTAATTAATTCCATTAAGGTTCCCTTTAAAGTCCTGGAGCAGGTATGCAATGCCCGAATCTGGCAAGACAGGAATGCCTTCTTACCTGTGCACTGCGATGTACCACCCAGCTGCGAGGGTGAGGTTGATGGCGACGTCTACTGGGATCATATCTGCCACCGCTTCGTTGTTGGCGATCACGGTCCGCAGAATCCCTTTGCCCGCCTGCAGGACAGAGCGAGATGGTCACTGACACAATGCCACGGTTAAGATTTCTTCAGCTGAGTTGAAGACAGAGCGTCATGTCAGCACTTCTCAAGCCTGGCACCTGCTGCGGAAGGTCGTTTGGTTTCTGTGAAAACAAATATGGGACTCGCCTGGATCCCACCGTTCTGCGTGTTCAGAGGAGGCCCAAGACACGATGGCGTCTGTGCCATGTGTAACGAGAAAAGCTGTGACTCTTGGCTAACTCAAGATGAAAGAAATACACCTAGGAAAGAAATATATTTCACATTTCTGAAGTAAAATTCCTGCCGATAGCTTAAGTTACGCTTTCTGAAGTGACACAGGCAGAGGTCTGCTTGTTCCTCAAAGATAATAGTCGCTTTGAAAATGACACAAATAGGCTTTCTGAAAAGTTTACTCCCTTGCCTTTGGATGTATTCACGCCTGCCTCTTTTCTACAGCTGTGTCAGTCACACACAAAGATGAAGTCAAACTATGGCCCCTGCCACAGTTTCACTTCACACACTAGGATGTGCTGCAAACGTCCCTGCATTCAGAGCAGTGTGTGATGGTCATACACATATGGATGACTTCACCATTTACTACTCTGCATTTAGTAAGGACTTCAGGTTTAAGTTTGTAAAGATACTTTTTACACTGGAAATGATTTTGTATTTCTTTTTCAGGTATGGCTTTATTTCTATTTACAGTTGCTGACTTGTTTCTGTTTAGCGAAACAGAAGCTACTGTAACTGAAGCCTCCAAAATAATTTGCAGGTCCGAGAGTGATGTTTCTGGACAGCCTTCCAGCTGAAGAGCTTTGGGGCCAGTCACTGTCCAGAACATGAATTACTCTGTGTTTCTGCCCTCCAGCTTCACTGCCTTGCAAGCAAAGAGGTCTTTTCACGTGTCACCCACAACAGCGAGACAAAATGCCTCAATTACAGTCCAGTGGAAATTTAATTAATTGAATTCTGGTTTCAATCAACAATGCTTCTTCTGCACAGCACCTGGTGCGCTTGCAGGCAAAAGAAACATAATTAGACTATCAAGAACAACTCCAAGTCTCACGTTTCATGAATATTTAAAAGAAATCTTTGTGGAATTAAATTATCAGACTCAAATATTGTAGTGGTGACCGAGGAAAGAAAAAACAAAACAGCTTGGCAAGGTCTGGAGTTTAGACTCTGCCCGGATGATCCCACACATCGTTTGCACCAAATCTGAGTCTGGTGGTTGCTCCCCTGCTTGGGTTAGCAGTGGTAAATCAGCATTTTAGTATGAAAGGGACTTGAATACACAAATGCCCAAACAGCATCCATTCTTCATGAAGGCTAATAAAGGCACTTGACCAATAAATACACACAGTTGACTGAGCCAGCTGGTTGTACTCACTCGAGCTTATGCGCCACTTACATGCTCAGGGTTTAATGTTCAAATTACCAAGGAGGATTTATCAATTCACCATATCCTGGCATATTCATTCAAATCATGTGTTTATTTCCCCCCCCCCCTCAGAAGACCAGTCAGCAGTGAGTAAAAGGTTGAGAGAGAATTATTTTAAAAGAAACTGACATGAACTGAAGCTAGCAACACTTTGTGAACACAGAGGATGTGTTGGGCAGTTTTTAACTGTTTATCTGAAACGGGGGTTAATTTATTTCATTTTGGTTTCAATCACCAAAGCTTCTCCCTACAGCACCTGGAGCAACTGCAGGCAAAAGAAACATAATTAGACTATCGAGAACAACTTCAACTTCCATATTTCATGAGTAATATTTAAAATAAACCTATCTATTTGTGGAATTAAATTATCAGATTCCAATATTTTATCTGAACCTGGAGTTTTAGATAAAAGCAGTAGCTAGGACACACCCACTAATTTCACTTGTCCTGTGGATTGCAGAAGCAACTGAAACAGTTTCTAATTATGCTTGACTTCAGTTATAAATCAGCTTTTTTAATAAGGTGATATTTGCCTTTCATTCTGCTCTCCTATGATTGTACACTACTCATCCTTTTATACACAGCATCAGGCTGATTACAATATAGTTCTTCCAAGGTAATCAAGTTGGACAAATCATGCACGAACAAATATATCTGCCGGTAGCTATACAGCATTATGCATAGACAAACAGTTCACGGTGGGGGTGGGGGGAAATCGGGCTTGACAGGGCTCTGAGCAACCTGATCTAGTTGGGGATGTCCCCATTTACTGCAGGGGAGTGCGGACTAGACGATCTTAAAAGGCTCCTTCCAACCCAATGCATTCAATGCTTCTATGATACGTTACATTGTAATGATTGTTTTTGTAGTACAAAGGAGTTTTTATCGAGACATTAATTATTTATCTCGTGGACTTGCTCCTTCTTGTTTCACACAGTCGGTATTGACAGCACTGTTAAGCAAGACTGCAGCGAAATTCTCCACGTTCCTGGCAGAGCCTGAGCTGTAAGTGAGGAGCATTATTTCAGTGCACTCTGCACGTGGAGAAATCCTGTATGAAGCAGCGACAAGTGAGTTTCTGTGGAGCGGTCACAACACTACAGCATCAGGCTTAGCAACAATACATACGAAGACAAAAGAAAGGAAAACAGTGCTGCCTTGTATTGATGGCATGGTAATCGGACCTGGAAAGTTAGCTTCTGTTAAAAGATTCGGGCTTTGACATATGTGAATTACTTTGGTTTTGAGGATGCATCTTTTGTCCTTTCTTTGAAAATTTGGCCAAATTTGTCCAAAACTTTTTTTTTTTTGCAGCGTTTTTTGAAACTGCAATTCACATTTAGTGAACCGGCAACATGAATGGTCTTTCAATCTCCTTTTCTTTTGAGCACAGCATAAATCGTCTTCTGGGTCATACAGGCATACAGATATATGGCAGGTGTGTGACATCTCTCTACGAGACTCTGAAAATTGCTCTGATTCTGTGCTTTTTCTACACAGTTTCTCAGTGGGGCTGCAGAGTAACTTCAGAGTTGCTCTTTAGTTACTCAAACTCCACTTTAAGGGCATCTTAAGGAGTAACTAGACGTACCGCAACAAATATTCCGCTTGTCCCATTGAAGCTGTCGATCCAACCCTGCAAAAACCAGAAGAATGATTACTAATGGCATGTTGCTTGCAGCCTTTGAAACTGTGAAAGGGCTACAGTGCTGTGGTGTAGACAAAGAAGCAACAAGACACCAGTTAAGATGGATGCCAGCCTATCTGGGACAGCTGCCAGGGAGATAACCAGTACCCAAATACCAGGGAGATAACAAAGTACCCAATGGATTTTCAACAGGGGATGCAATGTATTATAACTCATTCTGCCTGCACTTCACCCACCACCAACAGAATCTGATTTTGCTTTCATAAACTACTTCTTTCCCATAATAACCTGCCTACAGGAATAAAACCTAGCTTTAAACACTACAGTGTCTTGGTGCTGTCACACTTCCTGAAAACAGTCAGCATGTTGTGCATCCTCTGGCATACAACACACAGATGTCACCAAGACGGTTTTGATCATTACAGCTGGTTTGTAAGGTGAGGAAGAACAAAAATTCCAAACCACTCCACTTCTGTATCCCATCCTACTTTAAGTCAGGGAAACTGCCGCTTGTGGGAGCTGGGGTTAAAAGCAGTGATAGGCTGTTTGGTCTGAAACAAGTTATGACACCCAACAGCTTGGTCTCTCCAGGATGGGGAGCTTGGGCTAGAGCCTTGGCTGTACCTCAGCCCCCACGGGCATTCTTCAAGTAGCATGAAAGCCAAAGGCGACTTTACGTTGCCTTTCCAATCTGGCTGCAACATTGGGGTATATTATTCCTACTGCTATGTTTAACTTAGCAAATTGTTTCAGTCCAAAAGTACGGCTGCATTTAATAACTGTGACTGACACTTCCATCTGTAACAGGCCCATATGAGTTTGAAACCACACAATTCAGTGGCTACCAACGTAAGACAGAGATACCTGACACGACTGAAAGCTTGCACGGACCACGTGAAGTGTAGGGTGCTCATCAGAACTTCATTAATAGCCTGACTAGTACACAGGAAGCATCAAAACAGAGTGCATCAATGCATGACTGCAACCCTCAGATCTCATGTTTCTCCATTTAGTACTCAAACTGCTCTGTGTATAAGAAAGTGAGCTGAAAGCCCAGCATTTTGCCCCGTTACTATCTCAGCTCTTGCTATTATTCCTTAAATGAGTTCTCTTCACTTGGGACGTGACTCTTTCCTAACGAGGCCGAAGAAGACCGGCACAGGTCGTCCACCTCTTCCATGTGCTTCCCTGTGAACTGCTTTTCTACCTGTTTTTCGAGTGGATACCGATACAAGTGAGACAGCTTCCTGACAGTACTTCAGCTGTATCAAAGGGTTCTTGGTAAGGAACTGCTATATATTCATGCTTACAGGGAAAGGCTCGTGCCAGCTAGCTCCCACGATGGATGGCCTGATGATAGCAATGTTCAAGTTTCCTCTCTCTTGCTGAATCAGGTATTCTGACAAGGCTTTGGTGTAGGTGTAAGTGTTGGGCCAGGCCCCGAGTAGCTTGGGTGTGATATCTTGAATGATAGATTCATCCAACCACCTACAGGAAACAAGGAGAATGTCGTTATCTGCTGTGCAGAGAGAAACAACAAACAAACAAACAAACAAGGCAAAGACGACCATTGAGACGGGAACCCTCTTCTGAAACAAAAGAATAAACAAAGCCGTTTAAGTCCGAGCAATAGGAAACCAGTTTGGATTTAGAACAGCTCTACGGGTGAAAGGGCACTTCTTCCTTTGAGGTGCAGAATAACCCTGGTGAGCTTCATGCTATGATGTCCAGCTCAATTTCAGGTATGTAGACAATGTCATTTTAGAGCAGTTTTGTGTGCTTTATGATTCACTGAAATCTGTAAAAGAAATATAGCCATAGCCCACAGATTGATGGAGCTTTCCAACCTAGCACTTTCACCAGGCAGTGCTCATTCTTAGGCAACACAGTCCCTATGTATTTCAGTAGATTTTTGGTAACCTTGAGCTACTGAGTGGAGTAGCGTCACAAAGGTCTCGAAAGCTAGAACAAGGTACCACAGGGATATTGTTCCAGCAGCGCTATTAGCAGTGTTAGACACTCCTTCTTGTTTTGCGTAGGCTTCTTCGTATAAGAAACTAGGAAACTATCAGTGCTAGCTGCTTAAAAAAAACAACAACAAACCAACCAAAACACATCCAACAAGTTTGGTTTTTTTGTTTTTTTGTTGTTCTTTAAGGTATTCAGGTAGCTAATATATCCAGAAGTAGGTGTACATGTACCTTCTACAAAGTGGTCCTCGCCACTGTGGTTTTGCAGCAAAGGATTAAGGTTCAAAGGCTCTTTCCCTGGCACTCCTTCAAGGCTTCACTGGTTCTGCCAGCATTTGGGTCTAAAGGACAGGAACTGGCTGTACTTCCAGAGGCCTTGCACACTGCTGCCAATCCCCAACAGGCTTTCAGCAGTCTGGTGCTACACCACGGAATCAAAGATTAACTCCCATAATCCAATTTGCAATTAAGTCTTCCAGTTCAGACTGAATGGGCGTGCTCTTCCAGGACACAGCATCTTCACCTACCTTCACCCCTCCTTATCTTGAACTTCAGAAGCAGGTGGAGGTCAAGGGGAGAGGTGGAGACTGTCACACCTGGAAAACGGCTTGATCATATCAGCTTACACATGCAAACATCTGATGGCTTGGGAGGCACACCGCTCTCATTAGACACAGATGGAAATATGACACAAAACTGTTGCATGAGAGAACCCTCGTTCAATTAAACTGCCAAAGAGTCTGCAGGGGAGGGATGAATCTAGTGCATTTTTCAGTTTTGGAACATGTTAAAAAGAATCTGACAGGTTTTAAGCAATGAGTTAACCTGTCAGTTTCCCCCAACACAGACATGAGGGAAAAGCAACACACAAAAAGACCTCTGGATTGAGAGCGAGGCAAGAGTTTACTATAAATGAGCACAGTTACTTTAGTTTAGCTTACCTACAGAACAAGTGCAGCAGAATGCAGAGAAAAAAAAAAACCCAACAGCATAAAAGAACACCAGCAGCTACCCCACTCCCACTCCTCTCACTGCTATCCCCGTGGAAAACAGCCAGCACAGAAAACTCGGAACCCAAAAGCCGCAGCCAGGCCAGGAAGCCTCTCCCACGTTACAAGCCGAACGTCAGGCCCCGTAACGCTTTGCTGCACTTTCATTTTGAAGCTGGCATGAGGCAGGATGCTTATGAATAACAGCAGAAAAGATTCAACTTAACCCAGGACAAGTATATAGAAATTATTTCTTTCCACACAAAAAACCCTCTATGGAAGCGCAAATACTTCCTTCTGCAAACCCAGTTCCATGCTTCATAAACAAGGCAGGAAAATCGTTTAAACATAAGATGTGAAGCTGAGCTATGCAGTGGCTGTAAGCAGTGCACAATATTGACTCAATTTACAAAGCCTTTTTAGGCAGTGATTGAACTCAAACACCTCAGAGCCTCAGCTAAACTGACACTGTTTGCATCTGTCGAGAATTCGTCACCAGCCTACTAAAAGAGACGTCTACTTCTGTGGGGCCCGGAGGCAGGCCAGGGTCATTCGGGCACTCGGGTTAAGCTGCACACAAGGGTTGTTTACCCTTCTTCTTTTCCATCTCTTTAGATAAGGACTTTACAATTTAGCATTCTCATAAAGCAAAGACAGGTGCAGAAATACAATGTGAAGAAATTTCCTTTGGTTCCCATCTTTCCAGACAGGCCTCTGCCTCACTTCAAGTGGTCACCTAGAGGACCGTGCTCCCGCCTGTCTCCAGGATACCGTCCTACCAGGTCATCTGCTCTACCGGCACTACCATCAGAGGAGCACTGAGCTGGCAGTTCAGTAAACTGAAGTGTTATTACTCTTCCGTGACCTACTTTGAAGATTTTGAAATGCTAAATCACAAAGCTACTGCTTTTGCTCAGTGCTGTGATTGCCTCAGATGAAACAATTAAGTAACCTCTCACCACACAGATGCAGCAAATTACCCTGCCACAGCAAAACCGAGCTGTCTGCGTTAGGCACTTTGCAGTAATCAGAAACTCTTCCTTGGGAGTGGTGATGGATCCACATTTTCTGCAAGCGTAGAAACTGCTCTCCTTCAGCCCACCGCTTCTTTGTGCACCGTGTTCCTTACCTCAGCATACCCTTCAAAGCTGATTTCCCTCAGCTTCAGATTAAAGCAAACCTCGCTTGATGTGGCAGATTACATGTTTCCTTTATTGGCCTGGCAGCACTTACAAGTGTGACTTTTGGTTGACACAGATTAAGCTTAAGGCTTTACTTGCAGGTTAAATATCAAAATACTGAAAAGCAGGGATGTAACAGGAGGATAAGAACTGAAAAAAAGAAACAGCTGGGAGTCCTAATTGGGATTTCAGCTAAATAAAGAATCGTAAGCATGTATCAAGTATGTGGCCAAAAACATCATTAAATGGATTTGATTTTGTGCCCGGTTGTGTGATCATGCTTCTCAATGCACTTGCAGAAAAGCATTTTAAGACAAGGACTGTTTGTGAAGGGAAGCTCTCACGGCTGGCTGATGCAAAACATGATCTGTATTTCTTCCCCATTTTTGAATGGAGTTTATATCTCCTTGTCTGCTCCCCACACACCTTTTTGAAGGTAGCATTCCGTATCTGTTGATCTCCTTTCTCTGACACCTTTTGTACCCAGATAGCCTCATATTATTTCTTTTACTTACATGATGTATAATAAAAGGTGCGTTGCTCTCATCTTCCAATCATGCTTTGTCTTTTCTCTCTTCCTCCAAGTAACTCTCTACCCTTAACAACCTCAGAGTTTTCTTTATTCAATATTGCCACCTCATGCCATCCCAGGGACATTCTCCATTCCACTCCTTCACATACTCTGCATCTCCACGCATCTCTTTCATATACTGCCTTTGATTTGCAGAACACCTTCCAAACCAATGACCCTGGAGTCTGATTTCCAACAAGACTCACCTGATTTCAATACCTTTGAAGGAAACAGTTGTCTTTGCTGTGAGCGGTTACAGTGCTAGCTGAAACACTATAGAGAAACAGATGCCATCCTAGCTGAGGGCATGCTCTGTTTTCTGTCGCACTAAATGTACTGAAGGAGGGTACATTTCTGGAGTATGAGACATAAGAAAAGCAGTAAAACAAAATGAAAAATCTAGTAAAACCCAAGAAACTCCATCTTGGTCAAGAAATCTATCACACGGTCAATGAGTAGCAGCAGGCAAAGAAGTCAGTGAAATGTTGGACATCATCGGGTACTGAGAACAAGATCAATGCTGTCATTTTGAGGCTATTCAAAAACAAAATAAAATTGAGTGACCACATTTTGATTGCTGCATGCAGTTCTGTTTGGCTCCTGAACCTCAGAGAGGCAATGGAGTTAAAAAAGACAGAGAGGAAAGGTAAAGAAATTACCAAGGAGACAAATCAGTTAACATATGAGGAACCAGTAAAAGCAGTGGAACTCTAGAGCTATGGCCAAGAAGGTTCAGAGTGAATGCACTACAGACTCAGAGAACTGAAGAGGTAGTGGATAGAGTCAATATTGCAGGGCAAAGCTGCAGCTATTGAAGAGGAGATGAACTATGAGCACGAACAAAACCATTAGAGTAGCAGAAAGTTCAAAAAGACATTAAACAAATTACTGCGTTCACAACCGAGTCAAAACTAATACAAACTCTCATACTACAGCTCTGGTTTCTGGGAAGCTGCGAGTGGAACGGACTACAAAACTACCCAGGCTTGGTTAGGTAACCCTCAGCAGCATCTCCCTGTGCCACTGTTGAGGGAACACTATCAGGCCAGGCAGCCCATTCCTCTATAGAACGAAGACATTTCTCATGTTTGCATGATGCTGCACTTGCCGAATACATCGTAAGTGATAGGTGGCTTCTAACCAGAAGTAAACGCATCCAAGAATATGGGCTAAAGGAGAAATTTCAGAAAGAAAACACTGATCTGTACTGAGTGTTCTAGAATATTGCTTCAGGAAATTATCAGGGGGTTTGCACATATGTTTTTTTTTTATATAAGACTTCAGTGCTTCTCCCGCTGGACATGAATTCATCTCATCCCCTTTTACCCTCAATCACAGGAAGAAACATTTCATTCTAATTATTCAAGTTACTAGTTCACAGGTTATTTACTTGTATTACACCAGTGTAACACCACCAGAAAAGAAACTAAAGCAAAGTTACAGCTGTGAGAGAGGATTCTTCTAAGAGGAAGTTGTCATAGAATTGTTTAGTTTGGAAAAAAATTGTAATATCGAGTCCCACTGTCAACCTAAGACCATCATGGCCATGAAACCGTGTCCCAGATACAGGTCTGATTTTAATAACTTGCATCTAGTACTGCAGCTTAGAAGCATCCAGTTCTGTAGGCAAAAGAAATCCTACATGTTTGTTAAATCTTAACATCAGCAAAACAAGTTCCCTTAATACAACTGTCAGTGCTAGAGTGGCCCTAGATCTATAGCCTTTCAGTATCTGCACACTGGAGAGGTCTTGCAATAACAGGATGCGGTTTAAACTGGCAGAGGGGAGATTTAAACTAGATGTTAGGAAGGAGTTCTTTACAGTGAGGGTGGTGAGACACTGGAACGGGATGCCCAGGGAGGTTGTGGATGCTCCCTCCCTGCAGGTGTTCAAGGTCAGGTTGGATGGGGCCTTGGATGGTAAGTTCTAGTGGGAGGTGTCCCTTCCAACCTAAACCATTCTATGATTCCACCAGCAGCAGATTTTGTTATTCTCTCTCTATCTATCCTTCATTTCAGTAAATTTAGTTAAACTTTTCTGGTTTTCTCTTCAAAGTCCTGGATGCATCACACTGAAGTCTTTCTAAAAGCCCGTTTCAGACTCACCCCCATACAATTCCACTTCAATACCACAGGATTGTTGAAATAAGTGGAAACAATGATGGGAAGCTGAAGAGATAAAGAAATTAATATGAGGTATACGAAAAACTTAATTTCTTACTAAGGTAACGAAAGAGCTTAGAGGAGTAGGCATCGTGACCCCGTTTCCTGAGAGCAAATGCACTTGTACAGAATTTGTTCAGTGCTGGGCTCTCAGGAAATCACAGCCTTTTTTAAAACCAGGTGTGGAAAAACACAGAGGTAGCTGAAATCACAGGGTTATCAAGTATCACTTATGCTGTTTTCTAACACTTTTGTGTTTGGAAAAGTATTCTTAAGCTGCACTGAATGGCTATAAAGCATGACTTCAGTAGCTCTGCAGATAAAAAGCCTCCAAAACAGAGTCTCTATTTCTATTGTTTTCAAAAGATCTCAGTAAAGCCAGTTGCAAGAGAAAATCCAGGAACGACAGAGTCACTGGGTGGCACTCCGTGGAAATTGCCCCTCACAACAACCCTGAAAGAAAGCTCTCTCTTCCCTTGTCTCGCTTTTACTGCAGCAAGCACTTCCTGCTGGCACGAGCATACAGAAAAGGCCACACAATTATCACAGCACCTACAAGCGGAAATCCCACAAGCCAGGCTGTGTGAATGCTCAGAGGTCTTCTGCAGAGCAGAGCAAAACAGATGCCAGAAGAGGCTATGTGGTTCCTACTCACTCTACTAAATCAAAGAGCTTCTTGGGTTCAGCTGGGGGTGGGTAGATGATCTCGTCTATGCACTTCCGGACGCAGTTTGCATAGGCAGTGGAGATGTGGATGAAGGCCTCGAGGTTCTGCATCTGCCGCGCCAGCTCCAGGAGCCGCTGCGTGCCCATGGCGTTCAGCTGCAGGGCATGTCTGAGGAGGACAGGGGAAAGAAACAAAAGGCACGTCACTGGGAAGAATACACTGGGGCTGAGCATTATCCAAATGCCCAGTAGTGAAAAGGCAAGTAAGAGAAGAAGAGGGGCTCACAGCAGAGCAGGAAGCTTCACTGGAATGCAAGGGCTAAGGCAGCTGTCAAAGCAATGCTGTTGGATTCCCTGTTCTGGGCACAGCATGTCTCCCAGATACTTTTAATCAGAGCTAACACTGCACTAACATCTCTACATTGCATGTACTTTCCACCTTATCCTGGAACAAACATTTCCAGCGCACGTGACCACCGAGACGTTATGGTTCCTACAGTACCCATCCAGCTTTCTCCTCAAGGGACCCCTGCTAAACCAGGTAAACACAACTTCAGTAAACTGCAAAGGGTCCTTGGGCCCAGAGAAGCGGATTTATACTGAAAGAAGACACAATTAGAGATAACAGCTTCAATTCCCAAGGAATGGAAAAGAGTCCTGGTTGCCAAGGTTGATCTTGAAGCATCTAGCATAGCTAGAAGTTGCCCAAGAGACTACCTGCAATGGATCTCAGTGAACCGACGTTCAACTTCATTGCATGCACTGAATTGGAAGAAAGACGCTTCCTTGCCCGCAATGAAAAGGCTAAGGAACAGGTAATCTGTTCATCCCAGAAGTAGAAGCTTCAACAGTAATGCTACAAAATCCAGTGTATGCTAAAGAAATTAATTACACTAACATCAAAGAGAAATTGTAAATAGGCAGGTGAATGAAAAAACAGAAGCTAAGAAAGTTTGCATCACAGTGTCTAAAGCCAGAAAGAGTTCTTTCAGCATGCTACTTTTAAAGAACAGCATTTTCTAGGTATTTCTCTTCCTCCTGCCCTTCTAGCAGGATTCATGCTTATACTTTTGCTACCCTTCATATGAAAGTTACTCTTCCGTTCACATTTCTATTTGATCGTAACCTTTCAGACAGGAGGATGAACAGAACTGTGCTCAGAATAGGGACCCAGCATGGATTTCTGTTGAGACATTCAAAGTTCCTTGAGCTTTCTAGGGGAATATCATCTAAACTTGGTGATTTGTCTCACTCTGCTTTTTGCTGTTTATATTAAAACTGCATCTGCTAATATTTAACACAATTCCTCAGATTTCTGCCCTCAAAAGTTCTGCCTGGAGAATTCCCTGAATGTCCTGCATGTTGATGCCAGTAGTTAATTTAATGTCTCTGCTGCTGCTTTACTAGCATCTCAAAAGCTGCATCTCCCTTACCTATCAACTCCACATATTCTGTTGCACTCTTCGTAATTCTGCTGTGTTTAAAAAAATACCTTTTTAAACTGCATCATTATCAAGTTGCTGCTCAAAATTCATAGTTATCACCACATTTAACTAAAGGTTTATCACCACATTAAACTAAAAGGTTTGCCCAGATGATATATTTTCATTACTAATCATTTCAATACTTTTCAATAATTTCATTTTAACAACTCCTTGTATTGTTGTTATGTAATCACACTGGATCTTCCCTATTCTGTTAGGGGTATTTTTGACAGATCACGTGCAATCACTCTTTGAATCGTTTCTGCACCGCCTGCAAGCGGGTGACCATTTAAACTTTTTCTTCTCACTTCTCTCTAGCTCTCCTCCTTATTAAAATCTTCCATTTCCCTTGGACGTTACATGCCATTGGGAGCTGTTTTTTTATGGTACATACATTCATGTATTGATTTGAAAGCAATTATGGCTATTAGTGCAGTGCTTTACTACTCGGATCTCGAGCAAGGTTCATACACGTGCCTGAAGTTTAAATCAAGAGCTGCTTCCTTTCTTGTGGGTTCTTTAATCAGTTGTTGCAAGCTCCAATTATTTATGGTGAGTGGATATCTCTTTAGCCTATGGATAGGCAAATGAGGACTGGTGTTAATAATTATGTTAGGTACTCTAAGAGTTTTAGTGCTTTTCAAAACACTTTGAAGGTCTGGTAATCCCGACTATCCATCCGGGTTTGTTGACGTTACGGTTTGCACAGAAGCACTTACGCATCTCATCTTGGATTAGTTGGCTTATTTCTGCTCTTCTTTCTTAATGGAAAGCCTGCCTGGACAGACACTCCCAAGGGTGCTCCTTGAGAAACCAAGCATTTATTATCAACAGTTACTTAAAGGTGGTGGGTATTTTAAAGCTTGTGATAGACTGTTTTCTTAGACAACATCTAATTTCTCTTTTCAGTTACTCAGTGACAAAGAAAGGCCATTAACACTAGCTTGGGAGACAGACACAACATGGTTTTACTCCAAGCCGTCTCCAGCTAGTTCTGCCAAAACATCTCCCTCTTGACCTAAACCACGTTTCTTCCCTTCCCCAATTTTAGGTCGCACTTAACTAGTACTTTACAACCAAAGCTTGTAGTAGTTCCTTCTGTTCCCATGGACATCCTCCAAGACGCTTCACTTTTGATGTGCATACGTGCACATGACATTTTGAGAGCATTTACACTGCACATTCAGCGCAGAACCACGTGTAGCATGAAAACGTTAAGTGGAGCATTATTACCACGGCCAGACAAGAGATGCACTGAGTGGCATGTTATGGGCTACCGTGCACTCTGAATCATGCTTGGGCACACACAGAAAGCAGAAAGCAGGACATACTTCAGGGGTTCATCAAAGCGAACTGTTGCTGCACAGTGGAAGACAATATTGACCCGGGTCAGAAGCTCCTCCTCATCTTCAGCACTGATGGCCAGCTTGGGCTGAGTGAGTTCAGCATTAATAGGCTTAATCTTCTCATGGAAATTAGGGCAGTCTTCTCGGACCCTGTCGAAGACCTTGAAGCACAAAGAGAGAGAGATCAGGTACAGAATTAGGCTACAGAGATTGCTTTGAATAGAAGCCGGTCTGATTACGTCTGCGAATGAAAACGGCACAAAAGAGCATGGCTGGTTCTTTCAGAGGCAGCACATGGGTGAGATGATGAAACAGTTCATTCACTTGTTTTGTCCCTTAGGAAGATTTCACAGGGGAAACGGAAGAAAAACACAGCAGTTAATGCGTTGTCCCGAAGAGATAAATGAATCTTCTGTGCACCTTATTTCACAGGACAGCCACTGAAATTCCTTTATCTTTGTATCTCACGCACTCACTTGTTATTTGACCTCTAAGGCTGCCTGTAAGGAAATAAAAAGGAGGATGGCCGAGTACAGATTGGGAAAGCCTGGGAAGCATCAGACTTAGCAATTTTCTTGATGGTTCTACCAAGGACTTGAGAAGAGGAGGGAAACCAGGCACATTCTGGTTCCTCCTCTTCATTTGCTGCTCCTTGCCTACTGTCTCTTTGTTCATGTTTGATGAGTTCTGCGAAGAACTGCCTTTGAGGTGGAAACGTGAGGAATCTCAATAACCCATACCACTTAAGTTGCTGACGGCCAACAGCAATTTTGCCTGACAAGTGTGCAGTTAGCTGGCCTCTCCAGATGTCTTCCAGCCCTTGCTTTTTATTGGTATGCTCTATAGCTCTTTCCAACACCTGGTTTCTCCCTAGCCTTCTGCAGAATGACAAGACTGTGCACCTGTCCTCTAAAAAGGTACCTATATTTTCTTATATTGTTCTGTCTGAGGACTTGTCCAAAATCAGCATCTGGTACTGTGATGGTTTGGGTGTCCCCCGCCCCCCCCCACTTTTAAAAATTACCCAGACTAGACTCAGTCGGCTCTGGAAATTTGAATGAAGCTTATATTTACAGCTGGCACAATTTACAAGCAGATATTTACAGTATATACAGTTATAGACAGAAATATACAAGGGAAAAAAGGTAATACAAACACAGGTCCCCTCCCAGAAACCTGAGTCCCCAGGAGGGGCTCTCAACCACCCCTCACCTTCCCCTACCCCTCTCAACCTTACCCCAGTCCTAAGGAAGAATGGAGGTTCGGCCAAGAGGGTTAAAAAGCAAGGTGAAGCAGCCAAGCAAAAGGAGGGTGAGGTTAGAAAGCAAGATGGAGTCCAGCCAGCAGCCTCAGCTTCTCCCCAGCAGGCAAAGCTCCCCAGCGAAGAGAAGAAGCAAGTGAATTCTATGATTCTAATCTTTGTTTTGCCTTTCTTCTTTACACATCCCAGCAAGACTGTGAGGGAAGTAGACCTCACCATTGTTTTCATTTTACAGCCTATCATCTAGTTCTTCTCACCAAAACATGCTAGCTAGGCTCAAACTAGCACAGGTACCCTGCTTTTCCTGCGATTGCAGGTACCCTCTTCACAGCATGACAATTGTGCACAAACCTCCTGAAGTGAAAAGGAAATCAATGCTGCCATCACCTGAAAAGTGCCTATGTGAAAACAGCAGTTCCCTCAGTTCCCATTTGTGCCCAACAGCTAGCTTAAAGTCACTGATCACAACATAGAAGGCGTGGGTGCAGTTCTGCTTGCGTCCGGAAAGCGGACAGCTGATGTGGGTTCTGCTTGCAGAGCTTTCACTTGGTACATGTCACAGACAAAGAAGACGAAGCCTGGATTTCAAAACACTGTGTGAGGTTGCTGGAGGGTTTAAAAACATCATCTTAAGTTTCAGAAGCATCTGTTCCAAGGGCTTTGTTTTGCTGGCCAGCACTTCAGTATTTGAGCAACTTCACCCACAACAGTAGTAACAGTTGAGTTCAAGAAGGTCCCCCTCCTTTTGGGGCAGAGAGACCACAAGAAGGGTAGACAGTACAAATATAAGTGAGAGGCTGGGATCTGCAGAGGTATAATCTCAAAGGATAACAACACCTCAACGGTAACCAGATTACCAACAGGAACAACTAAGGACCAGGAAAGACTGCTGAGGGTTGCTGGGGGCCACCGTCTCCGTAAGCATTTAAGACCTGCCGAGATAAGCACTATCAGGCAAGGCAGGGAGTAGCTGAGCTTGCCCTGGAGCTGGAGGACGGCCCGGCTGGTTTCTCAGTAGCAATATTTCTCTTGGGTGTTTCCTCTACACTGTAGCTTACTCACCAGCAACACAGAGATTGCAAATCTCTTTACCATCACGGCCTCGTGTTTTCCTAGAGATTGTTCTGCCTTTGATTTGCCCAGCGTTGATGTAAGAGCGGAAATCGTGTGACACACATTAAACAGCCTAAAAGAAGGTGAAATCAATGCTAACAACATTTTATTGTTTAACTAAGGGATTACCATCCTTCTGCTTATCTGACGACCAAAACTAGATAAACCTCAATGTTCTTAGGGATGAAATGGTAAGAAAATCATTAGCCTTCCCCGCTATGTCAGCACTGTACCTAACTTCCTGTGTTTTCCTTTAACACATAGTTGCACATCCTTCATGAACCTTAAAGGTGAGCAAGTTAACAGAAATGAGGGTATGATAATGTCAATTTCTCTCGGTTGCACCTCACTACAGAGGTAGTCAGCAATGTCCTCTAGGTGAGAGAAGAGATTTCTAGACAAAGAAAGCTAATTGTGGACAACGATGTTTGTGAGAAACGGGTGGACTCAGTTCCTAATGACTGATGATCGGAATCAGGTCCTAGGAGCACTGTAAAAACTGGTCTCCTAATAAGAGGATGCTGGATTGGCTGTCCAAGTAAGCACCGTTTCATTAGAGACTGTACCCAAGCAAACTCTGGTCAGACACAGAATGGAAAATTTTCTCAGAGAACCCACGTAAGAATTATAGGAACAATGCTGCATTTGTTTGTTCTATTGCCAAGAGAGTGTAAAACTCTACCCGACGAGAGCTCCTTTGTATTTGCTTTACTTTGGCATAAATAACGCAGAGCAAGAATGAATCAGACCTTTCTCCATTTCAGTCACGGCGTATAAAAAGAAGAGTAGTATTTCTGCAGCGCCCACCTTGCTCTAACTTGGAAAGTTTGCCAACACACTTTCTCCTTCTGACACTCCTACTGCAGACAATACCCCCTTTCGTTCTTTAGTTTCTGTGCCTGCTGCTAGGTATTGCTTACCACCACATGCCACTCAACAGCTTTAGTTCTTCACTCACTCCAATGATTCACCGCATTTCTCTGGAGGATAAAGGCAATTTATAAATGCAAGCTCACAAATCAGCATACTGCTTTGGAAACCTTCTGGATCACAAGAACATTCAGTTCATTGTCACCACAAAATCAGATAACAGGACCAGCTGCTTAATCAAAGTCTGCTCTGTCTTTTGGGGAATCTGAAGATTCCAGACTTGTCAGTGCTTCACAGGCAAGTGGAAGATGTAGACAGAACAGACGCAGCTTATTCTATACAGCTTCCTATAGTTCAAGGAATGCTTAATGTAGAGATGATGCTTAGTCTGCAGGTAAACAGTAACTGCATCTCTAAGTTCTGACTAACTCACCCAGAGCATATATAATAAATCCCCACAACTGCCTGAGGCCTGAGGATTGTTCTCTCTTTTAATTTCAGAGGCCATCTGCCGATACAGAATATATTGGATGGACAAAAGTGGGCTAGTGTGCTGTGCTGTGTGAAAACACTGTCCAGAAGTGATTTGTGAATTGTCACAAAATTAGAGTGACGAGAAAGAAAAGCTATTTGATTTCAAGCTAGCTAATACTAAACAGAAGGAAATCAGGAATAAAGTATCCCGATTCCAGTGTCTTTTTGAGCAATGCATCCCAGGGGCAACAGCGTTGCCTTGACCGAAACAGAGGAAGTGAACCTAATTGCTGCCGCTCTCATTTTGAACCTCAAACAGGATGTGGTTTCTGCACAGCTTGTGCTGCCCCTCGACAGAGGCGAGAAATTTGCTGAATTGTTCTCACTTTATGATCAGACACTTCCCATTTTCAGTAATAATAC
Organism: Tricholaema leucomelas; assembly: GCA_013400475.1. NCBI lineage: Eukaryota > Metazoa > Chordata > Aves > Piciformes > Lybiidae > Tricholaema lacrymosa > Tricholaema leucomelas. The sequence continues at coordinate 588,796 of WAAF01020584.1, forward strand.
TCTGCTGTCTGTGATTTAAACTGTCAAGCACTTTGAAACAGAACATCCAGAATTTCTCCCAGCAGTATTTCTGAGTGTATATGATAGGCATCTCTTTCCCTATTCCTATGCACTTAAGCTTTGACCTCACATCCCAAAGGACATCTGTAACTTTCTGTGTTCTCTGCTCTTGCCTTACAGCATGTCACAGTTCAGAAAGAGATCTGCCCATCAATCTTTAACCAATCATTTTTTCCTATACCACAAAGACACAAAAAACTCAAAGAAAGGGTAAATTGCACATTTATGGAACACCGTGGCTGAAAAATAAAGCAGCCATTGAACAATGTAAAATGTCAAAGGCTTTGCTTCTTCCTCAGGACACATTTTCAGTGAAGCAAATGCAAACTACTGAAAAGTAAAATGCCTAAGATGTGGGCTACACAAGGAGGAGAGAAAGCAGGAGTCCTCTTTGCTTGGCGAGTTACCTAACACTATTTCCTGTGCTACTCCTTGGTGTGGGCTCACCGGGTGAGGTGAGGGTTCATCTTCCAGAGTGTTGAATAAACACATCCCAGCAACGCATGCTGTGGTGAAGGTGGACTACTGCTCTTCATCACATTAACAGCAGTCTGTAACCCACTGTAACTCCTTTGGTGGTAGCACTCACAGCTCTCCCTCCACCAGATCAAGACCAAACGCCTTCTGATCACCCCAGTGTTTAAGCATGGCCTAGGGAGGCCTTTTTTCCTCTTGTGGTACAAAATCAACAATCAATTCAGGCATCCAAGTTACACTACTTTCACCAGATGTTGCCAGCTGTTTGCTTTTTTTGTAAGACCAGTAAAAAAACTGTCTTTTCTGGTGCACATTAGGGCCAAGTACATTTAGAATAGAATAGAATCAACCAGGTTGGAAGAGACCTCCAAGATCATCCAGTCCAACCTAGCACCCAGCCCTATCCAGTCAACTAGACCATGGCACCAAGTGCCTCATCCAGTCTTCTCTTGAACACCTTCAGTCAGGGACGGCGACTCCACCACCACCCCGGGAAGCCCATTCCAATGCCAATCACTCTCTCTGTCAAGAACTTCCTCCTAACATCCAGCCTATACTTCCCCTGGCAGAACTTGAGACTGTGTCCCCTTGTTCTGTTGCTGGTTGTCTGGGAGAAGAGACCAACCCCCACCTGGCTACAGCCTTCCTTCAGGTAGTTGTATATTGGATGATCTTGGAGGTCTCCTCCAACCTGGTTGACTCTATTCTATTTATTAGGCACTGGGAGTTTAGGCCTCTTCTCTGGAAGAATTAGCAAAAGATGGCAACTTAGATTATAGCATGCACATTTCAAGACACTACCATATGAGATCATCTAAAATGTAGCAAAACCAGAGAATTACCACAAAATGTATCTCATATATGAGAAACTACTGAGAAGATCAAAGCTGAGAGAGTTAAACTGAGAAAAGTGAAAAAGAATTAAAGCAAAAAGTTTCCACGCTTTCAGATAGAGAAATGGAAGGAACTGCTTAGCATAATTCAGGAGAATATAAGCATGAATTGCCTCTGTAAAGGAAATACAATTTCTTCTAAGTAAGACAGAGGCCAAGGGTGGCGACAATTCCTTGAAAGAAAATGGTTTTCACCGTGTGCACAGCATCATTTCTAAAACAAGGTGTTTGAAATCCCTCTTTTGGACAGAGCATTTGTGAATAAATGCTAGGGAACAGACTGTATCTAGATAAACAACTGAACGCCCTGGAGCACATCTCCATCCCTCTGTGATTTCAATGGCAGCATTACACATGGCTACCAGCAACCACTCAAAAATTGAAATGACTGAAGGTACCAAACTCATAAAAGTAGCTCTTTAAAAAAAGCACCTGATCTCTGCAGTTCTATTCAGAGGAAAGAACTTGTCCTACTTGTGTTCACCACAACACAGTTTTGAAGGAAGGAAGGTACAGAGCTACTTTTAGAATTGCCACTGCAGCGAACTGGAGAAGCAAATGGGCAGCTTCTTGAGGTGAAGTACTGAGCCTGCAATGAGTGCTGAGCCCAGAGCATTTCCAACAGTACTCCACAGCACTGCTCAGCCAAGAAATGCAAGAGAATGCAGCTCACGCAACACTAATAGGGATAGACCCTTCTCTTTCTTTTGTGCACACTGCCTCCTTTCCTCCTCTGAAAGTTGCTTTGGAATATGGCTCTTCTCAAGGCCAATAATACATAATTCATCTAATCAGTTAGAAAGCAGGAGGCAGAGCGCTCCCCATTAAAGGGAAACAACCTAGAGCTATTGCTTTCCCCTGAGTAGAGCTAAGGTAGTAGGAATACAGTGCCCATGCCCAACTTCTAGCAAACAAAACAGCTGATTATTTAAAGACTACAGAAACAAAGGGATGGCAGGCAGTAAATTTCAATATAGGTCAGCTAAGGCTAATATGTGCAACCAGCTACTTAGAATGTGTTTTTAAATGGCCAATTTCCTTGAAAACTGGCTGCTGACAAAGCCTCCTGTTTTCTAACAAGAATACTTGGGTGACATGCAAGTTAATCTGCAGTGGTAAAAGGAGCTCCTTCAGAGCCAGACATTGTAGGCAGGAGCACGAGGGACTTGACAGACATGGAAAAGCTTTCTGTGGTCTCCAGTACCATCCTCTGAGTGGGTGGACAAGCCACAGACAGAATATGGAGCTCTTTTACATTCATTAGAGACATTTCCTCTGCCCCTGTGTGGTACTCAGATATCACTATCAGCATTTGGTGGTATGCTTGACATTTAAATCAGAGGGAGAACGTGAACATAGGGAAAGAGGATGGCAACACTTGGAGCTCATCCAGGCAGGTTTTGAATGACTCCAGAGATGGAGTCTCCACCATCTCCCTGGGTAGACTGTTCCAGTATTCTAAAGTAAAGAAATTCTTCCTCATGTTTAGAAGGAACTTCCTGTGTTCAAGCCTGCTCCTGTTACCTCTTCTCCTGTCACTGAGCACCACTGAAATAAGACCGGACCCAGCCTTCTGACTCTTATTTAGAAGCATTGATATATTCCACACACCACCACCACCCCCCACACAGTCTTTTCTAGACTAAAAAGCACCAAATGCCTCAGCTTTTCTCTGTAAGAGAGATGCTCCTAGTCACCTAGTCATCTTCAAAGCCCTTTGCTGTAACCTCTCAAGCAGTTTCCTGTCCTTTTTGAACTGGCGAGTCCAGAAATGGACAGATGAGGCCTCAACGGGGCAGAGCAGAACGGAAGAGAGCCTCCTTCAACCTGCTTGCCACACTCTTCTTGATGTCTGCAACTTTCCCAGAGCCTGTTCACAGCATGAGTGGTGACAGTGATGTCATTGCCATTGCCATCGCGGGGGGGGAAGGAGTTTTGATATTGGATTTGTATATATTTGCATATATTTAATTTTATTACTATTTTCATTAAAGCTGTTTCACTCTTCTTTTCCAGCTCTTAAATTTGTTCTGCTTTTTCTCCCCCTTCCAGAAGTATCTGTCCCTCACTTAGTGGCTGGCTCAACCCTAACCCCTGACACCATTATAAACTCATTTTCTATAGTGTCACTATTCCAAGCAAGCAACGAAGTAGAGAGTTACAAGTAATCCTTGCTTTCCATCCAAGGAGCTTATGAATTTAAAACTTCTTTAAGAAGATAGAACCATCTGTCCAAACAGTGTCCAGCTACTTACAGGGCAGTGTGGCTCTGCAAAGATGGCTCTTACCAGAGACCAGCTGTAATTAATATCTGTTTAGAATGGTCAGTTCTCAGAAGAATCCATGGAAACCCTTCAGAAACACTTGCAGAAGCCCATATGCAAGCGTGACAGCTGGATTTGAGGCTCTGACCTTCTCTCCAAATCCAGCTTCTTCGCATGCTATACAACATGTGAACCTCATCCTGAATTTGAAACTGCTTTTGACAGTGCTTGGATCGATTGGTTCTGCCCATAATAAACATTCTTAACATTCACTTCCTGGCACGGGCACAAAAAAACCTCAAAACTAACACAACACAAGCAATGCCATTGAACCGTATCAAATTACTGCGACGTAAGGAAATGGCACATCCGACCCCTGACGTCCGTAGCAGCCTCTGGCACGTGTACTGCCTTTTCCACTAGTTTGGGCCTCATCAGGCAGGAGGCATGGTCTTGTTTCACAATAAAGATACCTGTTGTTCAGAGGGCCACACCACATCAGATTGTGATAGTAACACTTCTCCCAGGAGCAGATGTCATTTAGTTCCTGGTGCAAAGATCAGAGAGTTGCTGTAGATGGCTCAGTCACACCACACCAAAATTTTCTGCCTACCCTTCCATCGTAGTTGTACCTGACTAGAATGCTCTGACAGGGCTGATGGTAAGTAAGAGTCAAGCCAGATGACGTTTCATGCATCCTGTAAGACTCTTCCTCTTTCAGGCAGTAAAAGAATACATCTTTGTAGTCAGACCCTAGTTTATCTTGCTGCTTCTTTCCCTTCTTTTCGTAGAATGGTTTAGGTTGAAGGAACATCAAGGATCATCCAGTTCCAACCCTCTGCCATAGGCAAGGACACCTCCCACTAGAATAGGTCACTCAAAACCTTATCCAACCTGGCCTTAAACACCTCTATGGAGGGAGCATCCGCAACCTCCCTGGGCAACCTGTTTCAGTGTCTCAACGCCCTCAATGGAAATAACCCTTTTCTCTCATCTAGTTTGAATCTCCCCTCTGCCAGTATAAACCCATTTTCCTTCCCCCACCCCAAACAGTAGAGAAATCCAGATATTTCAGTATGGAAGGAAACACACATGCATTTTAAAGAGGATCAGGAAAGCCACATTAAGTGTCCCTAAGCTAAGCTCAAGTTTTAGCTCACTCTGGCATGTGCCAGAGACTGTTGAAGGGAATCAACCATTGTGAGCCCAACTTACCATCTCTGACACACCTATTAACTGCTTCAGCCAAATGCCTAATATTCAAACTTTCTTATCAGAGGATCAGTGACTCCAGACATCTTTCACACTGACATGCAGTCTTCATCTCACTCATGAAATACCCCAAATACCGTACAACTACTAACAGAAAAGTCACTTTTCCCTGCAAGTATATTTTTAGCTCATGCTACTTCCAGTGGAGACCAACGGGAAAATTCATCTAAGCTGAAACGGAATTGATGTGTTCTGCACGCTCTGTCCTTGGCTTGTAGACCTAGGTTGCACCTATTAATTTTATGCTACCAAGTAGATAAAAGGCAGAAAGGTGATAACTTGGGCTAATTATGGTTGAGTGTAACAAATCACTTGCTCGTGTATCACCAGAATAAGCAGTGTTTCCAGCTAGGTCAAACAACAAAAAGTTGTTTGCACACAAAAGTCTCCCCATCTGTCTGAGCAGGGATTACCATTAATGAGCCTGTGTCCTTGGCCCTAGTCCTGTGAGGTTATAAACTACTTTAATGCTTTAATCTACTGGTGGAAAACCCCAGCTGAAGGAGCGAAGAAACAGCAAGCAAAATGTACCACAACTGACTACACGTACTGAAATGCACCTCTCATCCCACACAGTGCTTTCACAAAGAAGAAATACACAATGCTCTGCAAATGCTACCTGCATGAGGAGACACATGCTAACTATATATTTACCTGAGGGAAGTACAACTCACCATTACATTATGTATCCACCTGTTCTGCTACATTGGGTAGAAGCAGCCCATCAGCTCTCACATTTGTCTGCATACGGCAAACGGTCTGATTTCAGGTAGGGGAGTTTTGGGGTGCAAAGTCTTCCAAAGTCCCCTGCACCACATAAGTAATACCATGCAAAGTCAATATTGCCTATGATTGCACTGAAGAAAACACCAAACTTGGGTATGGACGCAGCAGAAATGGGACCAACTAGAGAAAAAGGGACTGGGGACAGACTCTTTATTTGAGAGGAGTTTGGACAGAGAAAGATGTGCAAAGGTGGTGAAAAGACACATCCAGAAATATGAAACTGTGAGCTAAGATGTAAAATCTGGTACAGAATAAAGGAGAACAGATTTTTGTCAGTAGGAGTGTGGACTCCTACACATGGTGATGAAGCTGACCTTTGAATTCAAGTCCATAGCAATGCTGGAGGTACTCTTGTTGATAAACCTGCACCATGTCTCTCTCTGAATGAATTGTGGGTACAAGAATGGAAAAAGCAGGGACAGAATTATAGCGGTAAGGGAGATAGAACTGCAATTCCATAGCAACTGGCTGTGATTCGTAAGAATTAAAAATGATAATTAGTAGCTTTATATTTGTGTGTACTTCCAGATTAATTATCATCTAATTGCTTTATCAGTCTCTTAGCACTGCATTGCTTAATTTAAAAACCTCAGTCTCTTAATTCAGTTACTCAGACTCACCGAACAGCACATGAGCACAGCTTTTGGCTCAGCAGCCTGAAAGTCCAGCTCTATCCATTAATCAGCTGGGGCAGCACCATCCCACTCAACCAGTCTCTGTCCTCCATCTTCCCACTAAATGACACCTGTCATTCACAGGCTCCAAAGTACTTAGAAAAAGAAAACATTGATCTTTGTGCTCCCTGACTTTCTGTGCTCAGCTCACAACACTCCTGCTTCTCACACCTGTATGGGAAAACGGAAAGCTCACTCCTGTATTATCATCATAAAGTTTCTGCAACTGCTTCACAGGATCATTCCTGTTGACCTGAGGGAATCACAACAGCACAAACTGATCTTCCCCACTCAACTCATAACTGCGATGAAGGGACTCTCACACTCTCTAGATCCTTTGCTTTCTCCTGTGCTTTGCTTTCACAGTACCTTTTTCTGGTCCTGCAATATCACTTACTTTCCACCTGCCTAGGATTCCAAGAACCCTGAGCAGCTATATGGAGTGCCTGAGCAGGAAAGTGGAAGTACTGCTGTGCTGCAGCTGTGGAAGAGTCTCTGAGGTGACACATGCCCTAATGGTGAACTTGTGTCTTGTTGTCTTGGATTGTCCAGCAGTATGTGGGCTAATGGGGAAGCACCTCATGTCTGGATTCCTCTAACTCCAGAGGTATGCTGTTTTCAGACCCATTTTTACAGCAATAGTGTCTTTAACTCACTAGATTACTGGGGCTCTAAGGACAAAACACGGAAAACTCCACAGTCTGTGGAATTTTCCTTACATTGAACATTTTATGGCAATTCATCCCTTCCAAATGAAAAGCAGTTTTGGCATCTTCTCTCCAGGGATAATAGCACAGTTATTATCTCCCCATCATTCGCTCCATCACTCAGAACACTGCAATTTTATCTACTTCAGGGAGAGTAAAAACATACCAAACCAAGAATATCTTCTTCCCTTTTACACTGGAAGAAGTGACTGTTCAAAACACTGTGTTTCCTTCCCTCCCACATGCCTAAAAGCATCTCCTGAAAAGGCTCATATTATATAATAATATCTGATCATCACTGTCTGAAGCAAGAGAAAAACAACCAAAGAATAATGACACCAGCAATGCTGGAGCCATCTATGTCGTATGGAGATCAGCAGTGTGCCACTGTAGAAAATGATGCTCAGGAGATCATCTCCAAGATTAAAGCCCACTTCTGAAGGGATGCTAATCAAAGCTTGAGGTTGCAGCCACAGAAACGTATTTATAAATATGTAAAGAGTGAGTGCCAAGAGCACAGAGCCAGGCTCTGCTCAGTGATGCCCAATGACAAGTGATGCCCAAGACAAAGGGGCAATGGGTGGAAGTTGAGACATAGGAAGTTTTATGTAAACATAAGGAGGAATTTTTTCACTGTGAGGGTGACAGAACACCAGGACAGGCTGCCCAGGGGGGTTGTGGAGTCTCCCTTTCTGGAGATATTCAAGACCTGCCTGGATGCATTCCTGTGTGATCTGCTCTAGGTGACTCTGCTCTGGCGGGGGGCTTGGACTGGATGATCTTTGGGGGTTCCTTGCAGCCCCTGACATTCCGTGATTCTGTGATTTTTATGCATGCTGCTCGAAAGATCTTGGCAATTTGGATATGATTGTACAAGGATAGATGCCAGTGATGAAACGTTAACTGTAGGATGCTTTGTATGGGTAGCCTCTAGCTCTGCAGTTTTATTTACTGGACATTTATTTTAAAAGTGGATATTTTTACTGTGATGACAAAGGGAAGTAGAATTAAGTTTCAGACTGCTTAGCACAGCTTCTCTTAAACCCAAGTCATTCTCTTAAACCGTGTTGTGTCTGCTTCAGTAGGCAGAGTATGTTGGACAGCTGGGTGAGAATTCCCCACTAACTGTAGCCCACTCCATATTAAAAAGCTCCCTCTAGAGAAGGACTCTAAAGTTTTCTTCCCTGAGCTGTGCAGGGTCTACAGGCCTACAGACATCACACTGCATTTCAGTCAAAACAGTGATCAAGTAAGTCCTGAAAAAGTACTGCCAGATAAGAAGGTACCACTTACTGAACCACTTTTGGTTCTTGCATTGGTAAAACTGAGATGCTGTTTATCTAGTTCCTAGCTGGTGGAACAATGAAACATGCTGAAAATGAAACATCAATATGTCAAATGGCTGGCAAGGAGCTCTTAAGAGACTAATCATGACTGAGCAAACAGCCCACAGTACTGGGTACTTCTTTTGTAGGAGAATTTCTTTTTCATGGGGAGAGACTTTAACCCACTTGCTCAGCAACCTAGTGTCAGAAATTGTCCTGCATTGGTCACGACAGTCATCATCAACACTGATAATTAAGCCATGACCTTTAAAGAATACGTATGCTCTTATCAAAAACTTGTGGACTGAAATGAGCTTAACTGAAAAATGTCTCTATTTCAACTGTACATTTTGGTGGGTCGAGAGGATGATGTTTTCTGACATCTTTCTTTAAGCAAACTGCCATCTCCTCGGGGAGCTGCAGAGAGGCACTCCCAGCCTCGTACCTTTGCAGTTTTCATCACTCTGCAGCAGGACACATCTGAGACAGACATGCAGCACGGTCTCCTGCTGCCTCAACTCCTCTCACATTTGAGGGTACACTTAACAGGGTAGCTGCCTCATGAACAGACCTGTGCTGCTGCTTGGGGAAGGCAGCCCAGGCAAGGCAAACATCTGAATTTCTACCGGTGGCTCAAAGGTACCTATCAGTCATCCCAGGTATGGTTTACCCCTCTGCTTTTTCTCTCAAGACCTTTGAAGATATCATGTATGACAGATACACTTGACCCCTAGCTGCACATTGGCTCACACTCACTAAGAAGCAACAGGACCTATGCCCTGTGGTGAAACTGCAAGCTGCAGAGCTCCTGGTTCACTTAAGGGAGTGAAGGTTCTCATGCCCTAGAGTGAACCTGTGAGCTGGAAAGCTTCTGACTCACATATACAAAAGTGAAGGTGCCTGGGGAAAAAAAAAAAAAAAAAAAAAAAAAAAAAAAAAAAAAAAAAAAAGGAGGTGTGGCAACAAGAAAAAAAAAAAAAAAAAAAAAAGAGGTGGATTTGAAGCCCCAAAATGCAAGATAACCAAAGAACAAGATAGCATAGCTAAAACGAAGACATCTGTATTGCCTGTTGTACAGACTAGCAGCCAGCCAGTAAACATTAACATCAAAATGAACCCAGTCTGAGCTCAGCTGCAGTTCAGAAAGGACTGCACAACAGGTGACTCTCCCTTTCAGCAGGGACACCCTGCAAGGTTTGAGATTCTCTACCTTACTCCAAAGGTCCTTCTTTGATCAAGGCAGAGATATCCCTTACCCGCAATGGATCCTCAGTGACTGGCAGCACGCTGAATAAGTACTGATGGAACACTGCTAATCCACTCAATAGTATTATAAACATTGTAGAGAAATTGTCTGAACCTAAGATAGGACCTAGCTGCACCTAAGCTCTATAAGGTGCATGAAAAGGGGGTCCACTCACAGAGTGACAGGACAAGGGGCAATGGCTTTAAACTAGAGAAAGTCCTTCAAAACGAGGGTAGTGAAATACTGGAACAAGTTGCGCAGGGATATGGTGGAGGCTCCATCACTGGAAGCACTCAAGGGCATACTTGATGGGGCCCCAAGCAACTTGATCTAGTTAAAGATTTCCCTGCTCGCTGCAGGGGGTTTGGACAAGATGACTTTTGGGGGTCCCTTCTGACTCGATGCATTCTGTGATTCCGTGGTTCTCACTCTGAACCTCCTGACTCCATCGGAGCACCTTTCTTGCCCTTTGCAGCTCCAGATTCTGCATGAATCATTCTAACTTGATTCTAACTCTATTTTCCTTTGTATCTCTCTTCCATGTAGTAACTCATAAGGTGAATCTTTCCATCAAACTTACTGAACCTTGGTAAACTACTGCTAAACTTTCTTAAATTCCCTCAAAACTATTGAACTCTGTCCAATTGTTACTTTATCTCTACAAAATATGTTGCTGCTTCTCTCTCCTGAGCAAGGTACACTCCAATCATTAGTGACACCACGTGAAAGCTACACTTAGGCTGAACTTCATCAGAAATCCTCAATGGTTTCCTACACCACCTTCAAGTAGATAGATATGAATCTATAGAGACAAAATTTCTGCTAGGGCAGAATTCTTCCTTTTCTTCACCAGCTTCAGCTGTCTGGTTTTCTGCCTTCCTCTGCTCAATGACAAACACAATAGCATTGTAAAAAGAAACAGCTTAGAGGATCCTTTCCATAAGCCACTAAGGAGCTACTTCTTTATCAGGGAGAAATACCACTGTCAGTTATACAACAGGCAGCCTTGCTTTGTAGCTCATTTTTGTGTTTATATTATGGTTATCTTTCATATTCCTATTCTTCAGCAAATCAGATGGATTAGATTAATTCTTTTTTGAGAGTTTGGTCTTAGTCACTAGAGTCTGCTCACCAAGAACCATCTGTTCCCCATGAGTCCCCTCCCACACACCATGGCAGAATTACGCCTACAATGAGTTTCTCCTATTAGGAAAGAAACGGCTCTAGGAGGAAGATAGGCGACGTGAGTCCTTAGGGAGACAACACAAGCACTCACGGCCTTGTTCATTATCGTCCTTGAAGCACTCACGTGCCATTTCCACTGCTCGAGGACTGACTCTGGAGAGGAAGTGAACCTGCCTACCCTGCCAGAGTCAGAATTTAATCCTAAACGTGATGCTCTAAGGCATAGTGGTATCATCACAAGCAACAAATGAGAAAATCTGTCTGGCTCCTTTTTGTCAGTCATTTGAGAAACAGCTGGGTGAGGAAATGGCTGCATTTTGTCCTCCCCTTCATGCCTAATGGAGGCAGTTTGATCACTCAGTTGGTACCAGTGTTTGTTCAGTGCAAATGGGAGTAACTCCACTGACATCAGGCCTCGAGCACAAACCCTACGAGGAGAGGCTGAGGGAGCTGGGGTTGTTTAGCCTGGAGAAGAGGAAGCTCAGGGGTGACCTTATTGCTGTCTACAACTACCTGAGGGGTGGTTGTGGCCAGGGGGAGGTTGCTCTCTTCTCTCAGGTGGCCAGCGCCAGAACGAGAGGGCACAGCCTCAGGCTGCGCCGGGGGAAGTTTAGGCTCGAGGTGAGGAGAAAGTTCTTCACTGAGAGAGTCATTGGCCACTGGAACGGGCTGCCCGGGGAGGTGGAGTCGCCGTCCCTGGAGCTGTTCAAGGCAAGATTGGACGTGGCACTTGGTGCCATGGTCTAGCCTTGAGCTCTGTGGTGAAGGGTTGGACTTGATGATCTGTGAGGTCTCTTCCAACCCTGACGATACTATGATACTTTAACTAATGACAAAGTTCTTGGTTTTCCTATGTGAAAGTTCATTCTGAGGGTTTTCCTGCAATAACATATCCACACTCAGGGAGGGCAGCTGGCCAAGAGGCTAACATGCTGACCTGAGATGTAGATGTGGATTTACCATCTTCAGCTCACTGCTCTGTAGTGACTGCTGACTCTCACTCTCTTGCTACAGTACCAATAGCTCGAGACCTGGGAAGACGTGGGGATAGGAAGGGAGCAAATAATATTGTGTGTGCTCTTTTCCTCCTTCCACAGGCTGAGCCCTGATTCTACTGAGTGTGTTTATGTGTGGGTTAGGGGTGATGTTCTCCAAATTCCTTCCTCTGCCTCTGACCTTTTCGTGATCATGTAAGAGTCACCTAATCAGTCTGACTCAGACTCATCCCAGCTACCTTAACTAAGTGCTTGCCTGGGAGAGTTTAATCAGATTAAACTGAAAGCTAATAGATCTGTTATGAAAGTATCACCTTGCATTAAACCCATTATGTCTGCCAAATAACAACATCAAAGCATGAGCCTTATCTTGGGGGCTTCATCCAACACGCAGGATGCAGACAACACACAAGAAGATGGGCTGTAGCCTGCACTATGTGTTCACGCTTTGCCAAATACCAGGAGCAAGCGCACCCTGGGTAGCCGTCACCTTCGCTTGTATCACTCAAGCAAGAAGGCAAATTGCAGTGGAGAAGTGAGTGAGTAAATACAGGCCATGCCTTCAACAGAAAACTCAGGAGTGAGAAAACCAAGTTCTGTTTTCAGATCAAAGGAGAGCCACTAAAGAAAGAATTTCTCTTGCACTTTACCTACATAGTATTTCCACTTGGTCCCCAGTATGACCTGCTGATCTGACTCCCTGGAGGCATGCTTCTGGCCTCAGAGAAAAATCTAACCTCTTTTAACAAAATGCTCAAGTTTTCAGAACAGAAATGGCATTTCTTGGCACTTCCTCATTCCAGTGTCATGCCTCAGGAGCCCTGGCACCTTAGCAGTGAAGGGATCTGCCTTTGGAGCCAAAATCCAGCCACCCTTGCTGTTGGAAGGAAAGTTAATGGGGAAAGGGACAAGTAGTACTGAGCACATTAAATGCAGTGTTTGTTAGAGAATATGAGCACAAAGTGAGGTGTTGGCAGAGAAATTATCCAGAGGCACAGGAGCTACTGTGTGGAAGCAAACCTAAGGTTCATTTGTTCACAGCCCCTGTTGACAACAACCGCAAGGGATGTTTCAATCAAACCTGTAAACAATCTGAACAGGCTGCTGGGAAATCTTCACGGTTAGGTCTCACTGCAGTTTACAACAGGAGGAAGGGGTTGATTTAGGTGCCTAACTTAAAACACTGTCTTTATATATATATACACCTATATACCTTTTACTTTTAATAGCTTTTTTTTTCCATCCCGAATGTTCAGTACAGCCTGAAGCCTCATTTTGCTGCCTCCACAACAGCATACACAATTAATTTCAAAATCTATTTATTCCTTAGTAACTTTCTTTAGCACTAAACCTGCTTTTATATTCACTGAATGTCTCCTTTTCTGGACACTGTGTTTATCTTATTTTGATTTAATTTATTTTTAGCATATATGTCTTTGGCCATCTGCTTTCACCTTCTGCTGATTCTCCCGATGCCAGGGGTTTGAACATCTATTAGTAGGTGAGCGACCTGTAGTTAAACATACAAAGCCGACTGCTTTCCTAGAGAGCATCTGCATTCCAAGGAACTCACTGTTTCCACAGGCACATGGCCCACAGAAAACAAATTTAAGAAAGGGCAATCTCAAAGTTGTGTAAGTGGCCAGGGAATGGCATCAATTAGATGTCCCTGAATCTTCCAGATTAGGTTAGAGTCAGGAGGGACAGAAGGAGAATTAAAGGTCTCCAGACCTATATTTTGCATTGCCAATTGTTGTTTGTTTTTTTTTTTTTTTCTAATTAAATATTCCATTAATACCTAAGAATTACACAGACTTTTCTTTAGTAAGTTCTTTACAAAGAAGCACCAGATAATTTTTCAGGGGAAGAAACAGGCACATAGATGTGAAGTGGCCTACCCAAGGTCACACAACTAAGCAGTGGAAGAACTGGAAGGAGAGCACAGCTACCTTAAAGCCCTTTAAGAGGCCATACTATTTCCTTAACTAAGTGTCTCTTTCCTGAGAGCTGCCACTTGAGTGCCAAATTAACATAAAAATTATGGCACTGAGTCAAATTCAGGCTTAAAAAAAACAACAACGAATAAATGAACAACAATAACAAAACTCAGCATACATTTTAGGATTTGCAGTCCAACCCATCACCCAGTCAACTAGACCACATAAGAAATTGTGTTTAATAGAGGCAGGATGCATTGGGGTGAATACTAACAAACTTGGGTGACAGGACTGTGAAAAAAATCTCTTTTGTGCCATGTGCTTTCCTCTGTCACTGTTCAATGTTTTTTCTCTCTGAGTGTAGGGAGACCATAGGCCCCAAGGAGACGGAGGAAAGCACATGGGTGAGGTAATCACAGAATGTCAGGGGCTGGAAGGGACCTCCAAACATCATCCAGTCCAACCCCCCTGCCAGAGCAAGGTCACCTAGAGCAGATCACATAGGAACACATCCAGGTGGGTTTTGAGCATCTCCAGAGAGGGAGACTCTACAAGCCCCTGAGCAGCCTGTTCCAGTGTTCTGTCACCTTCGCAGGGAAAAAAAACAAACAAACCCTTTTCTCATATTTCCATGGAACTTCCTATGCCTCAGCTTCCACCCATTGCCCCTTGTTCTGTCCTTGGGCATTACCAAGCAGAGCCTGACTCTATGCTCTTGGCACTCATCTTTTATATACCGATAAATTTTCATGAGGTCACCCTTCAGTGTCCTCCAAGCCAAAGAGCCCCAACTCCCTCAGTCTCTCCTCCTGGAAGAGATGTTCCACTCCCTTAATCATTTCTGTGGCTTTAATGCCACCCTCAGAGAGTACCAGCCCTTGGGGAAAAATGTAAAGGTGCTGTTAGGTAGAGAATGCCTCTGCTTCCCTCCAGGCATGCTAGCAAGATCACTCTTCACAGTATCAAGCTTACAAACACAGAGGGTAAGAAACTGCTTTGCTTACAGTGCCTTTTCTCTATACCCCACTCCCCCACAATAAACCGGTTCTGACACATTCTAATCTGGGCCTGACATTTATCTGGAGCAAAATTGCCTAGGAGTGGCTATTCTAACTGTGCTCTGCACAGTTAAAAAGTCACAAAGTGTGGAAATTGCTACTCAGAGATCTAGGGGTTTCATCTAAACAAACGAAATGGTCCCAAGAGACACATCTGAGGTTTACCAGGGAGTGACTGCTGTGTGACTGAGGCAAATATTGGCCAATTAAAATAAATATATAGCATGTAGCATGGAAATGAGAGAGCCTTCTCTGCAATTCACAAATCAACACAGAGGCAGCTGCGTCACTCTCACTGCTGCAGTACAGATCCTGAATCAGTGCTGATGTAGGGGTGTAGTGGTACATGAAAAACACTTAGAGGAATGATCTCAAAAGCACCCTTCCAGAGCTTTTCACGTTGCACATTCTGTGTAAATGGATGGATAACTGTAGTGGTTTAAGGCTTATTGGAATATTCCAATAAGATAACTTAGACCATCGGGTGTAAAAGAATAGCAATAATAAAGTCTATGTAATTAATTGGTTTGCTAAGAGATATAAAAAGCTGAAGTATAATCAATTCTTTCTTCTTTACTTTTGGGCACTGGCTCTGTTCGCTGCTCTTTGCTCTTAATCTCTTCCACTAACCTCAACTGACCAGATAGAAAACAACCAGCAAAGCTCACACGTGCTATCTGGGAGAGAGAGAGGGTGGCACTGGTCCCTTCTGGGCTTTTCTTTGCCTGGTGTGGGGGAGATTGGATTTCAATATTATTTCTAAACTGTATATAATTTTAAATATATGTAAGTATATTGTGTATATATGCTTGTAAATTTAGCTTTTCCATAAAATATAGCTTTATCTTACTTCCAAGCTGTCTGAGCTAGCCTGGCAAATTTTAACTGGGGAGGGAAGTTCCCAACCCACCACAGTAAGCCTCAGTTGGGTTAGGCTCAATGTATGTCACTGCTATAAACAGCAGGAGGCAGCCAATGCCTCAGCATTCATAGAGCTCATCTCCTCATGTCCCCTTCAGCAGAAGGTTACACTTTATATTAGAGACCTAAGCAAGGCTTCAGTTTAGCCACACCTCTAGGACTCTAGCATCACAAATGTTTGCTCCCTCTTGCTGCAGTTACCCTGCCCCTCCAACTCTTATGCTAGATAATGAATCAAGGACATTTCACAGAATAGAATCATAGAATCAACCAGGTTGGAAGAGACCTCCAAGATCATCCAGTCCAACCTAGCACCCAGCCCTGGCCAATCAACTAGACCATGGCACTAAGTCCCTCATCCAGTCTTTTCTTGAACACCCCCAGGGACGGCAACTCCACCACCTCCCTGGGCAGCCCATTCCAATGCCAATCACTCTCTCTGGCAACAAATTCCTCCTAGCATCCAGCCTATACTTCCCTTGGCACTACCTGAGACTGTGTCCCCTTGTTCTGTTGGTGGTTGCCTGGGAGAAGAGACCAACCCCCGCCTGGCTACAGCCTCCCTTCAGGTAGTTGTAGACAGCAATGAGGTCCCCGCTGAGCCTCCTCCAGGCTAAACAACCTCAGCTCCCTCAGCCTCTCCTCATAGGGTTTGTGTTCCAGGCCTTTCACCAGCTTTGCTACCCTTCTCTGGACACTTTGCAGCACCTCAACATCTCTCTTGAATTGAGAAGCCCAGAACTGGACACAGCAATCAAGGTGTGGCCTGACCAGTGCTGAGTACAGGGGCAGAATAACCTCCCTCGTCCTACTGGCCACACCTCCCAAGGAAACTCCCCATGTCTTTGATTTTGACAAATAACACACAAACACCTCTTTTCCTGCAGCTGATTCAGTCCGACACAAAGGGTGATTTAGTAACACCTATTTCTGTGCGAAAGTTGTGACTTTACTTATTTGCTTTCTCCTGTTGTCACTGGCAGAATGGTCACCTTTGAACTAAAAGCAAATCACAACTTCACAGATAAGTGGCCCCATTTATTTATGTGTACCTACTGCAGGTTATTCACCGCTATTTGAAATACAAAACGCCACACAAAGAGAGTTATTATTATGTACAATTGGCTTTGCAGTTAAATTGAAAATTTAATAGGAGAGAATTGAGTTTTCAGCCTGGTTTCCAAGGAAACATTTACAGCTACTACTGGTGAAGGCTGACTGCCAAGCCTACGACTTCCTTTGTTCCTGGTCCATCAGTTTGATTTCTTTTATCATCTGGTCTTTCCTACTGACATATATCCTAACGCAGGGGGAAGGATTTCTTAATACATGCAAAACAATCACTATTTCCCAAACAGCTCCCCCTCACACACACAAAGAGAGATTCAAAAAGTCGCAGCAGGGACTAAAAAAGAATAAATTAAGTGAGTGTATTTGAAGAAACGTTAAATGTGATATCCAGATTTGTATAAATAGGAGCCTAGGAAATGCCGATAAATATCTACTAGAGATAAAAATACCATTTTGCTGTTTATCCCTAACAAGCAGATGGGATCCCACACTGCCATTTGCAGGAGTACAAACACACTCTGAAAACAGAAAACAAAACCTCCTGAAGGGAGTTTCAGAATCTATGTGCAGGTTTTTAACCAAATGTGCCGCTAGGGAGGTGAGATCCTATAACTCTTTAGGACACCTGCGTTTGCCACAATTACAGCACCAGCAGATGATGACGAGGACTGCAGAAAAAAGAAATCAATTGCCATCATCATTGCTTTTTGAAGACGTGGGGCAGCGCACACTGGAGCGCACCTATAGAACAGAAAACAGGGCCCAGCCCCACAGGCAGGCAAAGACCCAGGATGGAGGCATGCTGCCTTGGTCTGGTCCCTTCTTGGCTGTACACAGGAAGAGAGAGCAGCTGGATATTTTCACACAAGCAGAAATGAAGCATTGCTCATGATGCTTAATGGAAGATATACTCAAAGATGTATCACCGTTGCTGTTCCTACTTTTCCCTTTACTTGAGTTTCTGCTTGCTCTTTCATTGTGCCTTGGCAATGAAAAATATGAGGAATTCGGGTAGTTTTCTTCTTCTTCCCAGAAGGAAGGAGGTTGGACCCCCTCTCTTCTTCTCAGGGCATTCATGTGAGCCTAGAGTGCAGTAATTTTGCTCCAAGAGCTCCGTAGTGGCAGAAGGTTGGTATGGCTCTTTTTAAGGACACTACTAATAACATCTTCTGGACACCAGAGAAGATTTCTAGGACCCAGTGCCTCTCTGCCCAAGTAGCACCCAGTCTCCCTCCTGAGACATGTCAGTCATAGAATATGGACACCCAGGAGAATGTACTTTGAGTTTTTTGGACAGCTACAATTGATTTTTCTCTGGACTGCAATGCGTTCTTTTCCAGAAGTGCCTTGCCCTGCAACTGCCTCTGCTCATGCTTCATCTACCCCTCTCCTACTCTTTCCTCCCATGTAAATTGGATACTAGTAAACACTTTCCTCTGCTTTCTGTAATACACTTCCACCTCCATTTGATTAGAAGTTCTCTTTCTGGTCATGCACAATGTCTCCAATGTCCTTCCACTCTATTTTCCAGGACATTTTCAGCTCACAATCATGGCAATCAGTAGCAGAGATAAAAGGCTGCGCTTTGTATTGACAACTTGGTGATGAATTGGGCTTAATAGCCTCAGAATTGGAGCACGACACGCCCTGCTTGTGTAAAAGCACAAACACCAAGGCTGCTATGAGCTGGACCTGACCTTGTGAAATGGCCACCTTGATTGCTACAGAGCAGCACAAACTCTCTGCACTTTCCCTTTCTTTTCAAATTATTTTTTTTCCCTTTGGATATTCATAAAGAAAGGCTACTATGAAAATGTCCCTCAGACTTGTGATCTCATTTTCCATCCCTTCTCTCCTATTATATATATGCAGACTGAATTCCTTCCTCTGTGGTCTACATAGGAAAACTAAGAAATTAATTAGGAAAAGAATGGGAGAAAGGGTAATTTTTTTTTTTTTTCATTTCTGCCAAAAGCTCATGCAGAAGTTCTCCTCTCAAGACACGGTGCTAGACAATGAAGGAAGCAGAAACAGTAATGAGGGGTGCTCTGGGGAGGATGGCTGAGGAGGAGTGCAGGCTGGAGGTGTCGACCAGGTACCTGATGTCATCACTTTGTTTCACAGAGTGCTGACAGAATCAGCACATCACTGTAACTCAGCAGAGAGCCTGCATCCAGAGGTGGTGCTGAAGAAAAGCTGCTTGCGATCTGGATAGGGACCACTTCATGGTACCATTGCTCCCACCTTTTACCCTCCTGACCTGCATGGGCCCAGGACACTGGGAGTTGATCACTCCCACCCCTGGCACTTCCCTAGTGCCATCCAGCCAGGTGCCATGCAGCCCCGTGTGCTGAGAGGCTCCAAGGATCCTGCCCTGTGGGCTTTTATTGCTCTTTTTGTTGCCATTTTAGGGTACTCCTCCCTCACTGCCCTTTGTTACACCTTTGTTTCATGGCAATAAACGTTATTTTATTACTCATTTACTTGGTAGCAGGTGTTTGAGGGTGCTGGGAAGGCACAGCAGACACACAAGCAAGAGGGCTGGGCTGCAGCAATCCTGTGTGGTTAGATATTGCTCCCAAGGCTTAAAGGTACATGGGCTTGAGGCAGAAAAAGCAAGGGGAAATGTCCTATAGATAGGATCCTCTGTGGTTCACTGAGATGTTGCTTAGAAACCTTTTCTCCTTTAACTGGCATCCTAACATTACCACTGGCAGATCTTAAAGCTTGACTGAACCCCAGTTCAGACAAGGATTTTTATCTCCATGGGCTTGTGGGCTGGCCTATCAAATTTTGACACAATGTCATGGCAGAATAATCAAAAAGGGAGATCCTGATAAATTCTAACATTGCTCTAATTTTGTTCTAGTGTGAACCCACTTAGATTGACTGGGATAAAGGTGAAGCTTTCCCAGTCGTGTAATCTGAACAGGCATGGCAGAACATCACAAGGGTTGACCTTCCTGTCCTGAACTAAACTAAGTGGCTATCACCTTAAAAATTGTGGATAGAATAAAAACAGTATAGTCACTTGACAATAACCAACACTGAAAGTGGTAGAGAAAAAAAAAGCTGGCATTTTGCTTAAAGCCTGCAGCAAAATCTGCATCACACAGAGTCTTTATTTTATGCACTTCAGCTCTCAGCGTGACGTGCTTTCTGTCCAGAGATGTGAGTATATTTACAGTCTACCTCAGGAGATGGGAACAAGTCTGTCAATAAATTCTACTTTAGTTTATTTATGGTTAATATTTCACAGAAAATTAAGATTGAATACACACCTCATCAGTAAAACAGCAATCTGAGGGCAACACCTTCTCTTTCAAGGCTACAAGTAGAACGATAACCTTTGAAACAAGAAGCTGCCTGATGTAAAAACTGAGAACTGTCTCCACCAGGCAGTTTAACAACTGATCTATATCTTTACGATTACCTCTTATTATAGAGATCCACATGCTGCCTAAATCACTCCCAGAAAGACACAAGAGAAAGCAAAAAAGTCCTTATATGTACCCAGGTGGGATTAGCTCAGAATATCAAGATACTGATGTAGTTCTGTGGATAATTCTTCTCGATAGGACAAAAGCTGAAACATAGGCATTGCTCTGGTGAGTGTCCACAGGGTGAATGGTTACTACACCTGTACTGCACTTCAGATACGCATCTGACTTGGTGTTTCCTTGGCTTCCTTTCTGTAAGGCAATACATTTTTACAAATTCTAGTTCTCTCTCCACCCCTAGAACTGCCACGGATCTCAGTCTTAATGTTATGTCATTCCAGTAAATGCTACAGCATCTGGCATGGTTAGATTGCAGCCTCACCATGCTTGTGTTCTAATAAAACAAATAGCATTGTTTAACACAGGCATACATGAAGAAAACCCGGGTTTGGAATGGACCTCCTAAGATCATCCTCTGCCCCAGTAAAATACCAAACTGACACTCCTGAAGATGGGGTTCACTTTGCCGGAGCAATTGAACAACACAAGTGTACTTAAACTGCTTCATTTGTGGAGATTACAATGCTAGCTGAAATCTTACACTGAAACTTCAGTTTGGATGGTTGTACTCTGTACTGAAATACATAAACACAGGAGGCAACAAGATTCATAGACTGCATTGGGTTGAAAAGGATCCTCACAGGTCATCTTGTTAAACCTCTGTCTAGATGAGGCTACCCAGGGCCACATTGTCTGATCCTGAATGTCTCCAGGGATGAGGCCTCAACCACATCTCTGGGCAGCCTGTTCCAGTTTTACTACTCTCACAGTGAAGAACTTCCTCCTGATGACCAACCTAAATCTACCCTGCTCCAGTTCCAAACCATTGCTTCTTGTCCTATCACGTCAAGTCCTTCTAAACAGTCCTTCCCCGGCCTTCCTGTAGGTCCTCTTCAGGTAGTGAAATACAGCTCTGAAGGTCTCCTCAAAGACTTTTCTCCTCCAGGCTGAACAACCGCAACTCTTTCATAACAATTCATATGGATTAGGCAAACCAAACCCCCAGCAATTAAAGTAGAAGATATAAGGAAGGCAAAGAAGTAAGTTTCTAGCATCCTTGCCCATGTACTAGAAAGAGAGGCATAGAGAAACCCCTTTATCTGAAGGAGGGAAAAAAGGAGAGCAAATGGTGAATCCCATTTGGGGAAAGGGACAAGCATTCAGGACCAAGCGATGTGTACTGTCCTTAGAGGGAAAAAGACACACAAAGAGCTATGGAATGAAGGCCTTCACTTCCCAGAGGTTTTTAAGGTCAGCTGGTCTGGTTGTCCTACACATGCTCTTACTAGGTACTCTTTAATGAGCATCCATAAGACTAAGCCTGAGATGAGTTAGCATTGTCTTACCGAAGATGTCTGATGCAGCTGTAAAATCACTATTACAAGGCTTTGTTTTTGACAAGGAGCTGCTGTTGAACACTTGAGGTAATTCTCCTCTGCTTTACTCAACCCTCCGAAGATATCAATAGATCTAGTGGCTGTCCCTTGTTTTGCAAACAAGGCTATCAAAACCACGATTTGACCCTCGCCAGGGCACGGGTTTGTAGGCAAGGAAAAGAGGGCAGCAGCGTCTCAGCAAGGTGAACGGTGCCACGTGTACAGGTCAGGGTACAGCACTTCAGTGCCATCGCTCAGTTGTCTTGTTTCAAGTGTGACATACCTCTGGCCGCACGTGCAGAGCGCCGCAGCTGAGACAACTGCCAAGCGAAGACACAACCAAACATTCTCCTCCTGAACATCCCTGGCCAGCAGCTCTTCCAGTACATCAAAGAGTCAGGAAGGCTCTTCAGGGAACTCTCAGAGGCAAACACACTCAAGACTGAGCAGCCCCAAACTGATCAGCAGTGGCAAAGGAAGCTGTCTAGCTGTCGGCTCTTCTGGCAAGCAACTTTGTTTCCATTCTGCAGACTCTGCAATGTGATCAACCAGTTAGGTGCAAACTTCCACCTGTGTACGATGAACTGCACTCTCCAGTTTAGATCCAAGATACAGATGTACACTGATCTCTTCTGACATCCACAAAGGCTGCACTTAAAGCTCCAGGCTGCTGATAAGGAAGAGTGCAGCTCTACCGTCCTGTTTAAAGGGTGGACTCTGAAAGGGGGGAAATTGAGCTGTGGAAATACAGATTGGTGAGGAAAGGTAACTAGGAAACATTGCTGGCCATGACCCAGATACGGTGATGGCTCACTCTCAATAGGAACACACAGCTGGCAGGCAGTGAATCTCAGCAAATTTGTGTCTTGTTTTCCCTCCTTCTGCATTTGCAGTGGTGCAAAGACACGGAAAAAGGCAAAGAATTTACTTACTGCTGACTACAGCTGCTGAGGTACATGGGAGGGACAAGTGACCTGACAAAGGCAGGACCTGAAGGAGGTATGTGAAGAAGGAACTAAGCAGATGATGGCTGTAATGCTCTGCAGATGATTAAACATAAATGAGACATAGGATTTGTGTTACAGTTGTCTTGGAAACGTAATGATGCAACTGGCATTGCCCACATCAGAGTGATCAAAACCTGCCCTGGAGATTGCTGGGGCCAGTGGGCAGTGAGGAAAGGGCTTGCTAGGCCCTGAAGCAGTAAACCCTGCTTGTCACAAAGAAAGGGAAGTAGTAACGGGGGGAAAGGTAGAAAGAAGAATTACCCTCCAAGCTTCAAAAGGAAGGGTTGGAAGGAAGAATTTTGGAAGGATGAGAAAATGACTTGCTGCTTCCACGCTCTGTTGAAGCTCAAGGTCTCTGTGCTGCCAAGAATGGTTACTGTCCTCTCAACTCAATATACTCTGCACACAGGAAAATCTGACAGGAAAGCATCTAATTATCATTCCCTGAAGGCTCAGAGACTCTCCATCAATAAAACTCCATCAAAATCATGGAGGCACTACATTAACCGTTCAAATTGCTGTAAACTTGATTTATTCTTTGTTTCTTCAACATTGAGGCTACACTGTAGAGAGTCCTGATGTCCTTTGGACAGGGCTACCAAAACTAATACACTGACTTTGATCACAGTTTGTGTTTCTGCCCAGGCTGAAACAGAGACATACAAAATCAGCATTCAAGATTTGCAGTAGATACCAGGCTTTTAATGGAGCAGATATACTGGGTTAAAAATATCAGCATGAGAGTAGTACCTCCAGAGAACATGCCACAATGCATTTTTAGCACATGTAAGTCTTCATATACAAGATCTTTTTTTCCCCCTCTCTAAACTTCCATGCCTTGACATCTTGTGCATCCTTTTTGTGCCAGGGGAGGTGTAGGCTGGATGTTAGAAGAAAGTTCTTCCCAGAGAGAGTGATTGGCATTGGAATGGGCTGCCCAGGGAGGTGGTGGAGTCGCAGTCCCTGGTGGTGTTCAAGAAAAGACTGGATGGGGCACTTAGTGCCATGATCTAGTTGATTGGACAGAGCTGGGTGATAAGTTGGACTGGATGAGCTTGGAGGTCTCTTCCAACATGGTTGATTCTATGATTCTTTCTTGTTATAAATTCCTCAAATGGATTATGTTTCACAAACTACTTACAAAGATGCTCACAGATTTTGATAATTAATATAAAATGGACTAGTACTTTAAAATCATTGGAAAGCTGGGAGTCAAAACCTGATGGACCCCTCTTCAATGATCATAACATGAGCTCTATGTAGAGAAAATCCCTTCCCTGAAGAACTTCTGTGATGATAAACATGAGCCGGCAGTGTGCACATGCAGCCCAGACAGCCAACCGAGTGCTGGGCTGCATCAAGAGAAGTGTGGGCAGCAGGGCAAGGGAGGGGATTCTCCCCCTTTACTCTGCTCTCGTCAGACCCCACCTGGAGTACTGTGTGCAGTTCTGGAGCCCCCAATACAAGAAGGACATGGAACTGCTGGAGCGGGTCCAGAGGAGAGCCACGAAGATGATCAGAGGGCTGGAGCACCTCTGCTATGAGGACAGGCTGAGAGAGTTGGGGCTCTTCAGCCTGGAGAAGAGAAGGCTTCGAGGAGACCTTATAGTGGCTTTCCAGTATCTGAAGGGAGCCTACAGGAAAGCTGGGGAGGGACTATTTACACGGTCTAGTAATGTGAGGACGAGGGGGAATGGGTTTAAGCTGGAAGAGGGGAGATTCCGACTGGATGTTAGGAGGAAGTTCTTTACAGTGAGGGTGGTAAGGCACTGGAACGGGTTGCCCAGGGAGGTTGTGGATGCTTCCTCCCTGGAGGTGTTTAAGGCCAGGCTGGATGAGGCCTTGAGCAGCCTGCTCTAGTGGAAGGTGTCCCTGCCTATGGCAGGGGGTTGGAGATGGATGATCCTTGAGGTCCCTTCCAACCTAAACCATTCTATGATTCTATGATAATGTGGAAAAGATGGATGAAAGAAAATGGATGGAGATGAAGAGGGCAGTCTGGCCTCTCGGTTCCTTGAGCATATCTGTGCTTTCCCTCCTTATCTTTTTGGATATGCCTAGCTATGTTACACATTCCTCTCAACAGTCTTATCTACAATATGGACCCTCTGCAGTCTACTTCTATATCTCCCCACACTCTTTATGACAAGAATCATGCATATGTATTTATAATTCTCTGTTCTTTTTTTGGGGGGAGGGGGAAAAAAATCCATCTCCCCTCAAATTCACCCTAGCTTTTCTATCTTGAAAATAAGCAAACAGCAAGCCCTATTTTCACAGAAGAATCATTTGGTATCTCAGAGAAGACAAGTGGTTGGTTTAGGGCTCTCAAAAAGAGATGCCAAGTGAAGACAACGGTCATATGCTACAAGAACTTGCTAGGTTCACCTCTATGCTCTTAGAAAGTGGGGTAACTTGAATACTGCCCTTACAAATTTGAGCTGCATCTTGGCCATGAATTTTGGTAGAGAAATGAGCTGGCAAGAGCATATTTGAATAAGCAGCCACATGAATGGGCTTTAAACCACATTCTGGTTAAATTTTGACTGTGCAGTGCGGAATTCTGTGGCTGGGATGCAGCTTCTACCTACACACTGCACAGGCAAAGGCATTCCAGCTTAGCATCCTCTCACTGGCTTATTTGCTTTCATGTCTCATGTACTTGTAATGTCTCTTCTAGCTTTAGGCATCCAAAAGCTAGGCTTTCAGCCTAAAATGCTGCCTCTTGAAATGGCATTGAGAGCAAATGCATGTGTACTTAAGCTACCTTTATTCCTTATGAGACTCTAAGTCCTAACACGTTTCCACTAGAGTCCAGGCCTCTCCCCTGCCTTCCTGCCTGCTGCTACCAGTGATGGCAACATCAGAGGCTGAACTGACACAAGCAGGAGTTGCACTTTCAGGCAAAGGCTGGGCTTTTTTTCACTAGGTGCCAGGTTTGAGGGATGGATTTTGTGCAGCCCATGAAGAGGGCTGCTGGTCGGTTTTCAGTCAGACAGTTCCGTACCTGGGTTGTTATAGCTGTGTTACAAGGGCTAGCGACAGCACAGGACGAGGAGCCAGATCATGTAGCACTTTTAAGTGGAGTCTGCAGGGACTTGACTGGTTCAGGTCAATCACGAAACTACATCCTTTAAGTAAATATCTCCTCTAGAAGCTAAAGCTGAGCAAGATTAACTCTGGTCTTAAAGGTCTCTGGGTTGAAGCCACAAGTCAGAACTCCCAAGACAGCAACTTCCTTGCTTTCTGCTGACAGACTGGAATTTGGTACAAATCAGTTAGGCTTTCCCTCAGGAAAATGCCCAGGCAGTGATTTTATTTAAATACTGTTTTTTTTTAAAATGGGAAATCACTGCAAGTTTCATATTTGCTCAGCTTCTGACACATGGGATCTGTAAGCCATACATCTGTTTCCACAGACCCACAGAATCACCCAGGTTGGAAAAGACCTCTGAGGTCATCGAGTCCAACCTATCACCTAACACCTTCTAATTAACTAAACCATGGCACTAAGTGCCTCATCCAGTCTCCTTCTAAACAGCTCTAAGGATGGTGCCCCCACCACCTCCCCAGCCAGTCCATTCCAACGGCCAATCACTCTTTCTTTCTAACATCCAGCCCAAACCTCCCATGTCAGAGCTTGTGACTGTGTCATGTTCTGTCACTGGTTGCCCAGGTTTTGTCCCTCTTTAAAACAGGGGAAGTCATATACCTTGATTTGACAAAGGGGTAAACGGAAAATATGATTCATCTAGACAGCTGTCCTGAGGAAGGAATACACAGTTGTGATACATACGTTTCACATGGCTAAATCAAAGCTGCTGCATACCTCCACCACTGAATCAGACCTCTAACCACAGCAGGCCTCCAGTGTGCCACCGACACTTTTGTTTGGAGGCTGCATATTAACATTGTTAGCAACACTGCATCTCCTTTATCCCTTTGCTGCCAGCCGTGTAACTGCTCCCCCGTCACCAATGACAGTACTTCCTGTGAACCAAAGCACTCCACCAGGACGTGCCTGGCGCACTCGGAAGCAGCTATCCGACCAAGGCTTGTTTAGTGAATGACCTCTGCACACAGAAAATTCATTGTATTGAACACTGCTGAGCAGCAGCAGGAGGTGTACAAAAACACCAGGGAATGCTACCAGCCCTCAGAAGAGATGCAGACTAAGGTCATCCCTGTTTCCTCTCCCTAGCTTATTAAACAAGATCTTTGTTCTGAAAGCACAGCCAGATATCAGTAGCCTGGCAGCAAGAAGGCAATACAGCCAGGAAATATATTTTCTTGAGGTCAGCCAGAGGAGGCTGCATGAGGCATTTAGTGCCAGGGTTTAGTTAATTACAAGGATTAGGTGATAGGTTGGACTCGGTGATTTTAGAGGTCTTTTCCAATCTGGTTAATTCTGTGATTCTGTATTAAAGATAAATCTCTGGGGAATCATAACTGGCCTCCAGGCAGGGCCTGAGCAATTAAATCTTTGCAGTGTGACTGTCCAGCTAAATTTCTTTTCCCTATCTTGACCGTAACATTCCAGTCCAGATGTTGGCACACTGTTGGAGACTATACTGCAAGCTTTGCTAACATAAAGGTAAATGTAAACTATGAATTCAAGAGCTGGTTCACCACAGCAGTTCTTTCAGGAAGCAAAAACTGATTTGCAGCAGGCTAACACGTTACAATAATAGCCTCACCCACAGCTTCCTTAAAAGAAAACAAAATGCTTAGTATAAGCCCTCAAAAAAATCACTGAAACCCCATTTTCACACCTGGGTTCCTTAGCACAATTCAGACATTTTGAGTTGTGTGTGGTTGGTGTGATTCAGAACTTGGTATTTTTTGAAAGCCCTCTTTCCCTAATACACTTGGCAGCCCTCATGGGTTTTGTAAACCATATAAAAACAACAGGCTGGATCGGGAGCAGTCACAGGTGACCTTCAGCCAGTTTTTAAGCTGTCTGGCTTCTGGAGGATCACTTGTAAGGTTAGTTGTTTGGTAGAGAGTGCAGCAACCAGTACCTGTATGAAGAGCCTTTTGAGTGCCTTCTGACAATCAATGGCAGTCTGCTGTACAGGGATACCTTGTCTCCATTCTGCCAGCCATAGCTCAGTGCCAGGGGCAGAGAGGAGGATGATGCCCAAGCCAAAGGTCTTTGCAGGTAGGACACCTAGATCATCAAGTGCTTTGGACTCCATATCCAGACACATCACTGTGCCACAAGTCCTTAGAAGCCCTAAGGCTCCCAGCATCCTGCCCCTGCTGTCTCCTCAGTGTTTTAACTTTCTTTGTAAAAAGTATTGCCTAGTCTGAGGGTTCTGATGGGGAAGCCAAAGCAGAAGATTAAAGCCTCTGCCCCACTATATCTAGGATTTCTTCTTAAAATGCAATGCTTACTTCACAACAAGCTTTACTTCTTCGCAAGCTCTTCTGCCATGAATTTGGTCATACTCAGCTGACAGCTGTGTCAGTTGGGTTAAATTTGGGAAAACAGAAAAGAGTTTTAAAAAATGGAAGAAGCAGTAAGAATAGAATATCATCAAATCAGAGATCAAGGATGAAACGTGGGTTAATTAATGGTTTTTTTGAATGACCAAATAGGCAATTCTGCTTCTTGGGTGCTGACTGACAGCTCCATTAACAACCCATTTCAGAAAATGGTAAGCCTCCACTCTTAACTATGATTCACAGAGTGGCTGGAGAGCAGCCAGGAAGAAAAGGACCTGGGGGTACTGGTGGATAGTAGCTGAAGATGAGCCAGCAGTGTGCCCAGGTGGCCAAGAGAGCCAATGGCATCCTGGCCTGTATCAGGAATAGTGTGGCTAGTAGGATGAGGGAGGTTATTCTGCCCTTGTACTCAACACTGGTCAGGCCACACCTTGAGTACTGTGTCCAGTTCTGGGCCCCTCAATTTAAGAGAGATGTTGAAGTGCTGGAACATATCCAGAGAAGGACAATAAAGCCGGTGAAAGGCCTGGAACACAAACCCTATGAGAGGCTGAGGGAGTTTGGGTTATGTAGCCTGGAGAAGAGGAGGCTCAGGGGTGACCTCATTGCTGTCTACAACTACCTGAAGGGAGGCTGTAGCCAGGTGGGGGTTGGTCTCTTCTGCCAGGCAACCAACAATAGAACAAGGGGACACAGTCTGAAGTTGTGCCGGGGGAAGTATAGGCTGGATGTTAGGAGGAAGTTCTTCACAGAGAGAGTGATTGGCATTGGAATGGGCTGCCCAGGGAGGTGGTGGAGTCACCGTCCCTGAAGGTGTTCAAGAATAGCCTGGATGAGGCACTTAGTGCCATGGTCTAGATGACTGGATGGGGCTGGGTGATAAGTTGGACTGGATGATCTTGGAGGTCTCTTCCAACCTAGTTGATTCTATGATTCTATGCTCCCAGCCAAGTTTGTCTGACGTTGGGTGTCGTTATTCAGCCCCATTCCAAGAAAAGAATCCAAGCCCACACATGAGCTGTGGTACACGAGGAAGTCCATTGGTGTCCAGAGTGGTTCTGAAGTGCAACAGCAGAGAAAGATATTCTGAAACTCCTGATGAGAGTCTTTCTCCTATATCCATTGCTACTGTTAAATGGATCTATAGGGTTCTCTGGAAGTCAGATTTCATGGATGGAGTTCTCCTCAGAAGGCGGCACTTCAGAACTGATTAGCCCAACACTTATCTGCCAGCTGCAGTGCCCAAATGATTAACTTTCCCTGCTGATTAGCACTGGTGAGGACACATCTGGAGAGCAGTGCACAGCTGTGAGATCCCTAGGATATGAGAGGCATGGGCATACTGATTCAAGCCCAGTGAGGAGCCACAAAGGTGATAATGGAACTGAAGCACTTCTTCCATGAGGAAAGGCTGGGACTGTTCAGCCTGCAGAGGAAAAAGTTCAGGGGAGTCCGATCAATGTTTATAAATCCCCGATAGCAGGGGATAAATCACAGAATCACAGAGGTCTTCTCCACCCAAAATGACTCTGAGATCATTGATCATTTTAAATAAAAATCCTTTTCTCAGGGGTATAACAGTGCCAGGACAAGAGACAATGGTCAAAGACCTGGAACACATGGAATTCTGCCTGAAAGAAAACATTTTTTTACTGTGAGAGTGATGGAGCACTGGCACAGGTGTCCAGATACGTTGTGAAGTCTCTCTCCTTGAAGATTCCAAAACCTAGATGGACATGGTTGTGGGCAGCTAGCTCTACCTGACCTTCTCTGAGCAGGAGACTGGACTCTTCGAAAAGTTGCAGAGAGAGTAGTGTGAAAAATAAAGCAGAAAAGGAGACTTGCTTAGAAAAAACTAGCTGAAACCAGAGCGAATAGAATTATTAGCTCTTAGGTATATAATAAAGAGCACTACAGAGGCTTTATCATATATTCCCTACTGATTAAAATAGGAGGTAAAATTTCCTGGCAATAGCTGCTGTACTTTGACATTATCAAAGACTAATCTTAATTAGAAGACAAGGAGAAGACTTTATTTTCCCCTGGAACTGGAGAACAGTACCTCTTTCAGACACCTCATATTAGTGGCTGGGAGGGACAGAGAATTACTCAGCTACAGAGAGCAAGAAAGAAAATGGACAATTTAACTGGCTGAAGGAAGAAGAAAGAGTTTAGAGTTCATTCTGCCAAATAAAATATTCCTTCTGCTAACTTCCAGGAACTGCACAAAAGAAAGAAGAGGATGGGCAGTCCTTACATTTAACCTCTTCTGTTCTGAAACACAGTCTGGACTGAGGGATAGAGAATAACCTCCGTGTAGTTCAACAGGCGCTCATCAACAAAATTACTTAGCTGTTTAAATAAGTAGCTGAAAGAAAACGTAACACCTAAGTGAAAGACAAAGGACTTCTTTTACAGACTGTCTTAAATGAGGCTCAAAAACTCCTTTAATGTGCTCCTAAGTGCTCAATGAAGATTAAGATATTTAGCAAAATTTGGAATAATCAGGAAAATATCAGTATGGCAGGGAATGATGAACTCAACAGGGCTACACAACAGGCACAAGGGCTTGGCTTTAAATCAGGCATAATCCTTTTCATCACTCAAAAGTCACAGTGTTGGTTCACTCCCATAGGCTCTCCCTTCTGCTCATGACCTAATCAGGATTTCCATTTGGACTGCAAGACATTTTGTAGAAAGCCCTGTGCTGGCATAGCTGTGGCTATGGCTGGCATAGTTGTGAATGCCAACACAAGGCAAACAAATGGCATCAAATAGCAACACCAGGAAAAAAAAGGATCCCTCTTCTTTCTCCTGCCTACCAACATCCTTTTCTAGTTCTCCATTGCTTTTTCCCCTCCATCTACCTCCTCAACCCCAGCCTCTCCCAGATCCTTGCCCTTTCACTAACAATAATGCTCTACTCTACTATGATGCCTTTTTACCAAGTTTTTTCCTTAACAAATGTTCTGTCTGGCAGCCTCTGCAGACCTGCTGTCTTCTCTTTTTAGCTCTGATTGTTTCTTCAGGATCCCTTCCTAAATTTTCTTATTACTCCAGCCTTCTGTTAGTCATTTTATCTTATGCATCTGCATTGGTTTCCCTCCATTGCTAAGCTTTCCACTGGTATCAGCACTATGGCACAAACGTCTCCCTTTACTCTCCTGTTCCTGATCTGCTTCTTCCTCTCTCTCCAATCTCTGAAATTAGCTGATGTCTCTCCTTGATGTTGATTCTAACTTCTCAGAACCAAAAAGAAGTCCTTTCTTCAGCAATATCACCAACTTAGTGCTGCTTCCTCTCCCTGTCCTTGGATACCTAATCTGCATCACAACCCTGTCACCACATTTTCTCTCCAGCTTCATTGAAAAAAAAAGAGGGCTGATCTTTTGAGAGCAGTGGATAGATTCTTCCCCAAAGTTTGTATACACACAGAATCCTACAGAACAAGTTTGTGTTTCTAAGGGAAGGAGTATGGACACAGCAACACATCTTCAAACATGCAAGTGTTTGCAAGCTGACCCCTGGCCTGAGGTACCCCATTTTTAAGATTTCTAAATGGAAGTATCTCAAAGGGAATCTGCCTGTGAAAGGCCACCAAGATGAATCAGGCTCACCAGGCACATTGACAGTTTTCAGCAAACAAATACACTGCTTACAGAAAAGCACAGTTATTGTTCTTTCTAATGCTACCATCAGTCACATGTAAGTGTAACAAACCACACACAACAAAGAAGATTTAGGATTTTTCTAGATCCATAACTCTGAGTGCACTCTGGAATTACTTAATGCAGCCTGTGGAGAAACTCCAGATGAATGTGCAGCACCCAGGTGTACTATGGTGACAGAGAGCATTGTGGCTGTGACACTTCCCAGAGAAAATCAGCTCATCATGCAGTGTCTCACTCACACAAAGACATTTTTCCTCCTTAGCAGACTGTGGCCTAAGTTTATCTGAATGACAGCAGAGGACACAATTTCAATTGCCACCTTTCTTTCCCCCTTCCTCTTAACATGGCTTCTCCTCTGACATCTGAGTATGCATTAAAACATTTCCACCTAGCTGCAATCACAGCACTTCCGCATCAGCCTGTGTGACAGCTGTGCAAGTGCCAAGGAGAAGGGAGATGCAGGAAAGCAACTTCTGCCAATGTTTATTGATAATTAAGATAGGCCTTTATGCTGCTCAGCTTTCACTAGCCTCCTGGTAAGCATGACTTTGCATGCAGAACAGGTGAAAGAACAGATGCGGCTGACAGATCTCCCAACTTAGTTTATGGGTAAGATTCTACACCCTGAATCAAGCCATGGGTTGGATGTCCACCAAATGAAGAGGAGCTGTCACGATACAAGTCTGCAGCTTTGGTGCAGCACCCAGAAAAGGCAATGCCTTGCACTTTGCCTATGTTCCAGAGGAGCCTGGAGCCAAGCAGCAGCAGCAACAGAATGACTGCAAACATCCACCGGCAGAAAGTGACACCGAGGCCATACAAGTGAGTCTGAAGCTCAGGGCTAATGGTGGCTTCCATTTTGTCCAGTGTGAAAGGTTATCTTGCCGGAAGCACCAGCTGTCGTGTTGGCCCCTCCTCGTACTGTAGAAAGTAGGCCATTAACTCCTGACATATAATGCAGAACTTTATCAGCCTTCTTCAAACAGACACACCAATTGGAGAAGAGAAGCAAGTTAGATGGATCAGGGCAACAGATGGTATTAGCTTAGGAGAGAGGGAAAGAATGGTTTGATACCCTGGCCTGCTTTCATGACAGTTATGTTACCACCCTCAAGATGTGGTTTACAGAGCATGGGGTCAAGGAAGAAGGAGTTTTTTGCTAGAATGACAGATTTCTTTCTTTGGTACACAAAAACCAGACTGGCTTCTGATAATCTACTGACAGAAGTGAGGCTGAAAAATAATAGAACAGGAAACATCTTCAGGTCAGTTTCACTGCAGTTGGCAGTTTCTGGATCTCTCACTGAGCAATAGGATCTTGTTCCATCAACCAAAAACCCTCATCAATCTGATTCAGGTACCGATCTCTGCAGCACTGCAGTAGTCACAACCGATTTAGGAGATGCTGCTCCATAGGGGGTGGTGCTGCACTGGTATGGTGTGGAGAACCTTTACTGTTTATGGTGATGAACAAGATGCACCAGTGAGGGAGTGGAGAAAGGGACAGTCAAGGCAGATGGGAAAACAAAATCTGGCATGAATTGGTGAAACTGATACAGCTAACAGAAGGTCTTGCTATATGTCTCTTGATAAGCATAGTACACTTGACAAGGAAATACTGAAGAGCCAAAGGAGTCTGGTAACATTGGACTTCACCTATTTCCAGGGGCCAGCCCCACCATCAAGCTTTGCAGGGAAGAGAAGCTCTGCTGTACCACCCACTGTAACTATAAGAGTTAACTGGTAGAGTTAACTGTGGCTGCATGAGATGTAAAACTTAAATTATTTCTGGTCACACCCAGCAGTATATGTTCCCCATTTTCACTGGCCTCACAGTCTCCCCATTTTCTCTCTGAATGATCAGAAACATTAACAGGAGTTCTTTCTACTCTCCACTTTGACTGATCTTTCTAGTTAGGAGCACTGCGCAAACAAATCCGAGAAATAGCCTGGAAGCAGCAAGCAGCCTTGGTTTGCTGCACGCAGGGCACAGAAAAAGCTCTGCTCTCCCAGGGGCAATGTAAAAGCTACAACCAGTGACTCGGCCTGAGCCCAGGAACTGCCCTCCAGGGAATCTGAAGCAAGTCCCCCAAGCATTCCTGCCTATTTCTGCAACAGAGGAACCAGACAACAAAAAAGTACTTGAAACCATTCTCTACCTCTGATCAATACACACCTCCCATCAACTAATGTGCAAACAGCACTATGACTTGCGATGCACGAACACATCCAGAGTGAACCAAACACGTTTTTGTGCATAACAGCTGCGCTCCATGTCATGCAGACTTGGCATTTCATCAAGTGCAGGGCAATAGCTTGATTCCCTTTGAGACTCACTGCTGGAAAATAGAAGATCTCCTGGCATAAATAGGCAAGGTCACCACGCTACACACTTCTCAATGCATAGATTCATTCCGGAGCTGATGCTGAGCTAATTGAGTATCTGTTCATTACACACTTCATGCTAATGCAATAACGCACCCTCATGTACAACTAATTGTACGAGATCTGAAGGAAACCAGCACTATATTACATTTCAATGCCATCTGTTCAACTACTCCAGAACACAGTGGAAGAACTGCAATTCATCAACAATTACAAAACAATTTTTTGGTGTGTGTGTTTTAATCTTTATGTTGGGTTCAGAATTTGAAAGTTTCCAGATAGGAAATATTTCAAAAGCCCAAGCCAAAGTATTTTGTCCTTTCGCATCTCATCATCCTTTTGTGACTTGCAACTGCTTTTTTATTTAGCAGGAGTCATCTTCCAGCATATCTGCATGTACCTCCTGTGAACAAGATAGTCCAGAATAGAATGGTTTGGGTTGGAAGGGACCTTAAAGATCATCCATTTCCAAACCCCTGCCACGGACAGGAACATCTCCCACTTGAACAGGTTGCTCAAGGCTTCATCTAGCCTAGCCTTGATCCCCACCACGGAGGAAGCATCCACAACCTCCCTAGGCAGCCTATTCCACAGTTTCACCACCCTCACAGTAAAGAATTTCTTCCTAATTTCCAGTCTCAATCTGCCCTTCTCAAGCTCAAAGTCATTGCCTCTTGTCCTGTCACTCCAAGTCCTTGAAGAAAGTCCCTCTGCAGCTCCACTGTAGCCCCCTTCAGGTACTGGAAGACTGCTCTAAGGTCTCCCTGGAGCCTTCACTTCCTCACGCTGAACAGCCCCAACTCTCTCAGCCTTCCCTCACAGGGGTGTGCTCCAGCTCCCTGACCCTCCTTTTAGCCCTCCTCTGGACTCCCTGTAGCAGTTTCATGTCCCTCTTATGCTGGGGGCAGCAGAACTGGATGCAGTTCACAAATATAACACCTCAAAGTCTACATGCTTGTAGGCATAATGACTGAAACCACTAAAGTCTCATGAAAATACATGAAGAGCGATCAGAAATGACAAGCAACTTGTACTACCCAGACTCAGGAGTCCCTGGAGGACCTTACCTGGAGAACCTAAGCATTATGCAATACAATCAATTCCTGCCAGTTTTCTTCTCTGCTATCATTTTATTTCATCCCAAATGCTATTTTTACCAGTTTGTTTAGAATACTTAAAAGCTGGAAACCTGTTTTCATCTATTCCTCGGGCCCCCGGGACACTTCTCTTCTGGATGTGAAACTAACAAATTCCAGATGATAGTACTGAGTCAAAGCATAATGTAAAAGAAGAAAATGTTACATTCAAAGTGAATGTGTGATTGATCAGTAAATAAGATTAAATAAGGTAGAAATAAGTAACTCTCTCCTAAAACTAGATACATATACTGCATTGCATCATGTCCAGCAGTTTAGGGGCGGGGAGGGGAGAATTCCTATGCAGTAGAGATTCTAAACTATCTGTTCAGACAAGGAAGAGAAGGGATTTCAGGGATTTCATTCTGCCTTTTCTGAGCTTACTAAATATATGCGTTGTTCATCAGAGATCACGATCAGGAACGTCAAACGCGAACGCTGCCTGAAGACTTCAAATAAGATTTTGCTGCATTTTCATTTGTCACATAGCTCAGGGACTTCCCAAACTGGAGAAGGAAAACCACAACTGTAAATGAAAGTGTAGCCCCTGGATGGTAACCGATTAAAGAGGCTCGGGGCAAACTTAACTGGAAAGAACCTGCAAAAAACGTTAACAATGATGCTTCTTGCCCTCACCATCTGCCACCACATTCAGTGACTGCAATCAACAGTTTCACTTCTAGAACACAAAAAGAACCTGCAAAAAACATGAACAATGATGTTTCTTGCCCTCACCATCTGCCACCACATTCAGTGACTGGAATCAACAGTTTCACTTCTAGAAAGAGAAAAAAAAAAAAACAAAGAAGAGGCTGTCACCATTTTCACTTCACCATTGCTGAGCTGAGCTCGTACCTCAGGAAATGATTTTTTGTTTTATTTAAAAAGAAGAGCTTGCAAAAGGCCTTTTCTTCCTAAGGAGGCCCTAATGAGTTCTGAGCATGCCCGTAGAGTTTTTATTCTTCTCAAGGCTGCAGCAACATAATTTAGAGACCTGCCTCCTCCTTGTGTTCATCTGTCAAAGGTTCAAGGGGAGGCTATCAAGTCCTGTTTGCTGTTGGCACGTCTAAAACTGCTGACACAGACTAGGGAAGAAAAGGGTACATCTTGATCAGCTGCAACATTATGACAGCAAGCAAGCAGGGAACCCAGCCGGTGCTAATAGCACCAGGAAGCTGTGCTGGAGAGCTGAAGGCATAAACCATCAAATGCAAACAAAGGTTAAAGAGGTCCTGAAAAATAGCAAGGGTTGTAATTTTCTTTGTAGTTAATTTTTTTGTAGTTAAAAGAAGAGGTGGTGGTGGGGGGAAACCCCATGCAAATACACCATATTTAAGGTTCTGTTGTTTGATCATGAAAACCATTACCCATGGTCTTCACTGATGAAAGCTGTAGAAACAAGTGAAATATGTTCATTAAAAGAAGAAATAATGAAAAATGGTGCACTTGACAGACCTGCAAAATGCAATGTGATAGCATCCTTTTAATATCACTCATAATTTTTCCTGAATATGCAAACAGCTTACTCTCTGCTGAAAACACACCAAAAAATAAAAATCAAACTCTGTTGTTGGACATCATTAAGACTTTTCTAGCTTGATGCCTCAGAACATTAGGAGGAAAAATGCATGCCTTCTCCCAGACCTACTTGTCTCTGAGTCAGTTATCTCTAGACCTTTTTAACCTCTAACTTCAGTTGAAAGAGTAGTACTTTTCCAGTCAAGATTTGTTCAAAGATTTAGATCAATAGTCTAAAGATATGCTGACATTTTTCAGATTACTCCCAAGTAATTCCTTGCCTACTGGGGACAGATCTGTCCCTTCCCCTCACTTCCCATCAGCTGTGTACAAATTCGCAACAGCAGTAAGCATTAGCTTGAACTCTGGCATTTATCATAGCTGGAGGAGGCTGCACAAGTTCATGACCTTTGAGGTCCTCAGGACAAGTCAACTCTAGAAACTGGTTTAGTTGTCTCTCCTTACAAATCTTTACATAAAATGCAGCAAAGGGCTTTGACATCCGTCTTGAGATTATAGATCTGGACTTCCTCATCAGCGCAGCAAGCTAAAAGCTCAGGAACAAGCCACGAGCCTTCCACAAGAGTGGAAGTCATGCAGGCCTGCTCTCCAACTCACAGGTCTGTCTTAGCTTTCCTGTTGCACTGCAAGCAGCTTTGGAAACATGCTCTGCAAATGCAGCAATATTTTACCACTTCATAAATAAGGTTACACTGGAACTGAAAAGATGGCAGGTGCCCTACTGACTGCAGCAATGCACAGCCCACTACACACTGCCACTAGGCTTTCTCTTAGGAAATGAATGCCTCAAACCAGAGCAAGGAGCAGGGTGTGATTCACACTGCTTCAGCTTTGAATGCTACTGTTCAGACATCCAGTTATGGAAGCAAGAGAGGGAAAAGAGTTTATGGAATCATAGAATGGAAGCAGATACCGATCTTCATGCAAAAGAGATGAGGCAGCTACAGGCTCACTCTTCTACAATCTGTTTAATTTAGGCACAACAAAACTACACAACGGTTATGGCAAAAGATGGGAGCTTGTCCTTAACGATCTCAGCATAAGAGAAGCTCTTTGCTTCACTCAGCTAAATGGATTTCAGATTAGACTCTAGAACAAAATACAGAAAACTTACCTTGCATTTCAACATGTTGGCCACTCTTTCTTGCATTGATTGTCCAGCTTTGGGCCTGACAAGTATATAAACTGCTTTCACTTCAGGGCTGGAACGCAGGAGCTTTTCCACCAGCACTTTGCCCATGAACCCTGTAGCTCCTGTGATAAGCACAGTCTTCCCATTGTAATAAGCTGAGACTGAAGACATGTTCCGTCCTTCCTTTAACTTCCTATGGCAGGTACCTGAGAAGATGCAGAAAAAAAAGCTTTAAGGCC
The DNA here is from genome assembly GCA_013400475.1 of Tricholaema leucomelas. NCBI lineage: Eukaryota > Metazoa > Chordata > Aves > Piciformes > Lybiidae > Tricholaema lacrymosa > Tricholaema leucomelas. Next base: position 627,100 of record WAAF01020584.1, read on the forward strand.
TTTTGAATCAAGACACAGAACAGGTATTTTGGAACTACAGTCTGAGATAACCCTTCCTAGTTAGCTATGGCAGCTCATAAGCTTAGTCAATAGTGATTTTTAAAATGCCTTTTTGTTTTTAATAAAGCCTTTAGTATGAAAATGCACCACACAAAGTAAAAAAGTTCATCTGAGAATCAAGAAATCAAGATCAGTTTTATCCTCCATGTTGTACCACAGCTAGACCCAGGTGTCACAGCTCAGAACGTAACTGGTGCTGGCCAAGACTCCTGACAGTAGATGCTGACTGCAGTGCTGAACAGGATTTACCTCCCACACTGTAAAGTGGCCACCATGCAGATATGCATTTATCCTTACAAGACAAAGCAGCAACAGATCTCCTTCACAGGCACTGCAGGGACAAATGCTGTTGTTTTTCTATTTTAATTCCACTGTGTCGAGCTGCTGTGTTTCTTGCCAGCCATTCATCAGCAATGTACTCAGTCTTTTCCTCTGTCTTGTCTTGAAATAAAACCATGAAGAAAGCTCTTTTTCATCTAAGACACAGTGCAATGACACTGCTCTGCAAGACAGCAATACCAGGCTCCTGTGTGTAAATAACCATCTACTCTAAGGCCAAAATCCACCCAGTTTAAGGAGCACAGATGTCATGTGCTTTCTCTGGAGGGATTACATTGTTTGAACTTCCCTTTGGAGATCATTGACTGTATAAGAGGACTGACATGCCTAGGTTCCCACATGAAGTGGCCCAGTTAAGTATTCTAATTAGATACAACAGTTTCAGGTCTATGTGGTCTCAGCCATTCCCATGCAAACTCCAAATTGACTGAATGATAAGCAAGGCTTGACTGACTCCTCTTAGAATTGCCTCTCTCTCTCTCTCAGACTAACAGATGGATAAAAAATTCCTGTCTTTGAAGCGTTACCAATCACAGTGTGCACAAACCAGTGGCATTGCAAGGGAAAGGCTCATGAAAAATGTAAACAAATGTTCGGGGTAAAGCCTAATAAATCTGAAACAAAAAGAGACAGAACTGTTGAACACTGTCAATCAAGTACTCAAAATGCAACACAATGATCTTCAGGTACCCAAGAAAAACTTATTTTCCCCTTGCAGAAGCTTCAGAAACAGTGTTGACTGTTTCAGGTTTCTCTACATGACACAAGCCAGCTGCACACTAATACAATGCAAATGCTTCAAGACAGAAATACAGCATTGCACCATTTTTGCAGTCTTCCAAGGTTCCAGGTTCTCAACAACTCTTTTGCATTTCTGAAACTTAGCAAACCATTCAGGGAGAGTGAAACAGCCTAACTTAGAGCAAACCCTGCAAGTCTTGGCTTGGACCAACACAAATGAATGATGGCAAAGAGGTTGAAGTACTGGGGGAACCCTGGCTCCATGCAATGGTAGGTAGAATTCCCTTCACCACATGGGACCATGAGAGAAATAAAACTTGTCCTACAGCCTACACCTTCCTCAAGATGTAGTGAGGCATCTTATACCAGCAAGCTGGCCATCAGCTACGTGGTCAAGAGAGAACAACCCTTACAAAGTGTACGATGGTCATCGCAACGCTCAGCAATGTGCTTAGCTGTGATCCCCAAGATCTTACCACTCACAGCAGTGAAAAGTGATCCATAGTCTGTGTTGATATGCTGTCACTATCTGGATCTGCTGCTGCTGAAGCTACGCAGACCTGCCTTTGCTCCTGTCTGCCAGTTTTCACAATCATTGTACTGCTACATTGAAGCACTGAATCATAGAAACACAGAATGGCTTAGATTTGAAGAGACTCTGGAGCTCATCTGCTCCAACCTTGCTGTCATGGGCAGGGACACCTCTCAAATAGACTCAGCTGCTCAAGGCCTTATCCCACTTGGCCTTTAACACCTCCAAGCAGGAGCCATCCACAACTTCCTTGGGCTGCCTATGCCAGAGGCACAATGCGTGTTTCTAACAGGCTACAGCACAGACACATAAATGAGAGACTCAAGCCCAACAAAACACTGCTCTTCTTTCCCAGCGCTGCCTGGAACTACAGCATGTTCATCAAACAAGTGAACCCCCCCAAAGTCCTTTATCTGAAACAAATGGTTTGGTGTGCCAAACGGCACCATTTACAAAGTGGGTCAAGCACGTAACTTCTGAAGGACGTTATTTTACAAATTAATAGCTGTGGGTATTCTGGCTCAGTGAATTTGGGTATTAGCCTACTTTTAGCTATGGCCTAAATCACTATTTAAATGACCCTAACAAGCTCATCTAGGCCTATTAAAAACATGTTCTTTTCAAGGAGCTGGCCACTTGGGAAGTTAGCCAAACAGGTTAAACTACTAGATAATTATTTATTATAAAATGTCACATCTCCTTCAGGTTTGGAAAAGCTGAGTGATAATTGGAAAACAGGGACTTGCAGAAGCCAAAAGTGTGTGAAAGCGGATGGGAGTTCAAAAGTAAATATTAGTTTAGCCTGATGAAGATGGAGATGAACCAAAAAAAAAAAAAAAAAAAATCAATTTGGTACAAGATATGTCCTGAAAAGTAGAAAAAATGACAGAAGATCTTTGCCCCTAGAGGCTATACAAATGATACTGAATACAGGGAAACAAAATATGAAGTATAAGACCACTGCCAGCCACTGGATACCTGCTTTGAACTTGTGTTCAGAAGATCCTTTCTACCCAACCTCACTTAAGATTCCACATCTATAAAGTACTTGTGCCACAGACTCAGCTGTTAGCAGTGTTTAACAGAACCTGCTCTTCTGTGGCAGTGATAGAGCAAGAGGGACTGGCCTCAAGCTGTGACGGGGTAGGTTTAGACTAGATATTAGGAAAAAAAAAATTCAGGGCAAGAGTGATTAGGCATTGGAATGGGCTGCCCAGGGAGGTGGTGGAGTCACCAACCCTGGATGCATTTAAAAGTCTTTTGGATGTGGTGCTTGGGAATATGGTTTAGCGTGAACCTTGTGGAGTAGGAGTATCAGTTGGACTTGGTGATCCTGAGGGTCTTTTCCAACCCAAATGTTTCTGTAATTCTCCAACAGTCAGAGAACAGACCCAAGCTGCATCACTGAACACTACTCTTCTGCATTACAGCTGCAGACTACTGCAAAAACAACTGCTAAGACTTCTGAATGTGAACATCGAATTATTATGTTGTTTCGGTTGGGTTCTGTGTTTGAGTAATCCAAACAGAGCTTCATTTGTTTTGGCCAGACATTGGATGCCTACTAGAATAGGGAAAGGAGGAGAGAAATCAGGGTAGTCTAAAATGTCCCTAAAATTAGCAGTGCAGATGGGTTTCATTACTCCTGGTGAGAGCTGCAGGCATAATTGACAGTTCTTCCTTATGAGGTTTGGAGACCATTGCGGATGTTTGACTCCAAAAAGTCAGGAAAACAACTGCATCTTTCAAACCACACCGGTATGAGAACTACTGAAACACCAGAGACAGCCAGAGAAAAATGAACTTCTAAGCAATCTGCTGTTCCTCTTAGTTACTGACCTACCCTTCTAAGTGCTAAAAGGCAAGAAAAACACATTCTTCCCATTTTCTACAATGAAGGAGCCAATCTCAGGTAGCATACAGCTCATAGGGCCAGTTTCAAAGTTGGATCAGGTTGCTCAAGGGCTCATCCACAAGAAAGAGCCATGAGGAATGAGGGTTGTTTTGGTTTGCTTATTATGGGATCAGATTGGCATCTCCTTGCAGCACTTATTTTTTTCGTCCTTTCCTAAGTTAGCGTTATAAGAAAAGACGACAACCTTGCAGCCACCTCATGCCATGCTAATTTGTCAGCAAAGAAAATCTGTGCACCTGTTGAATGTGCATAAACAAATGTATGCTTCTGAATTGTGATACAGAAGTATTGCAACCTACAAAAGTGTTGCAACCTACTACATTCAGATACCTACCAAAGTATTGCAACCTACAAAAGTGTTGCAACCTACTATGTTCAGATACCTGAATCCCCAATGCCCGGTCAAATTTAAGGAGGTTTTTACCAGGTTCTTAATTCAAAAGTGGATTCCAGTTTCTACTCAGGGTGGCAAATATCTTTTCCTCTTAATTCAGGGAATTTTGCCTGCTTTTTTTTCTTTTCAGAACTGTCTTTGGTTTTTATATTTTTAAGAGTCTGATTTCATAACAGAATTTATTCTTCTCTGTTTTAATTGATTTTGCTTGGCATTCAGAAAAGAAGTAGTGCAGAAGTTATGAAGGTTTTAAGGAACAAGAGGATTTCTAAGGCCAAAGGTTGTGATCCAAGTAAAACCTGCTGACCTGACCATTGGGATGTCCGCTTCAAAATACAAAGAACTGTGTTAATTTCGGCACTCAGTTAAATGAGGGGGGGAGGGAGAAACAGTTTTCTGCAGAATCTTTTACTTTGCTTTTAATTTTAAGGAATAAACAGGCAATAATGAGCATTAAACTATTCCCCAGTCAATTAAGCTGCAAGGGATTAAGTGACTGGTAAAAGAAAACTATTCAAAGTCTGAACCACGGCCAACAGTTGAAGTGAGCTGACCCTTTATTAAGGTGAAGGCTAAAGACTGTTTCGGAGCCTGAGGTTCCTGTCTCTCCCAGAACTGACTGGAGATGAGAAAGCCACTGAATGGTGGAGAAGAACCCACACAAGGGCTTCCTGAATCCCAATTCAAGTGAGTAATTACAGGCTACACTGATGGTTTAGTCACTAATCAGAGCAGGAAAGCAATCACTGGTGCCATCTGAATTACTGAACACAGTATCTTTGCAGCAGTATGCATCTCACTTATGGTGACTCATCTCCAAATGTAGTGTGAAAATAACACCTTTTGGACAGTCAGCCAGGAATCACACTGAGCATCTCTGCGGGCACAAGTACCCAAGCTGCTTTAAGGGTAAATCTCTTACTGATGCCTCTAACAGTCTCCTCTACATCAGACATAAAGGACAAGCTACACTCCTGCACTACAAATGAAGCCACAATCTTGTGCCAGGGGCATATGCTAAAGGACAAGCAAAGTGAAAGGTGGGAATCCTACCAGCCCTCGAGTTTCCTCCCGCAAAACAAAGCCCACATATTGCAAACAGAAAAGTAAAGGTAATAAGTTGGACTTTATTATCGCTAAGGTCTTTTCCAACCTGGCTAATTCTGTGAACGAGACCTTTCCTCCAGCAAGAGCAGACACAACTGAGCTGACATTTAACAAAAACTCCCTAGTACATCATCCTCATCTTCACATATTTCAATGATGCCAAATGTGCACTAAGATTACAACACCGCAATGCTGAGAGCCAGAGACCTGCCAGAGCAATGGAAAGGAAAATGTCTATCAGAAGCTAAATAGATGGCTCTATCTAAATGTGTATCTGCTGCCCAAAGCGGGTCTGTGGCTGCAGAGTGTTCATGTCAGGTGGCAAAACTGAGCCCTGGCAATAAAGGACATGTAGATTGGAACATGTTCATTACCGTTTTGGTCCAGTGCTAAGGTTTCCATGCCCTCCTCAACTCACATAGTGGGCATTTCAGAAGCTTGTCTGTTGAGGTATTTACCTTTCCAGCTCCGTAGCACACACACAAACCCCAACAAACCAAACCCAGAAATTAGTTCTGTGCATGAGAAAAGGATGCTCCTAAATATACATCTGGATTCACAACTGTTCATTCTGGCATCTCCTTCTCCTCAGCCCAAGTTTCACATGTTTTCTCCTGTCTAGTGCATTTTCACAACTTCACACAGGGGTGTAACTTCCAAAAATAACAAGAGCTGGATTGGTCAGATAAGTCTTTTAGACATCATATTAAATGTGATGAACCAGCTTCGGCTAACGCCACGACTAAAGACAAAGAACATTGTTTTGAAACAAAGCTACAGGCAGCAAGAGTCCTGTAAGACAAACTAGGTTTTGGCCACTGAATACAAGGTTTTAATCCTGGGTAGAAATATCCAATCATATGTAAGATTTTTCTCTCTAATTGGGATTCTGGGGGAGCCACAATTAACTTAGCACATGCCAAGAAGAAGTCCTCTGTCGCTTCAGAGAACTTGTATGGCTGATGGCAGAAGCAGCAATACAAAGCGGTAACAGACTATTTCAGTCTCATCAGTTTGCTTCCTCAGTCTATTAATTATTTTATGAGTTTAAAATGGAGTGAACACTGTGGATGTCTGAACAATTTATCTTCATATAATTATTTTCTTTTGGTTTTTTTTTGTTTGGTGTTTTTTTTTTGGCCACAGGATGCGTAACAGAGACTTCACGAGCTATGTAATTACTGTACACAGAAGCAATTCTTTCTAACTTCTGCTTTCTGCTCCAAAGCATTTGTGTGTGAGTTCTTGTTAGTTAATCACAAGCAAGCAAATCATCCCACAACTGTAGCAGGAACAACCTGATCCTTTCACTTTGACAGAATCACAGTATTTCAGAGGTTGGAAGGGATCTCCAGAGATCATCGAATCCAACACCTCTGCTGAGGCAGGATCCCCTAGGGTAGTCCACACAGGAAAGCATCCAGGCAGGTTCTGAAAGTCTCCAGAGAAGAAGACTCCACAACCTCTCTGAAGAGTCTGTTCCAGTGCTCTATCACCCTCACTGTAAAAAAGTTTCCCCTCATGTTGAGATGAAACCTTCTGTGTTCCAGTTTGTAGCTACTGCTCCTTGTCTTATTGCTACAGAAGAGATTAGTCCCCTCCACTTGACACCCACTCCTCAAACGTTTATACACATTGATCAAATCTCTTCTCAGCCTTCTCTTCTCCAGACTAAACATCCTCAGGGCTTTAAGTCTCTCCCCATAGAGGAGATGCTCAAGTCCTCTAACCATCTTTGTGGCTCTTCATTGGACTCTGTCCAGCAGGTTCCCGTCTCTCTTGAACTGAGGAGCCCAAAACTGGACACAACTGCTTTCTGTTCTTATATTTTCTACAGCTATATGCAGCAGATATGGCTGTAAATCCAGTGGAAGCTGCATATAGCAAAGATTCACTGCTTTGTACTCCTGTGCAGATTCAACAGCATGCATGTTTTCATTCCAAGCCAATGTGAATGCAGCCTGTAACCATTTCCTCTGGTCCTGTCTCTTGCCACAGAGAAGAGGCTGCCCCCTCCTTGCTCCAGTATCACATAGTAGCATGGTGTACGTTGCTTGAGAGAAAACTGTGGTGACCATGCTGAGAAGCCTAGAAGTCCTGTGACAACAAGCTCAAATGGAATTTCACACATTAGATATCAGAGCTAACAAAGCGTAAAAAATTACCTGCTGTGTTTGGCCTCAAATTTAAGGTTAATTAAATAACTGTAATTATTTTTCTTTCCAGCAGAAAGCTACGCTCAGCAGCCTGAATATTTCTATATTCAGGTTTTATTAAGAAGTGCAGCCTAGAACCCTACTCCTGATTCTGCTGGGCTTGAAAGATGAAAATGCTTGGAAAATGCTTCCCACCAAGAGAAGTCTTCTTAAGAGGACGAGCAGATGGATGTGAGAGTCTGTCTTATCAACTCCATAGCATATAGAAATCACAGAATCACAGAATGTCAGGGGCTGGAAGGGACCTCAAAAGATCATGTAGTCCAACTGCCCTACCTGAGCAGAATCACCTAGAGCAGGTCACACAGGAACACGTCCAGGCGGGTTTTGAATATCTCCAGAGCGGGAGACTCCACAACCCACCCGGGCAGCCTGTTCCAGTGTTCTGTCACCCTCACAGGGAAGGAATTCCTCCTCATGTTTAAATGAAACTTCCTGTGCTTTGGCTTCCACTCACTGCCTCTTGTCCTGTCATCAAGCATCACCAACAAGAGCCTGGCTCAATCCTCCTGGCACTCACCCTTTACATCTTCATAAACAGTGATGAGGTCACCCCTCAGTGTCCTCTTCTCCAAGCACTCTCCTCAGCTCCCTCAGTCTCTCCTCATAAGAGGTGCTTTCAAAGCCAAAGATTCAAGACAGCACTAAGTCTTCTTTTCATATGGAAATCTAACAAGTATTAACAATGGCAATACTACAGTTCTTCCTGTGCATCTGCTTCACCTTTGCACCAAAAATCAGGCTAAATATCAACAAAAAGTAAATTATTTTTAGAATTATATTTATTTTTTTTAATTCTCTGTTGTTCACACTTGGGGGATTTGATGGCACCCAGAAATCCATCAGACAAGAGCAGCAGCCTCATTGTGCTGTCCAGCTACTGAGATAGGACAGAAGCTATCCACGCTGCTGCTATGCAAATTCTCTTGACATGTACAGTTCTCAGCAGACAAACCAGGATTCAGCCCTTCAGGAACAAGGAAAAAATGCAGCTAAAGCTTATTTTGTTACAGGAATTCCATAGGGAATTTTATGCTGCTTAGTGCATGCTGCTAGCAAGCCAAAACACCACCAGCAGTGCTCACCTCTCCATTAATTCCCTGCATTCCCTGCTTTGTTGGAAATAATCTGGCACTACTTGGATCACAACCATACCACACTGACATATTTGCTGCTGGAGGCCTTGGCATTAAGAGAACGACCTTGCACAGGCAGCGTAAAGGTGCACACCGAGGAAGTTACAGCAGCAAAGCTGCAGCTGTTCCAGCTGGCAGGTAGCTGCCATGTGGTGACTCTTGTGCAAACGGGATCAACTGACAAACAGCTCATTCACACCCTTTGCAAATGCACATAAACCGCTGCCAGAATAATTCAGTGGGCCATGCCATCACGACCTATGGAGTGCTGGGAGGAGGCAGTGGAGACAGGAGTATAGGACTTGCCTGCTTTCCAGGAGGGGGTCAGAAAATATAATAGCAAAAATACCTCAGACTTTATATATGCATATATATACATATTAGTTCTTAAGACATAAGTCAGTGAGCCACAGGCACCTCAGAGACTCAAGCATTTCTGCCTTCCATTACACCTCACCACTCTGGGAGACGTTTCCCCTGCTTTGTCTGCCTCTCCCTGCAGAGATGCACTCACTACCACTTCAGTCCTTGATCTACTACTTCTAGCAAGATAAGAGAAGCATGAAGGTAGAACACACAGCTGATTCCTGCTGCTTCTCCTGAGGCTGCAGGACAGCTAGGAGCCAAGGGATAAAAGCTACCTGCGTATGCACAGTGAGACGACTGGCTTTGCTTCTGCCCCTTCCAACAACCAGTGTCATCCTCAGAATGTGGTTGGGCTTAACAAACACAGCATGTGAGCAAGAGGGCCTCCTCTGGAAATTCTAACAGAGAACAAAGAAGCTGAGCTAAGCCAGGTGAAGTTTCACTAGCCACATGAAAACATGCAATGTGTGGTAACAGGCAGCTCCAAGGTAGCTGCTAGCATTTTCAACAGAGTAAACCAGTGTTTGATCAAATAGGAAAACTGAAGAACATTTACTGAACATGAGTAAGCTGACAGTGAACATATTTGGGGTGCTAACTGCTAACATCAGAAAAGGAAATGTGAGACTGTACCATGTAGCTTCTTTTTTAAAAATCAGAAAAAGCAAAAAAGCACCAAGGAGAAGAGTTTATAGGACTCTCTGTGATGAGTATCTGAGTCAGCCTGTTTATGGATAGCTTCCCAGTCATCTTCTACCTCTGGGCCTGCATCTCAAGACCAACTAACTATGCAAACCCAAGAGGCCTTGCCATGCTATGCCCAGAACTATACAAAATACCTTAAAATTTACAGTAGCTCTGCGAGGTGGAATAGGAACTGATTACAAGACAGAGTTCAAAGAGTGGTGATCAATGGTGCTAGGTCCAGCAGGAGAGCTGTAACCAGTGGAATGACCTAGGGATCAGTGCTGGGTTCAGTCCTGTTCAACATCTTCATCAATAACATTGATGAGGGGATGGACAGACAGAGTCTGCTCAGCAAGTTTACTGATCACACTAAACTGGGAGGCTTAGCTGATACAGCTGAAGGCTGTGCAGCCATCCAGCGAGACCTGGACAGATTGGAGAGCTGAGCACAGAGGAACCAAATGAGATTCCACAAGGACAAGAGCAGAGTCCTGCATCTGGGGAGGAATAATAAACTGCATCAGTACAGGCTGGGAGGTGATCTGCTGGAGAGCAGCCCTGTGGAGAGGGACCTGGGAGTGCTGGTGGATAACAAGTTATCCATGGGACAGCAATGTGCCCTTGTGGCCAAGAAGGCCAATGGGATCCTGAGGTGTGTTAAGAAGAGTGTGTCCAGCAGATCAAGGGAGGTTCTCCTTCCCTTCTACTCTGCCCTGGTGAGACCTCATCATGAATACTGCCTTCAGTTTGGGCTCCCCAGTTTAAGAGGGACAGGGATCTGCTGGAGAGAGTTCAGCAGAGAGCTATAAGGATAATTAGGGGACTGGAGGGCATGGCTTATGAGGTGAGGATGAGGGACCTGGGGCTTTTCAGTCTGGAGAAGAGAAGACTGAGAGGAGATTTAATAAATGTTTATAAATACCTGAGGGCTGATCAGGAGGGGAGGGACAGGCTCTGCTCATTTGCTCCCTGGGATAGGACAAGGAGAAGTGGGTGTAAGTTGCAGCATAAGGGATTCCACCTCAACACAAGGGGGAACTTTTTTACTGTAAGGGTCACAGAGCACTGAAACAGGCTCCCCAGAGAGGTTGTGGAGTCTCCTTCTCTGGAGACTTTCAAAGCCTGACTGGATGCATTCCTCTGTCATCTGTGCTAGATTGTGTGGTCCTGCTCTGTCAGGAGGTTTGGACTTGATGATCTCCTTGGGTCCCTTCCAACCCCTAATATCCTGTGATCTCTAAATGCACTGAGTTTAAATTCCTCTTGGGTGTGGTATCAGAGTGATCTCCAACACTGATGATGTAGAAACTGAGCTCTTCTGAAAAACGGTTTCCTTAAGACTAAGAAAAGACTAATAGCTGAATGGAATTTAAAACAACTTACAGGGGTCTCCTCATGCACCTGGTAAAGTTTCTACTTCTCACAGAATCTACCAACTGGCACACTATGGCTAAGCTGGTAGCAAGGGAGCCAGCCAAAATCTGCAGAGGAGGAGGAAGGCTTTTGTCAAGCTAGTTCAGAGGAAATGGATTGAGACCACCTTATCTCTGAAAACTTACTCAATATCAGTCCCTGAGAGATATTCCCATGCGACAAGCCAATGCTATAATATTTTGAGATAAAAGTTTAAAGGTGCAGTTTCTAAAAAGGTATCAACAAGGCAGACATCATGGTCTTATTTCCTGTTAGCAATGTACTAAAAACTTTTCTACATCTCCCCCGCTCTTCCCTTACTTGAAATCCAGTCATGGGCTACAAGCAAGAGAACTCATCCCTCTGAAAGCGAGAGCATTTTCACAAAACCTTTCATAATTCAACTGATGGCACTCTTGATAGTAAATATTCTTTTAATTTCTAAGAGTTTAGCTAGTCTCAGGAGGTGGTTTTGCTGCCTCCTGATCCTCATCAAATGGAGTTTAAGGACTTCTAACTCTTCTAGTTAACATACCTCTCCCTCTTCTACCAGGATAAACATACTGTGAAAAGAGAAATAAAACTAAAAAGCAAATGGGAAACAAGTCTTTACGTTGCTTGAAAATACAGAGCTAGATGGGATATTCTGAAACATACATCCCTCCAGCAGAAAGGACAGATATGCTGCATCCTGAGCCCTCTGGGATGGGGTGCAGTTGTACCAGTCAGAACAGGGCTGTCATCACAGCTGAGTCACCCAGAAGGTACCAGACTGGAAGTATTTTTTTCTGGACTTGTGTATGTAAATCAGTCATAAAGCAAAGGCAGTCACAGCAAACACAGCACAGCAATGCTGATCCCTCCCTTACGCTGCTGATTGTATTTAGTGTATTCACTTGCACCCTATTTTACACATACTAACTAACAACCTCTGAAATACTCCAGAGAAACAATCTCGATGTGCATTTTATTATTGCCATGATTAGAAGCAAGGCAATTCACAGGGGCTGTTAATGAGTAAGAGGTAATGAGGCAGTGTCAAGGAGCCTTTCCCTTCCCTTCCTCCCCCCCGCCCCGGTCCTTTTTGAGAGTCGTGTTTAGTTCTTTGAAATCACAGCTTCCATTTCACAGGCCACAGAGCACAGCAGCAAGAAGGACTATTCCACGCTGTAAGGCACATCGATCTGATCAAAAGAGCCGCAATTTCACGTGCATATGTAAACAAAAAGTCTTCAATATTTTGTTAGTGTTGGGGTTGGTTGGTTTGGTACGTTGTTTGTTTTTTTTGTTTTGGTTGACTGGTCGTTTGGTTGGTTTGTTGGTTTTGTTCTGGTGGGTTTTGGCATTTTGTTAGTTTGTGGCTGTTCTGTCATACAATTATTCCTGTCACTCAAGAGCACGCAGATCACATTGTGTATTCAGAACGGAAATTACATGGGGAAGAAGGCAAAGCAGATGATCAAAACATTAATACTCTTCTAAATCAGATTTTCTCATGAACTGCAAGGAAAATTCACTCCTTAAATCTCTTCATTCTATTTCTGTGCAAGATAGGCAGTAGAGTCTGCAAATTTGTCTCACCTAAGTTCTCCAAGAAGCACAAACATTTACTCTTCAGATAGAGGGAAAAGAGCAAGAAGAGGAAACTACAGAGAATTTCCTGGAGTAGCTGATATCTGCATTAAGGAAATTTGCTCAGCACAGCAGCAGCTCTCAATAACAAGGCCACGGAGAGCTTTGCAGCATGGAGAGCCTCTGAAATACACTGACTTCTCCAGAAAGAAGAGAAAATAAAATGTAAATAGAAAACGCCTCTTGGCTGGCAGATACTGGTGCAAAAAAAGGTTAAACTTCTTTTCTACACACAGGAACTAGGTTTTTTTCCTTCCCCCCTTCTCCGACATTTACAAGTCAGGCTGATGAGAAATGACAAGGCATATCTACACAAGATCAAATACCCCCAGCACTAAATAAAACATATAAGTGCAGCACCAGAAAAGGATGGTCAGGCTGTGCTAATGTCCTCTAATACATCCTCTGCACTCTGAAGTGCAAGGAGGGAATGGAAAGTCACAATTCAATGATGATCTGGTTCTAAATGTTCAAGAACAAGTTAAGTTTAAAGCATTTGAAGATAATAATCTTGTATATAATAATCTTGTCATCAGTTCGAATTGGCACACACATGTTTTCCTGAATAACAAATCACCTTTTGGTCCTTAAGAAGCTCTGCATTCAAAATTTACATGCTATTATGCTGCATAAAGGAGAGTCATTAGTTTTGTGGTGTTTTCTGTTTCAGTGACTAACAGTTAAACTCTTAATTATCTGGCAAAGAAAAATAGCCACACTTTCACAATGCCGGCTTTCCCCCGCAGCCCAATTCTCATCCTACTGTGATCTACAAAACAAAATATTTCTTATTTCCAAGGAATCCCACACAGACCTCTTAAAGTCAACCCACAGTTGAAATTTTTGAGTAATTTCAATGTAGGCTAGTTACAGACCCAAGAATATGTCCTGAAAATGAGACAGGGGCACTCACTTCAGGCAGCAGGCTGCACGGGATGGCATCCAGGCGGGCTTGGAATTGCTCCAGAGGAGACTCCACCACCTCTCTGGGCAACCTGCTCCAGTGCTCCACCACCCTCAACGTAAAGAAGTTTAGATGAAACGTCCTACGTTCAAGTTTGTGTCTGTTACCTCCTGTCCTATCACTGGACACCACTGAAAAAAAGTCTGGGCCCATCCTCCTGACACCCACCCTTTAAATATTTATAGACAAACTTTATATATGGGCATATATATAAAGGCACATCTTAAGCATCCATAACTGTTGATAAGATCTTGATTTATTTCATAGAACAAGTAGATCATCTTTAGAAATAACAAAATAAAATGAAAATTCCTAAGACCTAAAAGACAAATGACAAAATGCACAGCAGAAGGCACCTTTGCCCTGCCAGGCTGTTCAGCAGGCTGGGAGATGTCAGATTTGCCAGGTGGCAAATGCTTATTGTCACTCACCACTACACAGCACAAAGGTGCCCAGAGGTGACAACAAGGCTCGTCTTTACACTACAGGAACAGTTTTTTATAGGAGGTTCACCTTTCCCAATTTAAAACACCTGAAGTTTAATTCAGAGACAGTCTGGGTCAACTCATTTGCTCCATGTGTACACACACAAACCATAATTGCAACACTCCTCAGCTTTGACAAAGACAGAGACAATCAAGGCACTGCAGTTCACGGAGTAAAACTATTACAGATCCTCAGTTGCCCTCTTGCATGCATCTCTGCTGCTGCACAGTGGGTAAATGCAGAGGGTTTGGCAGCAGCTTTAGTTTATTTAGAAACTTTTTGCATCTTAGGCCACATTTTTCCTGCCCCTTCACATGTGCAGGAACAATCCTTGTGAGATAAATTAGTGAGTTAAATTCACTGGTCTGGTTTACTGTGTGGCTTGAGAAAGAGCTGTGTCAGCACCACTGAGTGGGTTATGAAGCAGTGGTGGGATGACAGGCAGGGGCAGGAAAAAAACAGCAATTCATTTGTCCTGTGTCAGTGTCAAGGCTTTGTATCATGAAGCTGGCCTCCTGGCTGAAACATTTCGTCTTCCTTTGTAGGAAGAACTCCACTTTTCCAATGTAACAATCCTAACAGTTAAAAGGGACTTCTGGCAGGATTTGCACGAAGTCTCACCAGAGTAACTTTGGGCCACCTTTCCAGCTACTTTTGGGTGTTTTGCCAATACTCTGCTATTCCACTTCAAATCCCTTCTTTTTTTTTGCCTTTCTTTATGCTTCTGTCCAACTCGCTGTGTTGTCATCTGAACTGGGAAGCTTATAACAGGATCACATGCTCCACGGCCACCAAGAAAAGAGGAGTAAAACAAAGCCCTGGTTGCCACCACTAGCCTTAATCCACAACTTCTGTTAGAGAGTTCCAAAGGAAGAGACAGCACTGGAGAAGAGAGGACTGGGGAGATCACTTAAAAGGAAGAATCTCCAAAGGTTTAGTATAAAAGCAAGGACATGGAAACATGGCTTACCTGAAAAAAATCAGCTCTTAGAGAAGCTTACCTGCACGCAGTTAGTTTAGCCAGGAAAATCAGCCAGACATGGGGATCTCTACAGCACAGGACAGAGATTCCTCCTTTATATTCTGCTATAAGAGAGGTACTGTAAGGTCTGGCAGGAAGCAGGGAAGCCAACAGTTACTAGGAAATAAACCAGCTTCAAGGTACACTGGACACAGGCAATCACTGCACCCTAGAGAAGATAGGAGGAGAGTTGCGACACCGATAGACAAGCTGCCACAGCAGCTAGGCTGAGGCAACATGGGCAGTGCTTTGTTTGACAGCTATTCCTAAGAGATGGAGCCTGCTCTTTGCGCAAGGGGCTTAGCCTTTTTGTTATTTTGCGGCTGAATGAAAGATGAGTCACTTGGTCACAAAACAGCTCCTTCCTAACTCAGGTTTCAGCCTGTGAGAGCAGAACTACTAGTGCATACAGCACAATTTGGTAAGATGACTTAGTACTCGTTCCGTAACGCCTGTTTATTGCAGAGTTTATTATCTCTTCATTTGCATCGAAATAGCCTAATATGATGCTTCAGTGCTCTCCACCTCACAGCAGACAGACTTCAGGCTGCAGTTCTTCCTCATCACAGTATCACAGTATCACCAAGGTTGGAAGAGACCTCATAGATCATCAAGTCCAACCCGTTACCACACAGTTCAAGGCTAGATCGTGGCATCAACTGCCACGTCCAATCCTGCCTTGAACAGCTCCAGGGACGGCGACTCCACCACCTCCCTGGGCAGCCCATTCCAGTAGCCAATGACTCTCTCAGTGAAGAACTTTCTCCTCACCTCAAGCCTAAATTTCCCCTGGCTCAGCTTGAGGCTGTGTCCTCTTGTTCTGGTGCTGGCCACGTGAGAGAAGAGAGCAACCTCCTCCTGGCTACAACCACCCCTCAGGTAGTTGTAGACAGCAATAAGGTCTCCCCTGAGCCTCCTCTTCTCCAGGCTAAACAATCCCAGCTCCCTCAGCCTCTCCTCGTAGGGCTTGTGCTTGAGGCCGTTCACCAGCCTCGTTGCCCTTCTCTGGACACATTCAAGCATCTCAATGTCCTTCTTAAATTGAGGTGCCCGGAACTTATGTCCTATCCTAGAGCAAAACCGCTCAGTCCAGTAAGAAAGAAGAAACTCGGTAGCAAAACCATGACTTTCTCTCCCCAGAGGACACACCTTTCTCAGTTGTATTCAGAACAGGTTTTCTGAAAAGCTTGGTAGTATGTTTGACTTGTGTTAACTTGTCCTCTCACTTGCAAAGGACAATATTGACACAGCTAGAGGCACAGCAGAAGTGACAAGCTCTTTTTCACATAAAGACCTTAAACCACAGTCCTAAACAAACAAGACTGAATAGCTCCTAATCTGTTGAAAAAAGCCTGCTCTCCCTTGACTCATAGGCGGTTGTAGGAAAAAGGGCAGGAACTACCTCACAAAAACGGAGCTCAATGAACTCCACCCCAGGTCTCCGGTTTGTGCTGCCCATCGGTGTGGGAAACGTCCCCGCTCAGAGACCCGGGAAGGGACTTTGCATCCCATGGGGATCTCAACAGCTTGGCTGAGCTCTGCTCCACTCAAGCAAAGCTGTTTATTGAGGGACTAACTCCGACCTTTCTGCATTTCATTTTTCTATATCCAACACAACTTCCATTTGTCATGCAGGAGTCACTTTAAGTCCACAGGCTAAACCATTACCAAATATCAGTTTGATATCTTTGCAGCATTACCCTTGAAATGAGCTCACACCTGTTCCTGTAACTCCTACAGCAGGTGTTACATAGACTGATGACAAAGAAAGAAATCTGTATGAGCTACTACGGAGGCCTTTTCTCCCCCAGAACCCATCCTGGTTAAATACTACCCCACATGAGTAAATACCCCTTCCACAGAAGTATTCATTGCAGGGCAACAGCTGGTGGTGGTTACATATGCAATGGATAAAGTACACATCTGAACTAGAGATCTTAGAGGTGCAGCTAAATTAAACCTGAGCTTTACCAACTGTTGCACAAGTCTCTCTGGATAAAACCTATTTTTCCATCCAGTAAGCTCCAATAAACTATTTAACCTTTTTCTAGCCAGACCAACACGGGCAGCACGCTTTTTCTTGAAGAGCATACCCAGCTTCCTCAAGGTGTTATGCATACCATGACAATATTTCACTATGTCACAACATGCCATAACTTCACCGATATGGAGAAGCCAGTTTGGGAACTGATGCATGATTCTCTGTTCCCGCTCCCCCTACCACCTCCCCTCATTAATTTACAAATATACTTTCAATCATTCTGTTGAAATATTTATATTTCTTTGCATTCATAAAAACCCTGAAGCAAAATGTTTGTCCTGCTGCCAAGGACACTCAGAGTCAAATGGGATCTGTCGTTTTGCCAAATCTTCTCTCATTTCAACCTTGATCTGCACCCACCTGTATTGCCATCATGCCTAAAGACAGTTCTAGCTTATGTAGGTCTTACTTTCATTATCACTATCTGGGCCTCTTCACAGAATCACATGGAATCAAATTGGAAAACATCCAGCCTAAATCTCCCGTGGCACAGCTTGAGACTGTGTCCCCTGATTCTGCCACTGGGTGCCTGGGAGAAGAGACCAATCCCACCTGGCTACAACCTCCTTTTGGGTAGTTGTAGAGAGCAATAAGGTCTCCCCTGAGCCCCCTCTTCTCCAGACTAAACACACCCAGCTCCCTCAGCCTCTCCTCGTAGAGCTTGTGCTCTCTCACTAGACTTGTTGCCTTTCTCTGGACACAATCGAGCATCTCAACATCTCTCTTGAATCGAGGGACTTAGAATTAGAGACAGTACTCAAGGTGTGGCCTAACCAGCACTGAGCACAGGGGCAGAATGGCCACACTATTCCTGATACAGGCCAGAATGTCACTGGACTAGCTCATGTTCAGCTCTCGACCAGTACCCCCAGGTCCCTTTCTGCCTGGCTGCTCTCCAGCCACTCTGTCCCCAGCCTGTAGTGCTGCATGAGGGTGGTGTGGCCACTGTGTAGCACCTGGTACTTGGACTTGTTAAAACTTATGGCGTTGGACTGTACCCATCTACCCAGCCTGTGCAGGTCCCTATGCAGAGCCCTCCTACCATCTAACAGATGGACACATGCTCCCAACTTGGTGTTGTCTGCAAACCTACTGATGTGAGACTCAATCCCCTCACCCAGATCACCGACAAAGATATTAAGCAGAATTAGACCCAGCACCGATCCATGGGAGACACCACTAGTGACTGGCTGCCAGCTTTCGATGGACTGTATCTCCCCAGAGACACAGGCATGCAAATCCTGTGGTATACTGTGACTTCAGTTCCACTAGAGCTCTTTGGATGCAGAGCCAGAGGCACATAAACGTGATTCACCAAGACAAATGCGTTTGGCCAGTGACCCCAGCTCATAGTGATCAGTGAAGTCACCCCTGAATTGAGGTTCCCAGAACTCATCAAAAGCAGTGGAAGAAGACAAAATGTCAAACAAGCCTTGTAAAAGGGAAGCCCACACTATCCTTGTGAAAACCCAACATTTTTCATAACCTCCCATTCTAGCACAAAAATAAGACTTTTTTTAATTCCTATCCAGCACAAAAATAAATGCTGAAGTTAGCAGAATTCTCTGAGGTTTAAATCAGCTTCAGTTACTCCTCCTCAGCTAATTTCCATCACTGCTTGCTATGTATTCTACTATTAAGTTTTTCCTCATATATATCTTTCCCAGCTAAATCTTTTCCTTAAGCTGTTCTTTAGAAACTCTCTTTGGGTTGCTGAGTATCAGAGATAGATGAGACAGAGCATCGCAGTTCTCCTTTATGGGAAAGCATCACAAGGTCTTTGCCTGAATAGATGAAACTGTGTCCATCTTCATGTTACATTTTGCCCTCAGCAGACTGAGCACTTCTCCTGCCCAGTCATCACTGAGCTGCATCTGCCTTTTTCTCATCATTTCTGCATCTGTCACCACCATGCCACAAACCCAAACTTCATTTTATTAGCTGCTGTCAAGTCTTACCCTCTCTGAAGTGCCTGTGTTGGAAATGAAATTGGTTTAGTCAGCCCATAAAATCCACTGCTCATTCTCTCAGATAGGCACATGCTCTGTCATGGCAGCCAATACACAAGCTACAGAGAACAAAGAGATACTCTGAGCACTGCACTCTCCTGGCATTGTGTAATCGCAGAACTAAAATTAGCCAGAACTGCAAAGAGAGTTTAAGCTCAAAATCTTAACCTTGGAAGTGAAAAAAAAACCAACAAAACAAAAAAGATAACCAAAATGTTTCACAAGCCTTTTAAAACCATTTGAGGTTTCCTGCAACTTAAGAGATTAAATGAGATCCTCTATTTTGCAAGTTCCTTTAGGCCAAGCCCACATAGAAGCATCTGCATTTTAAATACAGTATTTTAAATTGCACATTTTTATACAATATGTGAAAGTACACTGAAAATGAGAGGCCTTTTTTTTCTAATTATCTTTGTTTCCCATTTCCTCTTCTGCCTTCTCCTGCACTTTCATATTACACTTCTGTGCTAGTTTGAGCCTAGCTAGCGTGTTTTGGTGAGAAGAACTAGATGATAGGCTGTAAAATGAAAACAATGGTGAGGTCTCCTTCCCTCACAGTCTTGCTGAGATGTATACAAAAGAAGAAAGGCAAAACAAAGATTAGCTTCTCTTGCTTCTTCTCTTGGCTGGGGAACTTTGCCTACTGGGGAGAGCTCATGGCTGCTGGCTGGACTCCATCTTGCTTTCTAACCTCACCCTCCCTTTGCTTGGCTGCTTCACCTTGCTTTTAACCCTTTTGGCCGAACCTCCATTCTTCCTTGGGACTGGGGTAAGGTTGAGAGGGGTAGGGGAAGGTGAGGGGTGGTTGAGAGCCCCTCCTGGGGACTCAGGTTTCTGGGAGGGGAGCTGTGTCTGTATTACCTTTTTTTTACCTTGTCTATTTCTGTCTATAACTGCATATACTGTAAATATCTGCTTGTAAATTGTGCCAGCTGTAAATATAAGCTTCATTCATATTTCCAGAGCCGACTGAGTCTAGTCTGGGTGATTTCTAAAAGTGTGGGGGGCGGGGGACACCCAAACCATCACAACTTCCAGTATGATGTCAGCATTCCAAAAAAACCTGATGAAGTAACAGCTGGTCTTGTCCAGTTTGAGGAGAATGAACTTGGGTGATTTGCAGACAACGTCACACCCTGATGGACAGAGTCTGAGACATTAGGATTCTATCACTTTTCTGTCCAGATGACCATATGCAGCTATTTGGATAGCAAACCATAACTTCAGTAGAGGAAGTACTTTACATTTCCACTAAGATTGTGTGGGAATATAAATGTACAGTTCTCACTTACAAGTTCTGCCCTCAGACACCCCCTGCCCCCAGGTGCATAGCAGAGTTTGGGAGAGCAAAATATCATGCCTGGTAGTGAGGCACAGAAGATCTACACAGCTCTGGGGGACTGGATGGGAATGCATCTAAAGGGGGTAAAAAAACTTGCCCATGTCAACAGGAGAAAACTGCCTAGTATTTTGGGAAGGTCATGGAAACTGTGAACAGACCTACTGACAAGAAAAGGCAAAAGTCAAGATCATCCTCAGGATGGCTACGAATAAAATAATTGCCAAAGGTGGAAGATGAATAATTCCATGTTTCTAGACGAGGCCTTGACCATCCTGGTCTAGAGAAAAGTGTCCTTGCCCATGCTAAGGGGGTTGTAACTTGATGATCTTTAAGGTCCTTTCCAACCTAAATCATTCTATGAACCTCTGAGTTAGTGATTACTATGATTTGCACCATTTCATCTTGTGAGAAAGACCTGTAAGAAGTAGAGAAACACATAAAAGGGGGAAGGATAGTTGAAGATCAGTTTGTTTACTGTGCTGGCATTCAGTTTTTGCTTGCTGTAAATGGTAAGCTGGTAAGCTGCTGACCTCTGGCAAACATCCCTGAATGCAGGCCTTAGAAACAGTTTTCATTAACACTGTTGAAAATGATGAAAAATAAACAATCAAAGCTCAATACAAATGATCCTGTAACAGCTTAGACATTATAGATGGACATAAAAGCATTTAGTTTTAACAAGCTTCATAAAGAACTCTTTCCACAAAGAAATAAAAACACCTTCAAACTCACTGAATTTCATTCACAGCTTCACAGATTGCACTGGGCTGCAAGGGACCCTGAAAAGTCACCTTGTCCAAATCCCCTGTGGTCAGCAGGGACATTTCCAACCACATCAGGCTCCCCAGGGTCACATCAAGTCTGATCTTGAATGTCCGCAAGTATGAGGCCTCAAGCACGTGCCTGGGCAACCTGGTCCAACATTTATCACTCTCACTGTGCAGAACTTCCTCCTGATGTCCAATCTAAACCTCCCCTGCTCCAGTTTCAAACCGCTGCCCCTGGTTCTGTCACGACAAGCCCTTTTAACCAGCCCCTCCCCAGGAGTTTATGGAGTTACACAACTTCTCTACACATTTTTTTCTTAGTGCATTAATCAAACCTAGCTTCTTAGAACAACAAATCCTGGGTCTGGACAATGGATTGCCATGGAACCTAATAATTATTTTGGCCAGAGAGGCTTTCGTGAGATGTCTCAGGCTCCTGCCTCAACCTGCTCCCCAGAAAACAATTTCTTTTCATCAAGTGAGCATTACTTGCTTAATGATAGGGTTATGAAAACTCAAATGAAATATTTGTATCTTTCTAGCATTGGCAAAGTCTCCAAATAGCTACTGAATGACTAAAATTAGGGAGTGTCCAAGCAGAGAGATTGATTCAGAAAGAAAAAGGCTTTGCCTTCACTCTTCGGAAGTCACAGCCTGCGAGCTGGCTTGTTCTACTCCTTTCATCCTGGGAGGAGATTGGTACATCTTTCTGAAATGCTGTTTTATAAGAATGATAACCCAAAATGTACTCTTTGTCCAGTCATATTTTCATGCAGTTTTCTGTGGGAAGCTGGGATGAGCAGCAGCTGCTCTGCATGCAAAGCCAGTATCCTGGCTGCCTGTGTCAGTAACTCTGCTTGCTCCCTCAAGGTCAATACAGAGAGAGACCCCCAAATAAATTAGAAAAAGGCAAAAAGACAGCAAAAACTGATGGAAAGGGAGGCTGACTCTCCTCAATGGATACTACTCTCTCTTCAGACTGAACATAAGAGAAGGAAGAACTACTAGGCCCTCAACTCTGCAGAGCCTCAGATTCATAACAACTATAGCTACTACTGTAGTGTTAATGACACTGGCTCCACTCAAAAGAGCCAAAGAGTGAGGAGGAAAGAGTACACCAAGTGGGAAAGCAAGAGCTCTGGAAAGCGTGACGATCCCAGAGCATACCCAAGAAAGGCACCTTCGGCCAAAGGACATTCAAGGAGGTTTGTCTCCCCAGTTCTGCTTGAGTTGCTCACTGGGAGGCAGGAATGAAGGACCATTACTCCTCAACTCAAAACACACATTAAAAGAGAAAGATCAACTGCTGCAGTGGGAAAAAAGAACAAATGGGATTTGGAGAAAGGAAATCTTTCAGATGAAAACTGCCATGAATACTGACCTACAACTGCCAAGAGAAGAAATGAATCAGGTTTCGTCTCACCTAGAGCAGAGAAATGACAACAAATAATGACACTTCGGACAGACACCATACAAAGAAGAGGTTTCACTAAAGATAGGATGAAGTGTCAACACATCAGAAGAAAGTTGTTTCTCTGAGTAGTCCTGAGAAAATGTTTTTAAAGGGAAAATATTTCCCTGACCTGTAAAAATTAATAAAAATATATTTTCTCTTTGCTTTGTGGAGTATTTGCAAGCTGCCTTCTTCATTCTCCATCTTTCTATTGGCCATCATGCTTTTGCTGCTCTGGGCTTACCTCTCCTTTTCTGCAGATCCTTCTCCCATGAGTGCTTTTCCCCTTAGCTCTGTTTCATTTCACATTTAAAATACAGATAAAGAAACTGCTCCTTCTCTAGTGCGTTCCAAGGGGCAGCTTCAAAGAAATGCTGCTTCCTGAGCCATCAGCCTGACCTGTATCCCCTTCTGTTTCCCCCCCCCCCTTTTCTTATTAAGTGAAATGAGAAACGATGCAATGTCTAAAAGCCTTTGAAAACTAGGAGCCCTGCATGATTGAAACTCAGAATTCAAATTTTCAGGAAGAAAAGAGCACAGAGAAACGGTACCACAGTAAATTGTGAAAGCTGAGTTTCCAGGTTGACTGAATAGCCTGGCTACACTTTAATCAAACGACTTCAAATGCATCTTTTTTGTTAAATGCAACCATATATACTGGGGTGAAATTTGCACTAAAGTAACTTCAGTTCACTCCACAGCTTCAAATTTTCACCCTCTGACTTTCCCACATATTTTGAGGAATGCCATAATTAAGGAATATGGGAATGTATGTCCAGCTTCTTTCAGAACTGTTAAAGGCACAAGTTGTAGTTACTGTGATATATGCCATGAGTGTTAATTTATCCTCTTGATATGGGCTTTTACTTCCGGAATGGCTTTTGCTAGATTAGACCCTACAGTAACTGGGCTGTAATTCTATTCATGGCAGACTTTCTGGACACCCTTACACAAATCCAAATCCACAAAAGTTTGTGATTTTTACTAATTCCTTCCATATTTTGTTCTTTCCTAATACAAGCACTGCAAAGGTATTTCCAGCTCACTGTTCACTGTAAGGTAGAGGAATAGTGCTGCACTTAATTTAGATGTAGACATATGGAAACTAAAGATCTGATCAAAGATGCACAGAAATAATCCAGCAGAGAGTCGGAAACCAAACAGGAGACAACAGAGCAGAGCTCTGCTGTGGTGAATTTAATTCTCTTATAGGATCCACTCAGCATCAGCTTCCTGCTCCTGGTTTTGGAGTGCTGGTCTTCTTAGCTGGGCTGGCTGCAGGGTCAGGGAGTGGTGGGGGTAATTTTAAGGCTAATTCTGCTTTTGCTGTGATTTTCTGCAAGCTAGCTAAGGTAACTGTACTCATTTAATTAAACACTCCATATCTCAGCTCAGGGCTTTTGTCTATGACCTTCCCTTCCATTTAGGGAGGAGGTGGAGGAGTGTTGCTTCTAAGAGGGGTCTGTCTCACATCATGTACAAAACTAGTTCTTAGTTACTGCTTAGCTATGAGTAAATCCTCCTTATTTGCTGCTCAGAGAAAAGAAAAAACAGCTGCTGGAGCTGCTAAAGATGCTGAGATAATGCTAGGTAAAATCCTGATGGCTGTTAGTAAAATTCTGGCTGCATCCTACATAGGCATGAGAAGGAAGCCAGGGGAAGATGCACAGAAAATTCATACAAAATGATAACCAAATTAATTGTGCCTCCCTACAACTTTCTTCCCAAACTACAGCTGTAAATGAGATCCACAGAAGATAGCTGAGATGTAGAGAGAGAAATACTTACAAAGCCACCTGTAACAATCAGCACCACACTGAGTCCACAAACACATCTGAATTTAGGCAGCAGGTTTTGTCATTACTGGTGTTATTAATAAAGGAAAGAACTGATTAGGTTTTTTTCCCATACATGTTGCAAATGCTCACTGTATCCTTTCAATTTCTAGGTAATAATTGAAGGAGGCAATGCTTGGTCAAAAGACCAAATAGGCTTGGTTTCCTGTGGCCTCCTCGCCACAATGCCCTGATTCAATAATGGCAGCACGTGGTCATCGGCATGCAAACACCAATGTGGTGGACAGCAAAATGGCGTTTATTAACGTGTAGCATGGGATTATATAGGATAGGTAGCAACATCACTTCCTTCTGCTTGCATCACAGACAGGAAGCTAAGTATAACAAAGGAATCATAGAGAAACCATAGAGAAGTCATACAGAACACAGAGAGGGGCCCTATCTTTCCGTAACATCGCGCCATCTTCAGATCGCCAGACCCTATCTGCAACAGTTTCCCTTGCAGGAATGGAACCTGCTCTGTTAAAGAAAATCTTAACATTCATTTTCAATATCAGTAAAATGAGGCTTGTTGTTATCTGTTTAAATCCCGGACAGAAGGCAGACAGAGCTGTGAATGTGCAGTAGTACAGAACAATACTACAGAAAACAAAAATCTGAGGACAATAACCTATCAGGGGAACTTGGTGTGAAACTGGGAGACTTTGGGCAAAAGAAAAGCCTGGTGTTCAACAAATATGGTTTTAAGAAGGGATCCCAGAGTAAACTGGAGGAGGAATAAATCTGGAGTGAGAAGCAGAAGACAAGAAGTGCTAACAGGGCAGGCAGTTTAACACACCAGCTGTGCACTCTGGGGAACTGTGAACAAAAGGGGCAGAAGGTTACAGAGCAAGAGAAGAGGAAAAGAGAGGGCGACTGTGCGTGCAGCCAGAGCTTGCTGGGGATTAAATGAAGCCCAGGGGCTAAGGGAGGGTAAGTAAAGTCAGTGACCTCTGAGAAGTCCGCAGAAAAAAAAATAAATCATCTTCCAAATGTAAAATGACCATTTAAAGGGCCTGTCCTGCAGAGTTAATAAACTCAAAAGGCATCATTAGGCATGCAGCTTCTTATCATTTCAGATCTCTTTGGAGTAAGGAAAATGGGAACAGGATGATAACATGACTCATAACTTTCCAATATTAGGTACAACAATCCTGTAGTTGCAGAGGCTGAGCCTTGTGTACCCTACTTCAGTCAAATCCGAAAATAGCAAAACCTGCCATCACAGCTGGCCAAGGTGGGTACTGGCTTTCCACTCCTTCCACAAAGCTGTGCTTAACTTAGAAAGGCAAGGACAGAAATGGGTGTTCAGCTGCAACAGACACTGAACAATGCCAATCCAAAGAGGACTTCCTCACCTGTCCTTCTGGCTAAAGCAGCACAGCATCACACACAGTGAAAGTGCAGCTCTTCCTGCTCAGGGAGGCTGTTGGTATACAACCACATTTCACCAAACTTAACAGGAGGCATGACAAAAACCAGCAGATACTACAAAAATCATAAACAAAACATTAAGGCCTAGTGACATCAGAACAACGTTTCTTTCAGATCACTTGTAGCATCAAACCTGTTCTCAGGCTGCCTCTCCCTTCAGTGAGGAATGAGATGGATTTAACCTAGCATCAGGAAGGGAAGCGGACTCCGTCATGCAGAATTAGGCACTGATACTGAATTATGGCTGGGGAGAAGGAGGAGATCATAGAAGGATAAGGAAAGCAGCCTGCAAGGTGAGGAGATACTTAATAGAGGGAAAACAAAGAGCGGTTCAACAGCATTCACCTGGAAACTCAAGAAGGTTGAAAAGCCTAACATTTACTGCCAGTGAAGCTGCTCAGGAGGCACTCATCTCAAACTCCCTCACATGGGGTGTTCCCCACCCAGAATTGAGCTCCAGGCAGGTCTAGGAATGCTCTCCAGTCAGTCACTCCAATGAATCTCAGCCTAGGCTTGTGGCTGTTGCAGTTCAGAAATGCATGTATTTAGAAATAAGAATTTGCTGGATAACCACAACCTGTGAAATGCCTCGGACTGCTTGTGTGCCGAAGGGAGGCCTGGAGAAACCAGGCTTTTCTGAGTAACTGAAGCCCATATGAAAACTGCTGCTTTTAATCTTTTGGCAGTGTTAGGGGAACATCTTTCTAAATGGTCAGATTCATTTAAGGTTTTTTATGGGAACGGTTAAGTAGGAAGCTCTTCAAAAAAATCTGATACAATATAAATAATTAATCCTTAAGTAAATAATCAGAGCTTTGCTTCGCTATTCTCAAGCCTGGCATCTACCATACCAGCTCAAAGAAATGCAACAACCGGAACGGGAATGTTCTATGCCAGTTCCTTAGAGACCAAAGGAACTCCTCCACAGGCTCGGTGTTTAGCAGTCTGCAGACAACAATACACTGAACTTTACAGCCCAGGGCTATCCGTGCAAAGGTAATGCTCATCCACGGACATCTGCAGAACTCAGGGGATCACATCTGCCAGGTAGAACTCACTGCAAAGGTTTGGGTGGTAGCAGCGTACCCAAAGCAGCAAGGTATCGCCTTTACCAGTGCTGACAGAGATAGGCAGCATGTGGCTCTTGTCAAGAAATACTTGCAGCACTGGAAAGCTGAAATAACTTACTTCCTTCGTAATGACCGTTCCCTCTGAGCATGTATTCTCAAACTTTCCTTGAATTTATCTATTTTGCAGTCATATTTGGAATAAACTACTCATTACCTCATTAAAATAATACTCTTGCTGTGCTTGGCAAGGAATAGAAATAGGATAAACTGCTACAAGAGGTTTGCCATTTTTCCTTATTTCATATTGCATGCTTACTACATTTCTTGGTGGTTAAATTAGAACTTGAAGAGTTTCAAAATTGTTCATTTCTCTGCCATCAAAATTAAAGCCATTAAAGGCAGTGATCTGGTCACACTATATCTGCTCAAAGGGGTTTTCCAAATTTGTTTGTGCAAGGAACATCTGGTTGGGCAAGGCAGCTTTCCAAACCTGCTCATTTCTTTGGCTGCCCCAACAGCTACACTGTCATCCATCACCTGTCACCAAGGCTGCCAATGACCAGGAAGCTCCTGAGAAAAAAAATGGTCTTATCTTACAGCTGCCCACGGACAAGGCTCAACTGTGACTGAAAGTACTAGCAGTGCTTTCTCTCTCAATCACTTCCTGAGATTAACAGATGGTGAAATACACAAAGAAACAAAAATCCTGGCTTTAACGCAGCGGTGAAAGAATGTTCCTTTCAACAGATGCAAGGATTCATACCGTATCTCCAAGCCACCTGACATGTGTCGCCACCACAAACTCCTCTTCAGTATTTTGCAATAGCCTGGAAACAAAAGGTGCAACAGCCACCTAACTGGGAGGTGACCAAAAATCTTTCTTGTCCAGAACAGCTCAGGTAGCACTGAAGATGGTACATGTTTTTCTTCAGTGAGGTCCTCCTTGATCCACTCTGAAGTGGTCTTCTGTTGGTGCACATTATTTTCCTCTTCTCATGCGGCAGATGCACCCATTTTGCTGAGCACCAGATGCATGTTTCAGAAATCTGATGTCACCAGAAGCGGTTGAATTGCTGTGACTCTCTGCAGCGAAGCAGCTGTAGTCCCTCAGAGTATGAGGTACGGCAAGTCCCGAGTAACTGCATGTGAGCGACCATGCTGCTAACTGGCCAGCTTTAAAATCTATCACACAAACAAATGTGAGACCATTCAATGCTCTCTTGCTGCTGGCAACCCTGCCTCCTCTCTTAGCATACCTGTGACCTTCACAGAATCATTTTGCTTGGAAAAGATCTTCAAGATTGAGTCCAACCATCCTCCAACTCTACCAAGTCTAGTGTTAAACTGCATTCCTCAGCACCACATCTCTGCATCTTTTGAACAGCATCCTGGCCAGCCTCTTACAGTGTTTAAGAATCCTTTCTGTGAAGGCCTCTCCTATTATCCAATCTAAACCTCCCCTGGTGCAATTAGAGGGTGCTTCCTCTTGTCCTGTCATATGCTGCTATAGGAAAGAGACCAACACTGACCTCAGCCCAACCTCCTTTCAGGGAGTTGCAGAGAGCAATAATGTCTCCCCTAAGCTTCCTTTTCTCCAGACTAAACAATCCGAGTTCCCTCAGCCATCCTTCATAAGACCTGTTCTCCAGGTCTCCTCCTTTCCAAGCTCTTTTATCTACCTCAGCTCTAACTGTGGTGGGGCGTGAAGCAGGTGTGGTGGGAAGCACCCAGGAGCCCTGTGGGACTGCAAAGCTAAGAAGGCAAGCATGAAGCCTTCTGTCAGTAAACAAAATATTCCTAGAGTATAGGAAGAAAGGAACAGAGATGAGGAATGAAAGCTGACCTTGCTTCTTCAAGTGAGTTAGCAGATTCCAGCTAGAGGGGCACGTTTGTCTTCAAAACAATAAAATACAACTCCCACACATCAGTTCCACATCGACCATCCTTCACAGCACTCCTCAAACAATGCTCTTTTGTTACATACAAACCCTAGATCTTTTGCATTTTAATGAAACCCTAAACCAGCAGCGTAAGAAAACAACAGACCAGCATGAAAAGGCAAACCCTTCTGCCCACAAAAATCACACGAATACCTCCAGGCTATCCCAGTACCACCAGGACCCTGAAAACACCATCCACTTAAAAGGTTGGCTTTCTGCAGGGCTGTTTTTGCCAAACCCTTCCATTTGCAGCACCTCAATCGCCAGCCAAGGCAATAAAGACAACTGCAGACTGCTGATGGGCCCACGAGCAGACCCCTGCCCTCCAACAGAAAACTGCAGCAATACTCCAGTCCAGCTATGACCAAGCCAATTCCAAAACTGAGGAGAGAGAAAAATCAGATCTAGAGAGTGCTGCTCCCTGCCTTAATCAACACTGATGCTGTCACCCGTGTGCAGCGCTGGCAGGGACACCCTGAAACACACCTCGAGTATCTAAGCTCTCAGCATCCTGCTGCGACACAGAGGTACCAGCCCAGTGACCGCTCTCCATGCAGTGGCCACTGTGTGGCACAGACATACCCGCAGCCGACAGCCTCCTAGCTGTCCTGTTTTTTCATCTGGATCGAACAGCGATCTCTTACAAGGGATAGAGAGCACCTCTGCCAGCAAGTGTCACAGAAGCAACAGACTTGGAGCAAACTGCAATTAAGAGGAACAAAGGATTTGTATGTATGCAGCGTCATATTGGATTTGCATGAAAAATACCAGAGCAGGAGAAGAAAACAAATGTGCATCAAGAGAGAACACAAACATGAATATGTACAACTTCCAGGGCTGCAAAAGACTTTAAGCTGTGGGCAGCTCTATTCTGAATGTTCCACATTCAGGGAAATGGGTCTGTGCAACAGGGGGATAATTTGTTTTCATGACCAGCAAGATTCTCAATTTTAACTCCTTATTTTAGTCAAACCATCCTTTGACCAAGCAACACCATGTTACCCTACAAAGCCATCAAAATGAACTCTACGTCTGTGTCATTTCCTGGACCCCCTTGCTGACTGTCAGCACCCTCTGCTCACCAGTAACACCGAAGAGAAAAGTTTTATAAAGACAGCTAAAAAAACATGCAGCACACACAGAAAGCTACATCCTGCCAGATTCTGCCAGGGGGTTGCCAAACAAATCAGAGGTGGTGGTGGTGCTTCTTCTTTGCACTGTCAGAGTCATTTCTGCAGGCAATTGCAATTTTGCAATTCAGGCAAAGTTTAAACAGCAAAGTTTTTTTGGTGTCTTTTTTTTTGGCTCCCTCACAGCTTTAGTTGAATCTGGTAAATGTTCTGATCAGGGAATGAGTGCAACTACATGTGTAAATTCTGTCCACTAAGAAGTCTTTCACTGTGGGTGTGAGTGTTTGCAGTGGCAGTGGGACCAGAACAAAGTATTCTCACAAGGAAAACAAATGCAGCTCAGTTAGGAGAAATGCAGCTGGGAGAAAAGATGCAAATAAATGGCATTAATACTAGGAGGGGTTTTAAAACAATCCAGTTGTATTCAGTGCTCCTGGTATTTGGAGGATGCTGGAAAATCTACCCATTACCTTTTTGGATGTTTATGATACTTTCAGATAAAAAATAATTAGAATGTTGGTGATTTTCTCATAACAAAATAAAAAGGTAGAAGTTTTGATTCATTTCTGGAATATATATTTAAAGGAACTTTTCCCATCCTGAAGGCTGCATTGCAGCAGTTAGAAGCTTAAGATATCTATTTACATTAAAGAAGATAGCAACAAGGGATGTTAAAGCTTGTCACTACAGGTCAGCCCTCATACCAAGGACTCTCTCCAACTTGATTTACATGGAAACAGGTATCTCAGCTAGGAAGTCAGACCTAGATAGATATGATGTGATTCCTGCTAAAGAAACCGGAGCGCTTTAACCACTGTAAATTAATAGTTCATCAAAATGGAACTAGGATCTTCTTCCTAGATTGGTTCATGTGGAACTTGACTGCTCTCAGGAGCCAAAGGCCTCCTGAAAATATAGCAAGAAGAGCCCCAAGCCAAAAATGGAAGGGGAAAAAGGTATAACGAAGTTTTCAGGAAAAAGAGTGTAGAGACACAGTCATTTTCTTTCATGTTTCAAAAAGAGTGTAGAAAACTACTCTGACTTTTGTTTGCATGGGAAGAGAAATGAATGAAAGGGCATACAGAAGTAGCTCCTTTTCCTTCTGTCCAGCTCCCCACTGTACACACAGATATTTTCACGAGCAGAACTGGGGATACTGACCCAGAATAAGGGATTAAAACATTTCCAGCCTATGCTATAGCCATCTGCAATGTGTTCCTTACTCCTGCCCTAATGGGCATGAAAACCCAAACATGGAAGAACTGTTTGGACTCTGGCTTTTCCCACCTCATCCACACAAGAACGCAGCCTCCTCATTTATCTCCAGACTTTCATTATCTGCCAGAGCGAGTACCAGTGGTGGAGTAAGGTGGAGAGCGTTTAACAGATGTGCAATAAGCATCTGCAGTCTTCAAAAAATTCTGTGAAGAGCACAGACTCTCCCTTTCTGTATCTCCTGTGTTACTGAAACATCCCTTCAGCCAACAGCACATTTACAAACTGGGTACTATTGCTTCCACTGTTTCAGCTTCTTGAAACAATAGGCTTATGTTGTATATGGGCCTCCAACTCATTTGAGATCATGGGGACTCCAAAGGTGCAACAACTTTAATAAAGTAAAGCTCTGTGAATCTTGGCTCCAATTATATTACCTTTAAATATTATTAACTTGACACCAGTGCAGCCTCTGTCTTGCACAGGCAGCTGTAGGCCTGTACACTTTGTTGCTCTGAGGTGAAAGCCACGATGGCACAGCTCACCTGAACTTTCCTTGACTGTTACATCTAGTGCTTAATTATCTGAAATTTTAAAAACTTTCCTTCTCATCATTCCTCTGAAATGAGTGATCCATAAACAAAACACTCATCAAACACACCCAGGGTATTCTCCAGCATGCATTTACACAGTGATTAAATTGCTGCTGGTTGTACCCAGCTTTGCTGGCACCATTCTGAAACCCTTGCCCACCACTCAGCATCCCTAAAAACAAGCCAAGAGTGAACGGTTATGTCATTTCATTTGTGTGGACACTGTTCCACTGACTAGACGATCTCCATGGGTAGAGACCCTCACTCAAGCAGCATGAGGGTGCTACCAGCATGGTGCGCATCAGAGTCCCAAACAGAAGGAACTCTGCAACCTTATGCAAACACCTGTGCTGCACTCCTCAAAGCACAGAGGTAGGGAAGCCCACTGCATAGACACTTGAGAGGCTTCAGGTGCGCTTGGATGCCTTCAACAGGGTTTAACAGGCAAGGCTGCAGTCTCAAGGCCTTCAGCCAAAGAAGTGGCAGCGACAGCAACTATGGCCACTACACATGAAAAGTATGGAAATAGAAGATGGAGGAAAAAAAAACATAAAGGGACAAAAATGGAACCAGTTAAGTCCAGAACATGAAGAGTTTTCTAAAGTAACAATCAGAGAAAAGTAGAGCAAGGCTCATCTCCACTGTGTGGCTGTTTGAGCTAGATTTCTAGCTCAGACATTAAAAAAAAAAAAAAATCAGGAACAGAAAAAACTTAGACACTGATTGTAAAGTAGAAAAGTACTGGAGTCTCTGAGTGAAGAGGTAAACATGCCAGGTTTAGGCCATAAAATGGCAATGATGGTTAAGTTAATATCATTTCATTGGAGCATTGAAAACTTTGTATCTGGAAGCACAGTTTGGATCTCTCTCTTTGCTGCATTCGCTGCTATCTCCCCTCTGCCCTGTTTTGGCTGCTGTTTTGCTGTTGCTTCACTCCATCCTTACTTCCTTTAAGGTTGCTATATTCCATAATAGTTTATTTTGTCTATACTGTTACATTTAGTTTAACTGTTAAAAATACCATTTCATTTTCTGACTTTCCAAATCCTGAATGGCAGCGAATTTTGTCTCTCTGGGGCAGTATTTACAGTGAGTTATTGGGGGAGGAATCCACTCTAACGCATAACACACTGGAACAAGGTCAGGTGTCACAAGCACCTAGACTCATTTCCATTTGTATACTGCTGGCCAGGCTAGGGAGGAGAAACTAATTTTTAGTGTAACTGTCAGTGACAAGGTTGTTGAAAGATGAAGTACCTGCTCCCAAATGTTAGATCCAACACCTGGGAAGCATCTGCTGAGCAAGGCAATTGGCTGGCCACAGACCATCAGAGCACTATTTTCCTCACTTGGCACACAGGTCCTTCCAGCACAGATATGGGATACAAGAGGAGTACCACCACAGGAGGCTGCAGGAAGAAGAAAATGCTGGAAGCAGGTTCCCTAATTGCATTGCTTCTCCATGCCATCATGCTTGAAACACAATGAGAAAAATAACAGATGAGGTCAAACCCTTCACATGGCACGTGGAAGCACGGAGCAAGAGAATGGTTGTGGCACTGCCCTGAGAAGCACTAGTGAGACAGATACAGTTGCATAGCTCACATGCAGTGTCTTAAACTTGTTTGGTCTGCATATATCTTTAGAGTATTTGTTAACATCCTCCACTGTTTCGTAAGTGCCCCAAATTACCTTAGGAACTGTGCCTTATCATGGGTGTGTGTTGCTGCACCCACAAGAAGCAGATAGACAGAAAGGCAATTTTCTTCCAAGCAATCCCAAGATGGGTGCTTGAATCCACACATCAGTGTCTTTGTAAAGCAGAGTTTGTAACACACAGCCCAGTTATGACAGCCTTTCTTGCTGGGTTGAGCAGTTTCTTTCCAACAGCTACATCTAGATCACTTTCTCCCTTCGTGGAAAAGCAAGATACCAAACCACTGCATCATATGGGACTGATGGTTGCTGTTACCAGAGCTACTCTGAGGCTCCATGCTAGCGTGCCTCTGGACTGCAGCATGACCCCATGCCACGAACTTCTCAGAAGAAAGGTACTGTGCTACTGACAGATGCAAGCAACCAGTACAACAATATCCAAGCTGAAGATTAACATTTTGAGCTTGATATCATGGGTGTGACGATAGCAGCTGATAAAGGGATAGAATGGCAAGACTGAGCATAACAACCAGTGACACACAGAGAAGGGTGGAGGATGAGCAGATCCTCATCACTTTGCTATTGATGAGGTCTGACATCAGGAGAAAAAAGGGTGGAAGAATATATTATAAATATCTGATACAGGATGCATAGTCTCTCACATTTAGTGTGGGAACGTGTGTGCCACTCAGTCAGCACAGGCTGCTCCTCAGAACCACAGAATGGTAGCGGTTGGAAGCGACTTCTGAAGATCAACACCTCTGCCATCTGTCTTGCCACCGGAGTCGCCTGCCTGCAGGTTGTTCTCTTGTGTAGAATTCACAGAATCACAGAAACATTCAGGTTGGAGAACACCCTCAGGATCACAAAGTCCAACTGTTCCCCCTACTCTACAACGTTCAGCCCTAAACAATATCCCCAGGCACCACATCCAAACCATCTTTAAACACAACCGCTGCCTCCCTGGGCGCCCTCTTCTAACAGCTCACCACTCTTTAAGTGAAAAAAATATTTCCTGTTGTCATTCTTAATTACAGCCTTACTAGCAGATTGATCATGTGGGAAAGGAAGAAGATAAATAGTTGTCAGGCAGAGATTTTATACAGTAGAAAGATACGGATTATAAGTGCTCAAAGTGCAATTGTGCATATATATGCTTGCTTTACCCCAAAGGAGACCTTTAATTTGGAGACTCTTCTCAGAAAAAAGACAAAACCAAAGGGTGCTAATGTTTTCTACAGTGATTTAACAAGCTTCCCTTCTAACAGTTTAGCCTTCTGTGTGTATTCAGGCTTCAGTAACAAATTAAAATAACTATGAATTCAGGTGATTTAGGACCTGGTTTCTTAATAGATACATTTACAGGAGTAAAACTACATCTTCCAAGGTGAGAAGTTGCAGCTCTCCAAAGAATCCAAACAGAAAGGAAGTGACATTATGGTTGGCAGAAAATTAAAGCCTGCCTTTTTCCAGAAAAACTGTGTTTTTCACTTTGTTAACCTGTTTCACAAACTGTCTGCATGATGCAGGAAGCTGATTAAACAAACCCCTGTTTTCCAATACCCATTGCTAAACTGCAGCCAGGAGCCCAGAACTCATCATTTACAAATGCTCCAATATAAAGCAAGGAGACAGTTCATGACCAGAAGAGCTCAACTGCTTTTAAAGCAGTAGCTGGAAGGAAGTCCTGACAGTGAAAGTACGGATATCTGGGAAAAAAACAGATTCCAATTAGTTCTACTTAATGCCTTGCAGCAGGAACAATAATTCCTGTATGGCAGCTTTTGCAATTACTTCTGTGTACCTCTTTAACGCCCTCAGTATGACACAGCACCACACAAGCTTTTCATAATATCTACCTGGGTGTAATCTTTTGCTAGCAGGGAGACATGTATAAAAATAAAAGATCTGTTTGATCTGTTCAATAAAAATAAACCAAGAAGAGCCACAAGTTCACCAATCTACAACACACAGGCTTCCAGGGAGGGGAACAAAAAGAAACCTCACTTAGGAAATAGATGGCATTACACAGAAAGCCAGTTACAGGCAGGATACCTTCCACTTCTCAGACACCATTAGATGTTCCTAATCCTTGTACCTGGCCAGACAGAATTAAGAAATGACATAAGGAATTATTCTTTTCAGAAAGATTTATGACCTGTTAATGACTTGCAATTAATCCTCCCACTCTTCCACTGCACTGCCATGGAGCACCATAAAACTGCATTCAACAAATGCCTCCAGCTGTCCCTGCCTGACTGCTTTTTAAGTTTCACCTTTCACAGAGGTGCTTCAGCTACTGTCAAAAGTAACTTGGCTTAGCACTCAAGTTTTAAAAAAGCAATCAGTCATTTTCCCTTCCCTCTGGTGAGCAGATATGATAGGTGACTGAAATGGTTAACTCCATACCATTCCCAGCCGTTGGATTCATTACCTACTCACCCTGCACATTAATGACAGTAAGACTCTAGGCAGTAGCCTTTGATTTGTGAAATCAGTGACTCTACAGGATGAGCCAGGAAAGGAGCAGCTGCTCCGTCTTTTCTGCTGGAGGTTACTCTCTGCATATCTCACATCAAAAAATGTCCTTAACTTCACACCATCAAGTAGCCAACAAAAAACACTCCTCTGTCATGACTTTTCTCTGGTTTGCTGCCATTGATCCAGATGCCCTAGACTGTGGCCAAAGATTACTCCTAAGAAGGTATGTGAATGACTGCCACAATCTCGAGGTAGAAAGGATATACAGAGTTGTATATATCTTAACCATCACAAACAAAGTTTTGGCAATTCGATCGGTTTCCTGCTTGAGAAATGAGTGGATCTACTAGGTGTCAAGACAGCAAAGCAGGGAGAGCAACATTAAACTCCAATCTGAATATTTTATAGATGCCAGTACCTTCTGCTCCTTTCCACATCACCCTAGCTTGGGGCAACATGAAACACATAAAACAGCCAGTAAATTGAGTAGATGACAAGGCTTGGCACTTATTTGAACTGTCCGTGTCTTTGCCCTTGGGCTTCATATAATTCAAAATTGCTCTCATGTTATCACATACCATACCTAAACATAACTCCCCTTGACATTTTTGTGCCAGCTTTTATTAATAAATACCAAACAAAATATTCTAATTTTCCTGGTTTGGTAGATAAGAGAAAACTATGAAACAGAAATAGATTCCACGATGAACAAAAACTCCAGCATAAGAGTGACTGTTTTGGGCTCTCCAAGAGAGAAGTCATAACAACCTTTAAGTATTACCACAACTGAGACAGAAGATAAAGTTCTCATGGTGTTCCTGTTGTCATATGCAGTTTAATTCTGTTGAGTCTGTCATGCTGGGATGCTGCATAAATATTAAAAGTCACTGCTTTTCATGAAGAAGGTAAAATACCAGGTTTGGCAGAAGCTGAGGCAATTCTTACTGCATGTTTGGGGCCGCATCTATATATTTATACACACATACATACATACACACACACATATATATTCCTTCTCCTTTCTATGGTGAAAATTCTTCAAAAGCCAGTAAAATAGAGCATACTTGTTGGTCATCTTATGCTCACCAGTACCAAAAAAAAGAAAGACCCGAGGAAACACATGGACAAGACACAGCAAACATGAAGCATACCCAAATCAGAGAATTCACATAAACTCTTCCTAGTTTAACCTCTTACTTTTGTGGCAAGAGCATTTCCATCCTTGAGACCTGCTAGAGAGCAAGATGTATGAGGATAAGACAACAATTAAAGTTTTATCAAGATTTACAAATAAGAGAGACAAAGCAGCTGCCCCAAATTGCATGATCACTGCTAAAGAGCAGATGAAAGTAATTACAGCCTGCATACACCATCGTGCTTGCAGCGCACTTAAGAGACGCTTCCCTTCCTAATTTCAATAGACACTGATTCCAGCAATTGTTCAACTGAATCAAACCCCCTCTGGGTTGGAAATAAGGGTTAGTAGCCTGATAGGGCTATCAAATCCCTCACCTTCTACCTTCTTATAGATGTGACACAAATCAGGAAGGTGGTGTTTAGCATACCTGGCAGGTGCATTTATACATTGCATGGTCATGCTCTGTTCAGTGCTATTTTGCAGTGTTAATGTGCTCCTGGTAGATAGGTAGTCAGGAATAATTCTTAGTCATGGATAATTAGTAACTCCTAGTCCAAGAGCTCGCTTTTCTAATTAATTGTAACTATTATTTTTATCAATATTTGTGTTTTAAACTCTTTTGTATATTCACAACAAGAAGTAGAGAACACCCAGCGACTCTTAGCTGAGATGCCCTCCCAGAAAGACCAACATGTGGTGCCAGGAACATAACTATCCCTACAACCCTTCAAAAATTAAGGGTTTTTTTTTAATAGATGCCAAAGACTAATTATTTTCTTTTCTTTTTATTACGCCAAACACCAGAAATTTCGGGTCTTAATTCAGTCTTGCAAGGAAAAAAAACAAAACAAACAAACTAGAAATATCTTACTAAGAATGTCAAGGATCCTCAACAAGGACACTCAAAGCTTTCCATTCCATCACTCCAGGCTGGAAAGATGCTTGCAGACTTGAGGGCCAAGGTCACAGCCCTCCCCTCAAGCTACTGCTAGAAGGGTTTTTGTCTCTTTTCCTCTCTGTGGCAAGTAGCCCAGTGTCCTGGGGCACTGCCCACAGAGCAACAACGTTCAGGAGCTGCGGACTCTTGGGAGCAATGGGTCAGGGCAGAGAATTTGCAAACCTTGTTTTATTGGGATTTTTCCAGCTAGATCTCCTTGTGCCATATCGGTAATGCATTGGCTTAGGCTGGAAAACACAGAAATGTAGGTGTGCCACCAAATGTCCAAACAGGTTTGAAGGCAGCATCTTGACTAACAATGACTTTGAAGTTAAGGTAGTTGTTTGATTCTCCCTGGCACTTATGGGGTGCAGGTCTCAGTCAAAGGAAATGTATGGCAAGGAATCATTTGATGCTTATAAATTCAGGAATTGTTCAGTTAGAAATCAGAAAGACAGCAGCAGAAACTACATTACAATACCCTCTTCAATCCAAACTGAAAACTGATCTGCTTAAGGAATTGGTCCTTCTGCACAGTTCTACTTAAAATTAGTAAAATATGAGTTCCTAACTTTTCCACCTCTACTCAGAGCCTGACTTAGGAATTTTTTTAAGTAACTGTGAAAAAACGTTCGTTTGTCTGAAAGGAAGCCTGCTAGAGATATAACCACGTTCCACAATGTTATTAGGTTTTAGCTTTTGGCATCAATCACAGAAATAATACAGCAGTGCTTCACTCCAAACTCTGCTAGGAATTATGGTGAGGGTACTGCCCTTTCAAACTTCCAAGTGCACATTTATCAGGTTCTGTGGGGGCCTTGTGCAGGCTAGTGAAGTTTTAACTCTAAATAATACAGGCATACAGCTTAGTGGAAGTGGCATCTTCAGTCTTTCTCTGTTTTCTTATCTTCTCAAAAACAGCTTTGAGAGTTAAGTACATGGATTTTGCAAAGCACTGCATTCTCCAGTTTGTATCAGCTGTTCAGCTTTGAATAGCAGTTCGGTATTTGTCATGTCAGCAGAACTGCCCTCAAGAAGTTGCATCTCTATTCAGACCTCAAAAGAATCACTTCTTGGCAGAGGCAGCTCCAAGTGTGCTCTGTTTCTGTCAACTGCCTTCTCTTGAGCCTCAGCCCCCAGCACTCCGCCAGAGAAGATGCTGCCGACAGGAGCACAACTGATGCTCTCAACCTTTCCAGTTCTACTCTCAGAGCTGTGGCCAGAAATAGCTGAAAATACTTGCAACCACCTAGGGGAAGAGCAGTTTGTGCTCTGGTAGCTCAGATCAGCTGGAAGGCTTCTTCTCACAGTCCCTTGATTTTTGCCTTGGGCAGTGCCGCCCAGTGAAAGCTGGTTGCTTTCAACACCCATTCCACGACATTGTCTGTGTCACCCAAAGTTTACTAACTCAAGGACCATAGGTGCAGAATTCCTCCCTGTGGCCAATCATCTGTTTGACCCTAATCATACTGAAGCACGTTCTGCATGCTATGTGTACAGGACTGAAAATAAAAGTGGGTTTGCTTTAATGCACTGCTTGGCAAGGAAGCAGAAAGAAAGGAAAAGAAAAAAAAAAACCAACACAAACCCAAAACCCAACAACACACCAAAAAACCCCAAACAAACAAAAACCCCAAAGCAAACCACATCCAAAACTAAGCATAATTGCAAATTAGCAAGGACAGTCGAGTGGCAGTTAGTGTAGCCACAATTTAAGGTAGCAGAGTCAATGGTTCACCAGACTCTCAGCCAAGAGATGTAATTTTGCAGTTAATGGAACTGTTTTCTGAATTTTAGGGTACAGCATATATCACTCTTCCTGGAGCGAAACACAGGGTTTGTTTTGTGCTTTAATTACACACACTGCTGACCACAATTAAAGGACAAGAAATTGTGTGTATATATTTCGTCTAAACTGACTTTTTTTGGCAAAGCCTTCCAAACTTCTCAACTGCCAGGCCCTGCAATTCAAGCATGCTACAGACTGTATCCTACACAAGAGCATGCTACCCATTGCTCATTGGAGTAAAATCAAACCAAAGGAGGAAAACCTTATCATCAGGTTAACTTTGATTCCACTGGAAGAACGCAGCAGAAACAAAGATGTGAGTAGCAATTTATCTCAGGAAGGCTGGTGGAGGCCTTGAGGCATAAAGTGGATCTTTCCAAGTACATCCTGAATGTCTAAGCTTAGCACTAATAAAAGCTCACATAAGCAAAAGGGGGGAAAAAATAAGAAAAAGAGACAGTTCCTATGGGGATAAAAACCTTAAATCTTTAATTTCACTGGCCTCATATCTGAAAAACCATCGCTAGATTTTCAGAAAGAGTGAGCTAGTAAGAGAATTAAGAGGGCCACAACACAGCCAGGAATAAGTTGGGACAGAATCACAGAATCCATGGGACGTGTTCCTGTTCAGGGCAGCATGTGAAGCTACATCTTTCACATGGAGATGAATTATGAAGTTTTAAAAGGTTATCACTGTAAAGAGACTTTGTACTCTTTGAGACAACATGGCTTTATCTGAACCTGAATCGCAGGTGTACACAGAAGGAACAGGATATTCAAGAGGCCATATGCTGGAACATAAAATAATAAAATACAACGCTGTCTTTAACTCCTATGATAACCTGCACTTCAAATGAACTTTGGCATCTTTGCGCTTTAAAATCAGATATAGACCACAAGTAGCTGCACAAATCTGCATGAAAAAAAAAACTATGTTGACACTCTAAATGGCGGCTGCCGAGTGCTCCCCACTTCAGTCTTCTTTTCCTCCTGAGGCATGCAAGTCTGCTTTCTCTTCCAGCAAACTTGTCAGAGAGCAAAACCGAGATGCTTCCAAAAAAATCTCTTTTCACCCAGGCCATGGAAAACTATTAAGATAAAGGTTACATCACCACCCTTGGTGGAAATTTGCATCTAAACCCCATTACACTCCAACTTTTTTTTAAGAGTACAGAAAATGCAAATTGTTTTGTA
Organism: Tricholaema leucomelas; assembly: GCA_013400475.1. NCBI lineage: Eukaryota > Metazoa > Chordata > Aves > Piciformes > Lybiidae > Tricholaema lacrymosa > Tricholaema leucomelas. The sequence goes on from WAAF01020584.1 coordinate 668,133, forward strand.
AATCAAAACACTACTCAGGAGATGTGGAGGTTCTTGGGAAAGAGACAATAAACATTCTCTCCTCAAAACAAAAGAATAAACCCCAACAACCCACAAAACAAACCCCTCAGGAAATGCTTACTTACAGGATTGGTAAATCTTAACTGCAAAGTTCACCATGACTATATTGAAACACAGGAGTCTAGGAGCTGCTAAGGATTAATCCAGGTGAAAGCAGCAGAAGCAGCAGCTGAATGGTGTTTACTAGGGAAAAAAAAATGACTACAATCTCACCCTACGAGACACAGGAAGCTAAAGGCCAAATCTGCTAAAAGGTGTTTAGACTCACCCTTCTCAGACCTGACGTTTGCACACAGGCTGGGTAAAACTCATGGAATTTCCCTTTCCACCTTTGGCAACCTAACAAAAACAGAGCAAAACAAAGGGTTTTAAGAAGAATCATAAATTAAGGCTTTTGCTCATGTGTAAACCAGTTGGCAACAACCAGCTCTCCTCATCCCTTTCTGCTTCTAACATAAAAGGATTCAAAGTCTAGGGTTCATAAGAGCACATGACTGCATCCCATCAGAAATCCAGTCTTAGTTATAAGCATCAGCTAGCACCACCAAGGCAAAGTCCACTGTGCTCAAAGGAAATAAGGTACTTAGCTTTCCCTAAACCAAACAAACCAGAAAGGCTGAAGTGAAAACTATACAGAGTGCAGTTATCCCTTGTCACAGTCTTTTTGGGTCAGCTGTACTGTATTTTGCACCAAGAATAACTCAGAAGACAAAATAAGCCACATTTTCTGGCAAAACCAGTGCTGCCGGAGGAATATGGAATCCAAGGAGAATCACCCCTGAAGCTAAATCAGAATGTCTGCAAGTCAGGCACAGAGGAAGTGTTCCAAGGTTATGTGCTTCCAGCTCATCTGCTCAGTTCACAGCTTCCTTAAACCAAGAAAAAATTACAGTGAACAAGTTTAAAAAAGAAAAGTGACAGTTTACTGCCCAGTTGCATTTGCACAGCACTTGGCACATTCCTTTAAGCTGGAAGATCAAGATCACGCATTTTCAACAACTTAAAAAGAAACCCTAAAGTACTGTACCTGACCCAGTTTAATACCTAAATGAAAACCGTTCTCAAGTCACTTAATAAAGCCACATCCAGCACCATCATGCATCAACCTCCCAATCTGCAGCATGAAGGAACTTTTTATTACCTGCTGGAATTTGGTAGCTGTGCAAGGCAATTGCGAGGCACTGAATCTATCCATTTAACTACCAGGCAGGACAGTACACTCCCTTTACTGAGTTCTGAATTATTCTGGCTCATAAAAACCACACTGACTGCCTTCGTAACCAGAAGCTTTAATAAGGCAGTCTGTAACAAAGAAAATCAAAGTTTTGCCTCCCAACTTTGCCCGCCTCTGTTTCTGCAGTTAGCTGCAGTGTGCAGGCTGACTCCATTTCACGCTAGGAGGCCACAAAAATGCAGATTGCTGCTCTAATGATGCTTTGCGATTTGGATTTTTGCCGTTGCTTAGCAGTTACAAAAACAACCTACTTGACAAGGCTGGAATTCATAACCAAGAAGTGTGGTGAGCAGAGCAAATCTTACTACAAAAGGTAGGGCTCTGTGTGTAAGAGCTGGAGTCCTTAGAAGAACATTGCTATAGTCACAATATTGAAGTTAGAAATATTGCATTCTCTAGCAGGAAATCTGAACAAACATGTAATTCATTTGCTTCCCTAAGTCATCCTGCACAACTGCACAAAGATTTCTGTAGCCTGGTCATCAAGTTCTCCCCAGCTGCAGAGAACACCTTTTTTAAGCACAAGGTACACAAAAGAATCTTCAGTTACCATAAACCAACGCAGATGATACACTCTGCTGAACTTCCACTGCAGATCTGATCTATGACTGCTAAAAATAATAATGAAATATTACATAAGATGATCCAGGTTCCCATGGCAGAGGGAACTGAGGTTCTTTAGTCTGGAGGAGGATAAGGGGAGACTGTCTTGCCCTTTACAACTACCTGAAAGGAGGCTGCAATGAGGAGGCTGCTGGTCTCTTCTCCCAAATAACTAGTGACTGGATGAGAGGAAATAGCCTCAAGTTGCACCAGAAGAGGTTTAGGCTGGGTGTTTGGAAAAATGTCTTCACTAAAAGGGTTGTCAAGAACTGGAACAGGTTACCCAGGGAAGTGGTGGAGTTCAAAAAACATGTCCACACGGCATACTAGGACATAGTTTAATGGCCATGGTGGTGTTGGGCTGATAGTTGGACTTGATGATCTTATAAGCCTCTTCCAACCTTAACGATTCTATGGTTCTAGGTTATTCCAACACCAATGTGAAAGACCAGCTCTGAGCTAGCATTGAGAAAAGATGTGATCTATCAGGGTGCTCTGATGAATCCATTGAGTTTTCAGATCATGAAGACAGTGACCATTCAATGCCCAGTATCACACAGGTAGGCTTTCTGGGAGGTAAAATCTGGCTTGCAGCAGTCCCATGAAATGATGCCTCTCCAACTCTACCAAGTCTCAGTACCAATTGTAGTCTGGAGCTAGAGAGAAGCCATCCATAAATACAGAATTTCAGGGAAGAGAGATCCATAGGCCAAGTCTTAACATACCAAGCATGAGACAGGCTTGTGGTAGGTGGCTTACTGCCTTTGGGACTCACTTTCAGTACATTTTTTCTCATGAAAAATGTTGCCTACAATGCTGTTATACTTTGTCAAGACAGGTTGCTCTTCATAGAAATCTTCCATTATAGACAGTGCTTCAAACATGAAGCAGACTGAATGCTTATTGCAAAGCCCACTCTGACTCCTGTGCTAACTAGTTGTAACTAGCTTAACTACAAGATTTAGAGACATTACTGTGCTTTCAGTTACTCTCAGATGTTCACATGGTGCTGCCACTAATCACACAGCAACCAACTTCCTTTTAAACATTTCAAGGTTCAAAAATCATCTGTGTAATGTGATACCCCCAGACAGTGAAATGATGGCCATGTTCTATGCTGCCTCTCCTTGTCTTCAGCGACACAGTGATTTTACTTTTGCCCTGTTTTAAGGCATAGCAAGTCTCTTTTCTTTGAGGTTTAGGACACCAGGCAGATTAAGAGAGAGGTATTACTGGGGATCTTCTACAAGAACAATTTTGTTAAAGGAGCAACTAAGTTCCAACCCAAGGTTTGGATGAGCCTGTTTCTCACTAACTCATTGAAAACAGAAAGCAGAAGTGGGATCATATTAACCATGTCACTTTGGTATAAGGGGTCCAAGAACACCTCCTCTTACCTATAGTATCTAGACAAAGGTCCTTCAGTAAACTGTATCCACGTCCCAGCTCAAGGGCCTTGAGTCTTCCCAGTAAAACCCAGTCCAAAGCCTAAGCACAAAATGGAATTCAAAGCACATACCACAAGGAAAAAAATGGGAGCAAGAAAACCAGGCAGAGTCCTAATGTACATCAAGGCTCCGTGTCCATCACTCATGACTGCCAAACCAGCTGGCATTAACCAGCTAGGCTGCCCAGAGATGGAAGAAACAGCAGATCACATCCAAGGAATTCAAACAGGTTTCTGCTTTTGGTTTCATAACAATGATCCTTCATCTTCTAGGTCAAATTGTGATTACAAGCTGTTGCATTCGTACCTGAGACACTGTCGCTCTATATTTTCCAAGTTCATTTCATAAATACTCTTGCATAACATGCAGGGTTTAATCAGAATTAGGTTTCTACACTCTAATTTCAAGGGGCTGGGGGGTTTATACATACAGTCTAACAACATGACTTGGATTCGCTGGCTCCAGGCAAATATAGTTCACTTTCAGGTGGCATATCCAAGATGATAGGTAAAAGGCACATTAGGCACAGTGGTGCAGTCACCCAAAAAGGAGGAGAGGCAACACAGATGAATTGGCAAACCCAGTCAAATGCAGGCTGATGCCTGTTGGAAGTGACTGAGCCGCTTCCCAGCTTTAGCTTTGCTGAAAGACACTTGCCTGGATGTAGTGCCAGACCTGATACAGCCCCAAGCTATTACAGTCCCCAGGAACCAAAGCACGCTGCAGAAGTGCCTGAATTTTGGCTGAATTTACTGGTCTCCACTAAGGGCTGCTGACATGTAGAACAATATAGAACAACTGCAGATCTGCATTTTGCCTCTTGTAGTATGGAAACTCCCCAGCTGGCAGAAAGCTTTAGCTCCGACTGCAGGGGAAAGCTGCAAACTAATTTTGGGCAAGCACTGGCCCCGGGGTTCAAAGAGATGTATCATCATGGCACTGCAGTGAGTTAGGACACACGGGAGCCAGCACGCCTCCATGGCAGGGTTTATCTGAAAGAGAGCTGAGTAATGCAGCCTTCTCAGAGGGTTGTTTCACTGCACTCTTGCATTGCCACTGCAGTACTGAACGAAGTTCACAAGGAAACAGACATTTCTCAGCGAAGTTATTACTGCTCAAGCCTGCATTGGAACCCCTCAGTGAAGATCACTAGAACAAATCTAATCTCTCGGTGCCGATTAACTTCCCACGCTCTCTATTTAGACAGTTCTTGTGCATACACTTACTCCCCGGTTGCTGATTCGACTTCTGAAGGGAGGGTGCTTCTACTCCAGGGGGGATTGTGGAGTCTCCCTCTCTGGAGATATTCACAACCCACCTGGATGCATTCCTGTGTGATCTGCTATAGGTGATCGTGCTCTGCAGGGGGGCTGGACGGGATGATCTTTCGAGGTCACTTCCAGCCCCCAACATTCTGCGATTCTGTGAACTGAAAGCAAATATCAACACACATCCTCCTACTGCATGAATAGTAAGATTTAAGTTTATGTGAGAAACGTTTGTCAGAAACGTGTTCTCTTTGAAATACATTTTCCTGGCGTGCAACGTGCAAATAACTTCCTTTTTAAAAAACATTTGTCTTCTCAGAGACCCAGACCGAGTCCTTATTATCCTCTTGTGAAAATGTATCCAGCAGAAGCAAAGACTTCCCTGCCAAAAATCTTTCCAGTGAAACTGCCACCAAGAATGCTGATGCTTAAACTAGGCTGCAACAAAAGTATTAAATCCCAAGAGTGAAAAAAACCCTGAAACTGTGTTCACGTCTAGCAACAACTTCCTGAAAAAAACAATAAAGGACATTTCCTAAAAATAACATTATTTGGTTGAAGCAACAATGAGGGGGGGTGGGAGGTGGAGGGTGGGGAGCGAGGGCTGAACAGGAAAAGCAAGTCTTTCCGTCCCTTGCCACTCTGGGTGTTCATTGCTAAATACAGATATCATTCACCACGTCCAAGATCAATGGCAGCTGTTGTAATTACAGTCATGGTTTGGAGGGAAGTGTTGCCAGAGCACTACCAACCACAAGAAGGAAATCCACATTTACTCAAGAGCATTTTTTCCACATGGTGTTATTTTTGTGGCACAGCACTCCAGCAGCACAGGGGGCAGTAAATCAATGGCAGTGCCTGTTTTAACCACACAGGCGTAGGTTGGAGAAATATTCTGCAGAAATGCACTGAACAAGGAAACAAAAGACCATGGCCACGTCTTAAGGTTTTGTTTGTTTTAGTTACTTGAGGGCTGTTCCATGAATCAGCTTACATCAGCTAAAGTCAAGAGTTTAAATCCAAGTTTTTCCAAACTGACTCCTCCTGGATTCAGAACACAAAATGTTTTGGATTGTTGGGTTTTTTTTCCCCTGTTGTCTGTGTAATCATGAGCAACTTAAGTGAGATCTGATACCTCCAAACTGGTTTGACTCTCAGGTCTGCAGGCTTTCTTGCCTGGACATTAACTGAAAGAAATAAAACTGCTTTGAGGCTGAAATCGGCCCTGAAGCCACATGGCCCTTGCCCTGATGCAGCTGGCATTGGTGTTCATCTGGGAGTCAGCAAATCCACAAAAGATGACCAGCAGATGACTGAAACATCGTTTTCTGGCCAGTCCCAGAAGAGGGCTAGTGCCTGAGGCACACTCTGCAACATTCCCACCCACAGGCTTCCAACAATGGGGCTTTGGTTGTGGGTTTGGGGAACCGGAACTTGGGTGTTTCTCTCTTTCTTGTGCAAAGCTTGACCCCATTCTGTCTGTCTCCACTCCTACTTTGGATTACTGATAAAATCATACTCCAAATTATCCTGCCTTTTAGTTGACTGCTTTTTCCCCTTTCCATGGTTGGCCCCTTCAATTAAAGTTGCAGTTGAATTTAAAAGGAGGAACCACCTCAACTGAAAACAATCAGCAGCACTATTCTGTGAAAACAGATCTATTGTGATCCTCACAGCTGATTTTCCTCATCTGTCTGATTTTTGACAAATTAGTTTGAACAACAGATTTCTATACATTTCTACAGTTCATGGCACATTTAGGGACATGCACAGAACTTTACCATTACTCTCACTGAACTTGATGAGGTTTGTGTTGGTCCCAAGTTCAGGTTCCTCAAGATCCAGCTGAAGCTTCATTTCTGCCATTCGGTTTATTAAACTCTCCTGTCACTTTAATGTGATCTATAACTTTTCTCAGGGTGCATTCAGTCCCACCATGTAGGTAGCTATCTACTGACCCAATTTCTTACATGCCACTTGTTGTTTGTCTCTAATGAGACAATGAGCCATTGAAGACCACTCGTACAGCCTAGATATCCATGCAGCTTTCAATCACTTTAACAATCTCTCTAACCCCGATTTCCACAGCTTAATCAATGAGAGAAGACAACAAAACCCTCACTGAAGTTAAAGTCAAGAAATGCTATACCCGCTGTTATCTCCACATCTACATAGTCATTTAATTGCAAAAGCAACTCAGGTTGGTACAACATGCCCTCTCCTACATCTGGGGCAACTGTTGATTATCTTCTCAGCCTGAATGAAAGACCCTGAGGAGATGATACATAATACCTCCAGGGACCCTGGTAAAGGTGGCTGACCAAAGTTCTCTGAGCTTCCTTTTTACTCCTCTTGAAGATGGGTGGAATGATAGCCTTCCCCTAGTCTTCAATGACTTCTCTGCTATCTCTTTTCACAGAAACCAGAACTGCAGTTTTATCACCCATGTCTCTCAGCACCCTAGCATCAGTCTCATCCAAATGCTCTGAGTGTAAATGGCTTAAGTACATCTGAAGAGTAAAAGATGCTTTGTTTCCTGTGCAGCACTGCTTAATTTTGTTCCCCTAGGCAATCTGTGCTTTTATACAAAATCATATTTGGAGTAGGAATTTATCACACCTCTTTCTTGGAGGGTCACGCTGCAAGAAGGTCTCCTCTTGCCCGCACCTGCTCAGTTTCACACCGATTGGGTTCTAAAAAACACAGCATTTATCCTCACTTCACCCTTTTGAAATAAGAAAGTGCTTTGCTCCCTGATCTTAATGAGCAGATGCATAGCAAAAAGTACTTTTCACAAGCAGATAGTGGAAAGAGGAGAATCCAAAGCACAATTCAAAGCACAAGGCCTCTAAACACTAAGAGAAAAGAATAGCTAAGAAACATCCATAGTACAAAGCTGAATGTTTTTACCCTTCTCATAACAGTACCTCCAAAATAACTGAAGGAATGAAGAAAAACAGGTGAGGTACTGACACATGACCTTATACTCACTTAACAGGACTAAAATTACTATTTGGCTTCTGTTAGGATGTGGTTCCTTCAGGGGAAGGAGGGAGACCCATTAAGTGCTCCTCACTGACATTACAGATCTCACTGCTGTCTTGACAAACCTGCCAGGTTACCTTCCCAAATGCTCACTGAGGGGCTGGTACATATCACCAGGGTCCTGCACCTCAGCCACAACCACCCCATGCAACGCTACACGCCTAGGGAAGAACAGCTGGATGGCTGTGTGCTGGGAAAAGACTGGGGGGATGGGAAAGGAAAATGACTGATTGACAGAAGGACGAATACGAGCCAGCAGTGTGCCCAGATGGCCAAGAGGGCCAACGGCATCCTGGTCTGTATTAGAAAGAGTGTGACCAACAGGAGCAGGGAAGTGATTGTCCCTCTGTACTCAGCTTTCATGAGGCCACACCTCGTGCACTAAGCTCAGTTCTGGCAACTGCAGAAGGACATCAAGGCAAATAGAGTGGGGACAGAGAAAGCTGGTGAGGGGCCTGGAGAACAGGGCCTGTGAGGAGTGGTTGAGGGAACTGGGGATGGTTAGTCTACAAAAAAAGGAGGCTGAGGGAAGATCTTACTGCTCTTTACAGCTACCTGAAAGGAGGTTGTAGCAAGGTAGGCGCTGGTCTGTTCTCACAAGTAACTAATGACAGAACAAGAGGGAAGGGCCTCAAGCTGCACCAGGGGAGGTTCAGGATGGACATTAGGGATTTTTTTTTTTGTCATGGAAAGGGTTGTAAGACACTGGAACAGGCTGCCCAGGGAGGTGGTCAAGTCGCCCCCCCCGGATACGTTTAAAAGCCATACAGATCTGGTGCTTGGGGACATGGTGTGGTGACAGACTTGGTGGAGCAGGCAAAATAGCTGGACTTCATGATCTGAGAGGATCCCAGATGATTCTGTGATATCCTTTCTTCTGAATTTATCGGGGACCTACAATCTACTGCAGACTTGTCACTACTTGCTTCTAAGTCAAGAAACAAGAGGGCCCAAATGCTCTTACGGCACTTCCTCCAGGGATCTTCAGACAAACCTCAGTCAAGGCAACCCATTTCCACCACATGTGGTTTTCAAACACTACTCCCTACCTCATCTGTTACTGCAGTGCATCTGTACTGTGCTCATCTCACCTGAATTGTTGACAGTGAAACGCAAGTGCAGAACACCATCTTGCTCCTCTTTGCTCCTCATTAGGAACACCAGCAGACCCCAGGTTTACTTGATTTCCACACACCATACCACAGATTGGCACCCATGTTCTCTGCTATCCTCTCTGCTTTCGAGTACTAATGCCTCAGCATCACATGGACTAGCCAGGGGATAAGGAATTGGCTGGATGGTCACATACAGAGGGTAGTGGTCAATGGTTCAATGTCCAGATAGAGATGAGTCACAACTGGTGTCCCTCAGAGGTCCACAGTGGGGCCAGTACTATTTAATATCTCTACCAGCAATATAGACAGTAGGATCAAGTGCACTCTCAGCAAGTTTGCAAATGACACTGAGCTGAGTGGTGTGGGCCATAGACCAGAGGGACAAGATGGCATCTGGAGGGTGAACAAGCTGGAGAAGTGGACCCAGGTGGACCCCATGAGATTCAGCAAGGCCTGAGCAAGGCCCTGCACGTGAGTCCGGATAATCCTTATTATTAATACAGGCTGGAGGAGGATGTGATAGACGGTACTGGTGGATAAAAAACTAGTCATGAGCCAACACAATGCACACTTGGCTGTCCAGAAGGCAAATCACATCCTGGGCTGCTTCAAAAGCAGCACGGCCAGCAGATTAAGAGAGGTGATTTTACCACTCTGCTCTAGGGAGACCTCACCCACAGTGCTGTGTCCAGCTTTGGAGCCCTCAACACAGGAAGAACATGGACCTGATAGAGATGGTCCAGAGGAGGCTACAAAAATCATCAAGGGACTGAAACACCTCCACTACAAGAATAGGTTGACAGAGCTGGGATTCTTCAGCCTGGAGAAGAGTCCAGGGAGACCTAAGAGCAGCCTGCCAGTACCTGAAAGGGGCCTACAAGAAAGCTGGAGAGGGACTGCTTCCAAAGGCCTGCAGTGATAAGACAAGAGGCCAGTGGTTTCAAAATACGGAAGGGTAAATTTAGATAGGACATTAGGAAGAACATCTTTACTGTGAGGGTGGTGGAACACTGGAATAGATTGTCCCAGGAGGCAGTGGAGGCCCCATCCCTGGATGGGGCTCTGAACAATTTGATCTAGCTGGGGACTTCCCTGCTTACTGCAGGGGGTTGGACTAGATGACCTTTGGAGGTCCCTTCCAACCCAGAAGATTCTGTTATTTTATGAAAAGCGAACCTTCAACAAGAGTATGACTAAACACAAAGTACAGATGCCAAGAGGCTTACTATATCAACAAAACCAACAAGTTCTGGCAGAAATCATTCTCAAGATGACAGAAACCACTTCATCTGTTGCCCAGCACATTTTTATTTTTCCCATATCATGCAGTTCTGAGGGAGATATATTAGTACCATTTTTGCATTCATTCCAAGACATCAGAACAGATGTTCCCTTGTTAACACCAGACCAGATACTTATTTGCAATATATTAAAAAGCTTATTTAATCAAGGAAGAAACACTCAACACAAATAAAAAAGTGGCTTCTGCAGTTGTACTTTTGCAGTTTATGAGCAGGACAAATAAAACAAAGCTGATACGTTTCACCTTTTCAGCCAGATTCTTTCAGAACTTGCTTTTTAAATAAAAGAAGGTAAATTTCCATAAAGAATGGGAAACATGGCATTTAAAAATATAAGGCAATGAAGTATGACCTTTTCATCACAGAAGTATAGTCATCCTTAATTTATTTCCCTGGCCTTAATCTTTCTGAACCTTCAAAACAGCTGTCAAATAGATGAAATAACTTTGTTGGTGCAAGTGGAAAGCTCTGTTCTGATAAGATTTTTGCACAATACAGAATAAAAAACCCAACTACCTATGGGATACCCCAGCATAGATTCCACAGTCAAAGAAAGGTGCTGCTGGCAGTTACAAGCCAGCAGTTTTGAGCACTTCAGATTACCCCAAATCAGGATATTTGTGGCACTATATTCTTCAGACAGAAGGCAAGGTTGCACATCACAGGTAAGAATTCTGAAGACAAAAAGGAAGAGGCGGGGGGGAAGCATGAGGACGTGCTCATTTTATTTTATAAATGAGCCATCTGTCTGGGAGTTATTTACACAAAGCTACATGGAACAAAACACCAATGCTACTCAACTGCAAATACAGAGAACATACTGAAAAGATACATGAGTAAAAATACATACAAGGACTTGTGCACATCAGATGAAAAAGAACCCTGCTGTCTTGATTACTTTCAACTAGCAGGCATAATAAAGTTAGCTTACTTATACACAGGAGATAAGAAAGAAGTTTCCTGATATGCATCTAGGTATTTGTATTTTCATTTGCATTTTTCTACTTGCAGAAGATATACTTCTATAATGCCACTTTTTATTCGTATAGCACTTTCAGGGCTCACAGTCACACCAGGCACATCAGGTGTAGGCATATGTGGAAAAGAAGAGAATTACTCTCTTTGCTGGCACCCTGTCACTTAGTCAAAGATAGCTTTAGTTTTAGCATTGAATACATAAACCTTGGATCAGAGAGGAGTTCCTATGAAGGGGTCTGGATCACCTTACTTCATCTTCCCGAACAGAAGTTCCGTAAGTTGCCACGGAAATGTAATGTTAGTGACAAGCAGGATACTTGAGGTTTGACAAATCCTGATTATTTTGTTTCAGAAGGCAAGAACTTGCCCATCTTCAAGGATGCAATTTATGGGAAATGATGGAAACTCTGGCACTGCATATAATTTTTTGAATAATATGCAGTTTTTAAGGTGAAATACTGATAGTTAGACACTCCATAACCTTTAAGACTGGTAATTTAAAATAATATTTAACTTCAAGGGCGAAGCAGACGCAGTCACGAAACAACTTGTCCTCCTACACGTCACCAGCCTGGTCTTAGGGAAATTCAGCCTTTCAGAAAGATGACAGGAATGCATTCATTCGTGGTATTCACGAACCTTCCACCTGTGTGATTCATCAGCAGAAAGGTGACTGTCAAAATTAATTTCTTACTTGAAAACCAAAGCTGCAGTAAATGCAACATTAAGAGGCAGAAAGTTTCCAATAGTAACAAGAGAAGTAAGACCCCTTCCCCTCCAAGTGGCAGAGTATGAGCTGCTAAAGCATCTACCTGTATGCTGTGGTTGACCTGCTGTCAGATTAGAGTTTAGTTCACATCTTGGAAGCATATAGTTTCACATCATCCCTGACTTTCTTGCGGGAAACACTTGCAGGGCAGCAGTCAGCAGTGAGCGATGCCTAAAGGGTGCTTGAAACACCTCGAGCCAACCAAAGCAAAAGGCTTTCCCCTGGTAGAGAATTCAGCTTTACTCTCTGCAAATAAACAACTGCTGCATCTCAGTTGCATGTGATCCAACAGAAATATTCCACAGAAAAAAGTGCTAGACCAAAACACTTGATGCCCCAAGCATGGAGCATTCCAGTACGAGGAACTGAACATCCCTTCCCTGCATATCAACTGACTTGGACCCTGCAGCAAACAGCAGCACACAGGATTTAAGCCAAGTGCCTGTGAAGCACTAATTTTAGCATAAATACAAGAGAGCTTCAGAACATAGTGGAGAGGGGTGAAATTTCCTTCTGAGCTATGGGGATTAATATACAGCAGTTTGCCTGAGACTGCACAGCAATGAAAGGTCGCTGATGGGCCAAATGCAGGTGAAGTGATAGGTGAAATCAGTCTTTAAACGCATATATTCATTATCTCCTCTATCTGCTTAGTGAAGGCAGAACCAGGCAAAAGAACAAAAAATGCCTGGCAGAGAACAAGGAGATTAGGAAACAGAGGTGATGAAAAAAATATTAACTGAAAAATGCATCAGCATCCAACATTTACCACCAAATCTGCCCATTCTTTAGGATTCTCTGAAACCCTGAGTTCAAGTACAGTAGAAACCCACAGGCTGTTCTGAGGCTACATGGTAAAAGGCAGCAGTTACTGAACTTGAGCATAAGAACAACGAATAATTAGACACTCTCCTGACAGACAGTGTTATGGTAAAATTAACTGGTTAAATGCAAAACCCCAAAGGTTTTCCACTGAGTTGACAGGTTCAGCTACATCTAGATGCAAGATATGATGGTTGTTTTGATACACACAACAGTGCATGGCATAAACACTCCGGTATCTCTGGGCTCCTTGCCCTCTCCTCTCTGCCAGAGTGTCATCAAGTTTATTTCAGATACAAGAAAGGCACAAAACCAAAACAAACAAAAATCCCAAACAAACCCAAAACCCCCACAAAAAAAAACAAACCTGCAGAGGGGATCACTGACATTTTGTTCTATACTAGTATATTAGCTTAGCCAGTTTGTTCTAGAGTATCTGATAAAGATAGCAGCAATGACAGCTAGAAGCAGGTCACTGGTAGAAGACAGTGTCATTCAGTGATCTGGGATTTCATTTCTTCCCATAGATGGCAAGGGAAGGGCTCCATAGGGAAGTACAACAAAGCCACATCAAAGCAATAACCTATGTTCCAGGAGAAAGGATCACAGAGCACAGGAAAACCTTTGCTGAGAAGCTGGCACTGCAGTCACTGGAACAAAGTGGAATTTACCACATTGAATGATAGACTACATGGCTATCAGAGCTCCAGGTTTGCAAACTGTTTCTTTACAGTCTGCAGGATCAGAAGTAAAGCAATGACGGTGAAGTTACACGAAGTGAGGATTAATTAAGAGCGTAAGTCTGTCACATTCAGTTTAGAAATGCAACCACATGAGTTTTCAGGTGTCTTCTTAATGGTCTAAGGACCAACAGTCTCAGTCTCTTCAAATATTTTGTTGTCCATCAAAAAACTTGGATGCTTTACAGCAATGACATTCACTTCAACGGACACAGGAAATCTAGAAGCAGTTCAGGACTGAGATGGTCCCCTTGACTTAAAGCGAGAACCAATGAATAAGCTGATGTCAGTGCATGCCACACAAGTTTTGCTAAGGATTCCTTCTTCAACAAAATTTCACCCTCAAAACTGTCCTTAAGCTTAGGTTTAAACAGAATCATGTCAATCATTTCAGACCAGCTAATAATCAAAATAAGTTTCACTGACATCACGGTGAGTGTGTACAACATCACAAAGTGGTTTACGTTGGGCAGGCGAGTCCTTTTCTCTACCTCCCCCTTACAACAGAGCACTTTTATAGTCTCCTACTTGAGCTATGGGCATGTAATAGAAGAATATCAGAAGAAATTTATTTGGTTTTATACCAAAGGAGAAAGCTTTTGAATACTGATGCCCAATAAGATTGTCTGTGAATAAGCAAAGACAGGTGGTAAAAGCAGATGGTTTTGAAAAGATCTGCATCAGTCCCTAGCTCTTCTGACATAGTGACTCTGCAGGATTCTGGCAGAAATAAGCAGTTTGCTTCCTCTTCTTTCTTCACCTCACTCAAGAAAACCGGTGGTTGCCACAAGGCCAGGATGAGACTGGCAAAGCATGCTCACTCACGTTCTTCATCCCACTTCAAATTGCTTCTTTCTTGCAGCCGAATGCAAGCTGTTGACACAGGCTGAGCAGCTGTGTGGTCATCTCGTAGGGGCCAAAATACGACTTCTGTGTTTGCTGGTCCTAACTAGGAATAGAGCAGGCAATGCTCCCAGTTTCAGCAGTCTAGCACTGTGGTTATTCACCATAGAACATGATCATTTCTGCTTCAGAATGTGTTACTTCTGACCACACCAGAAAAAGGCAGCTGAAAGTGCGTACCACTGAACGTTCCAGTGCTGAATCCAGACATAAACCCCTGCCTCTTAGTATACACCTCTGCTGAAAGCATTAACTCTGGTTTCTGAAGGCCCTGGTGATAAAGGAAGAGGCATCTCAGGTGCTTCAACTCTGCATAACCAAACCAATTTTCACAAATTATGAATAAACTTATGTCATTAGCCACATGGGAAGCAAAGCTCAGAGGGGCATGATTATTGACATTATACCTCAAAGCGAAGACAGTAGGCAAAGAAATTCTTTCCTATGTTAATGAAAGCAGCAAGAGAATAGTTCCAGATGGGTGTTGCACCCTTGGCTAAAACAGCGCTCACTGCTGCAGCCACAACCTCCTCCATGTTATTGTGCTTAAGGGGCAAAGAGCCACTCCTAGAGAAAACAGTGCCAGCTTCAGGCCGTGGTTTTCTGCATGCTGCAGCAGCCACAGCCCACCAGCCCACCACTAGTTGAAGTCGCTGCAACTCTTCTGAGGTATGACAGCACACCTATAAAGAGGACTGGGCCATTTTCGTATACCATCCAAAAAAACCCAACAAACCAGTCAAATGGCACCACTTCTGGCTGCTATCAAATCCACCTGTGCAGCTCCTTGTTAACTTCATAGCACACTCATCTTAAAAAACGTCTTAGAAGACTGCTGTGTTCTGCTAACACCAACACATTTTGTGAATAAATTAAGAATCCCTCTTGTAGGATTTAGTAAGGTGTGCTGTAATTAACACTTCTGAAAAAGGGCTGGGCCCTTTCCTACACAGTATCTCAAACTCCACACAGATTCTTCTCAGAAACAGATCTATTTGGCCAAACATCAATGTAACACTTACTGTTGTTTTTCAATATAGTGTATGTAGCTTTGGAAGAATCTTTTCCTTACTGTTCATCTACAGCATTGCCTACAAGGTTGCAACAAAGCTACATTTTCATCATTTCACTCACAGTATCAAGACAGTTTCTGCAGGAAGATTCCAGAGAGGGTGTGACACTACAGTGAACTCACATTCAGCCTCCCCTGAGTAAGAAAAGGCCCTTCTTAACCATTTAAGGCAAAATAATTCCACATTCTGTAGATAACATCAGGGAAACTTTATTTCCTTGAAATCAGGGCATGTGGTTGTTTTGAGGAAGATGAAACAAAAAGAAGCAATTATCAGTCCAGCTGGCCCAAACTTACACATCTTAGAAACAGCAGTGAAAACAAGAGTTTGTTATAAAGGTGAACATAATCAAGGGCCTGAAAAACTAAGCATAGGAGGAAACTTTAAAGCCAAAAAATTAAGTAACTGTATTCTTGAAGGAAGTGGGGTCTTACTCTGACATGGTAAACCACCACCTCCTCTGATCAGAACACAGAGCTCTGAATTAAGGTTTCGGGATAATTCTGCCACTGAGCTGATTCAAAACATGATAAAACTGCCTTTCACCTTTCAGCACAAAAAAAACATACATCTGGGTAAGGCTGAAAGACAACTTTAGAAACTAAACTGTAAGCATCCAGTTTGTGATCAGTCAGATCTGAACTGCCTGGAGAAAGCTCAAGTTCATCAGTCACAGCTGCCTCCATAGCAGAGCTGCAAACTTGGTGCCTCTGTTAACAGGTCATTCCCTGCTTCTCTGGCAGTCTCTCTCTAGATTCTTCTCTTCCTTTGCCCAGCTGACATGCTACAGCTTCTATTTATTCAGGCTTTTCTCATATGGTCATCAAGATATTTTAAAAGTACATTTCTCCCCTACTAACTTAAACAAGTCTTAATAAGGATTAGAATTGAAACTCTAGTGGCAAGAATGTGCAGTTTCATTACAGTATCAGTGGCACCTTTGAACATCCTCTAAATATAGTAAAAGTCTGTCCTCAATCTGCTATTGCTATGTTTAATTCAACTACCTCTGAGTGGGTGCACCCCTCCTCCCCCTCTCAAATTTTCTATTATCATCACCCAGGTAGGGATGTTTATAGTGACTTCAACTTTGACGAACACCCCAAAACAAGAGGAAAAAAAAATGCTTCTGCACAACTATAGTTTATCAGAGAGAGAAAACACAACAGATCTGGAGATTAAAGAGACTGTAACAGGGATTTTACAACTTTCCTAAAGCAACTATTAGTGTAATTTTAAAACTTTGTAATTACTTTGAAGAGCAGCATGTTGCGCAGCAATGAACAGAACCTGCACTGCCCTACTCAAGAACATTACAAGTAAGCAGGAAATGATGATGCTTTTGATATAGTAGATGCAAAAAAACCCCCAAACTCCAGCAGAAGATCTCTGAACTGCCACCAGCTTCTAATTGTGTGCACATGAAGGTTCTGAGAACACCAGCACAAGCAGAAAGTTGCACTCCAAACGTAACACACACCAAAGCAACGCGTAAAAAGCTTCTGAAAGGCCACGCATCGTAGTACATCTCAGGGATTGCCCAACAGTTCAGTTTTACACTTAACACAAATTCAAGTGAACCAGGATTAGAGCAAATGTGGATTTCGGAACACATTTTGCTAGCCTGCTTTCACCAATAGCAGAAAAAGTCTAAATGACGAGGCAAAACTAGTCTTTTGATTGAATTTCTAGGCCAGTATTTCTGGGAGAAGCAACTCTTACTTAGTTTTACTGCTTCCTACTGCCAGTCAATGGGCTGCCATTATTTATACGTCTGTCTGGTTATGCCCTTAAAAGGCTCAGAGGAAAACATGTAAAAGCAAATCGTTCTAACTAACAACGTTACTGTGAAGGGCTCTAGAAAACAAGACAAGGGCACGATCTCTACTTTCTAGAAAAGCAAGGATATCCTCACACGATCCTCCAACAAGACTGGAGTTGAATTTCTGTGGTGTCATGTGGGTGGGCAGCAGGAGCGTCCAGCAATTTCCCAATCAAGAGACAGAAAACAACACCAAGGCTCAGAATAAGGAGCCCCCCTCATATGATTAAAACTCTATTTATGTCTAATAGCACGCTTCTTTATAAAAGAAAAGAGACGGGCCTAATAGCAAGGGAAGACATAAAGGCAAACCTCTCCTGCAATTACGCCAGATCTCCCTATTTATATTGTTTTATAACATCGCACCGAAGATTGTCCCCACCCAGAGCAAACCCTGCTGTGAAAGCCAACAGAAGCCGCTCACCACATCCTCTCCGCATTCGCTGGGCTGTCCTCCGGCTTCAACTCTGCCATAGAGAGGATGGTCTGAGGCCGCCGCTCCCCCCCGGGGCATCGCCCAGGGCCAAGGGGTCCGGCCCAGCCCTGCTCGCATCCAAGCTCTCCGCCCGCCACGCACCGCTCCCCACAGCCACGGGTCGGAGCTTTCCCTCAGGCTCGCCGTACCTGCCCGACGCGATCCGGCCTGGCCCCACACGAGCCTCCCACAACCGCGGCAGCCGCAGCCGGCCCGGCTCCGCCGCCCCCGGCCGGCTGCACCCCTGCCGCCTTCCTCATCTCCTGGGCATCATCCTCCACAGCGTCGCCTCCTCTTCCCCACCTCCATTTTTATTTTTTCATTTGTTTGCCCCCTTCCCCCCTGACATGGACCCCAGCGGATTTATTACCTTCAATCACCGCTTTTCCAACCAATTCCTGTCTCCAAAGCGCTATCCCCACCTTCCCTAGCGCACGAGCAACTCCCGGCAAGGAAAAGGAGGCAACAAAAAGAAAGAAGGAAAATGCAAAAAAGAACCAGACCGCTCTCCTTCCCTTCTGGGTCTGGTACTATATATCCGGCCGGGGGAGGGAGGGAGGGAGGAGCGGCAGCTCGAATGTGCCTTCCCCCTCCGCCGCCTCTCACACTCAGCGGCTGCAGCCGGGGGCTCCCGAGAAGGTGGCTGCCTACTGAGGGATGCGGACCGGCTCAGGCCGCCCGCGCTCGGCTCTTCTCCTCCGCCTGGCCTGGCCCCGCTTCCGTGCCGCCGAACTCACGAGAAACGCGGAGTGGAGCAGCTCTGCAAGGGGTCAGGCACACCGAGGGCGGGCGAGAGGGGGGTCATCCCCGACAGGACTCGGTCTGGTCTTGCCTCAGGCCGCCCCTTCTTCCTCCGTTCCTGCCGCTGCCGGCATTGCCCAGCAACGTTTGGCTACCTCCTCTCCCTGCGCAGCCCGCCTCAGCCGCTCTCCCCGTTAGCTGTGCCGCAGAGTACCCGCGCACGCCGCAGCAGCCCTCAGAGGAATTCAAAGCAGGCGAAAAAAGGCTATCTCCCGGAGGGCTCCTTCTCCTTACCGGCGCTGCGGAGCTCCTCTGCCGGTGCGACCGCCTCCTGGCTCCCCGGGCCGCAGGGGGCGAACGGCTGCGGCGGCTCCTCAGCGCCTCCCCGAGCCCCCGCCCGGCCCGCGTTCTCCCACCAGCCGCGGAGAGCAGCTGCGCTGGGCAGGAGTGGGCGGCAGGGCTGGGCTGCAGCCCCTGCCTGCGGCCGGGAGGGGAGACGGCCAGAGCGTGGGGGTGAAACCCACAGGTTTTAAAATCCATGACGATGGGGCAGGGTAAACGGTCTCTCGGGTGTCCTCCGAGGTTATTACACCTCCTTCTCAGCTTAAAGCAAAATGTACCTGCCTGTTTCAAATGATCAGAAAGAATGTTGTACGCAGAAATAAGAACTATGAAAATTAATTACACAATTTGTCTTACAAACATTAGGGAAAACCAAGCCATGCAGCAATATCTACTGCTCAGCTACCAATACCCGCCTGTGCCATGAACATTAATTTTCTCACTTCAGCGACAGCTGAAGTGAGAAACGCCCTTAAAGAGATCTTTCCAACCCAACATGACAGTCAGCAAGATAGAGTGCTTTTATATCCTCTTATTACGTTTGTGATATGTACAAATGTTAATATTACACACTTGCGTCTATTTAATTATCATCTTCAATTTATTAGGGATGAAAAAAAGCCAGCCCCAGAGAGATTGGGTAAGATGCCCGCTGATGACTGAATCAGTGTCAGAGCTGGCAGCAGAACTCCAAACACAAAGGGATTAGGAGCTACACCCACTCACAGCTCTGCAGTCTCTAGCTCCTTTCTCGAGAAGCTCAAAAGACTACAGATGCCTGCCGTTTCCACGTGAGAGCTCCTTGTGCAAGTCTGTTTGCACAACTGGACACTAGTAGTTAAAGCCTACGACTAGGTGGAGTCTCCAAAGCATTCACATTTTCACCTCCTTCTGCCTAGCGCTCTTACAGTACGCATCCCACTACTCCTAATGAAAGGTAAGATGGATCTCATGATTGGAGCTTGGGGAATAGATGGTTATAGACCCTTCAGAAAGGACAGGCAGGGGAGAAGGGGAGGTTGTGTTGCCCTCTACATCAATGATAGAGTCCATGGAGCTCCATCTCGGGATATGCAATGCAAAACCAGAGAGATGATGAGTAAGGGTTATAGGGAAGGCAGGAGAGAGAAGGTGGCATCATAGTAGGAGACTGCTACAGACCTCCTGATCAGGAAGGCGAAGCAGATGAGGCCCTTTACAAACAAATAGGAGAAGCTTCACCCTCACAGGCCCTGGTCCTCATGGGAGTCTTCAATCACCCTGACATCTGTTGGAAGGACAACACAGCAGAGCACCGTCAATCTAAGAGGTTCCTGGAATGCACTGATAACTTCCTCCTCCAAGTGGTAGAGGAACCCACAAGAAAAGGTGCTATGCTGGACTTAGTCCTCACCAACAAGAAGGGGCTGGTGAGTGGAGTGAAGCTGAAGGGTAGCCTTAGCCACAGCAACCATGAAATCGTAGAGTTTAAGATCTTCAAGGCATCAAGGAGGGTGCATAGCAAACTCACTGCTCTGGACTTCAGAAGAGCAGACTTCAACCACTTCAGGGACCTCCTTGGCAGGTTTTCCAAACTCTGGAAAGAAGGGGAGCCCAGGAATACTGGTTCAAGGATCACCTCCTTCAGGACTAGGAGCAATGCATCCCAAAAAAGAGGAAGGCAGGTAAGAACGCCAGGAGGCCTGCATGAATGGAGAGCTCCTGGACACAGATGCAAGAAGAAAGCCTATAGAGAGTGGAAGCAAGGACAGGTAACCTGGGACAAATACAAAGAAATTGTACTTGCAGTCAGAGCTCAGGTTAGGAAAGCTAAAGTACAGCTAGAATTGAATCTGGCTAGGGACACCAAGGGGAACAAGAACTTCTTCAGGTATATAACTGAGAAAAGGAGAACTGGGGAGAATGTGGGACCCCTCCAGAAAGGAAATGGAGAGCTGGTGACAACAGATATGAATAAGGTTGAGGTGCTCAATGATTTCTTTGCCTCAGTCTTCAATGGCAAGGGCTCCAACCACAAGCTTAAGTCCCAGAGAGCAAAAATAAGGACTGGGAGAAGGAAGATCTGCTCACTGTAATTGAAGATCATGTTTGTGAGCACCTAGGGGATCTGAACGTGCACAAGTCCATGGGGCCTGATGAGATCCACTCACAGGGCCTGAGGGAACTGGCAGATGAAGTTGCTAAACTACTGTCTGTCGTATTTGAAAGGTCATGGCAGACTGGTGAAGTTCCTGCTGACTGGAAAGGGCAACCATAAGGCCCAGCTTCAAGAAGGGAACTACAGACAAGTCAATCTTACCTCTGTGCCTGGCAAGGATCATGGAGCAGATCCTCCTGAAGGCTCTGCTAAGGCAAGTGGAAAACAAAGAGAGATGATTGGTGGTAACCAGCAATGGCTTCACCAAGGGCAAATCATGCCTGGCAAATTTAGTGGCTTTTTATGATGAAGTCACAGCAAGAGTGGACAAGGGAAGGACAACTGACATCATCTACCTGGACCTGAGTAAGGCATTTGACTCTATCCCACACGACATCCTGGTCACCAAACTGGAAAAACACAGACTGGATGGGTGGAGCACTGCTGGATAAGGAATTGGCTGGATGGTGGCATGCAGAGAATGGTGGTCAAGGGCACAATGTCCACCTGGAGACCAGTGCCAAGTGGCATCCCTTAGGAGTCAGTGCTGGCACCATTGCTGTTTAACATCTTTGTCAGTGATATGGACAGAGGAATCGAGTGCACCCTCAGCAAGTGTGCAGGTGACACCAAGTGGTGTGGCACAGTCAACTTGCTAGAGGGCAGGGATCCATCCAGAGGGACCTGGAGAGGTGGGTCCAGGCCAACCTCATGACATTCAACAAGGCCAAGTATAAGGTCCTGCACCTAAGTTGGTGCAATCCCAAGCACAGATACAGGCTGGGTAGGGAATGGCTGAGAGCAGCCCTGAGGAAAAGGACCTGGGAATCTAGGCTGATGAAAAGCTCAACATGAGCCTGCAGTGTGAGTGCAGCCCAGACAGCAACTGTGTGCTGGGCTGCAGCAAGAGCAGCATGGCCAGCAGGGTAAGGGAGGGGATTCTGCCCCTTTACTCTGCTCTCATCAAACCCCCACCTGAAGTGCAGTTCTGGAGCCCCCAACACAAGAACATGGAACTGTTGGACCAAGTCCAGAGGAGGGCCATGAAGATGATCAGAGGGCTGCAGTAGCTCGGCTATGAGGACAGGCTACAAGAGTTGGGGTTCTTCAGCCTGGAGAAGAGAAGGCTTCGAGGAGACCTTATAGTGGCCTTCCAGTATCTAAAGGGGGCCTACAGGAAGGCTGGGGAGGGACTATTGACAAGGTCTTGTAATGACAGGATGAGAGGGAATGGGTTTAAACTGGAAAAGGGGAGATTCAAACTAGACATTAGGAAAGGGTTCTTTATAATGAGGGTGGTAAGACACTGGCACAGGTTGCCTAAAGAGGTTGTAGATGCTCTCTCCCTGGAATTGTTCAAGGCCAGGTTGGATGAGGCCTTGAACAACTTGTTCTAGTGGAAGGTGTCCCTGCCTATGGTGGGGGGGGTGGGGGGGAAAGGGGGTTGGAACTGGATGATCTTTGAAGTCCCTTCCAACCTAAACCATTCTATGAATGACAGAATGATAAGGCTTGGGAGTGGCCTCCAGAGATCTCCTAGTCCAAACTCCCTGCCAGAGCAGGATCACCTAGAGCAGGTCACACAGGAACACATCCAGGCAGGTTTTGGATATCCCCAGAGAAGAAGACTCCATAACTTCTCTGGGCAGCCTGCTCCAGGTTTCTGTGACCCTCACCTTAAAGATGTGTCTCCTCATGTTGAGGTAAAACCTCCTGTGTTCTAGCTTGTACCTCTGACACTTGGCCTTAAAGCTCTAAGACCAGTGTGGATGATGAAAGTCCAAATGAGTCAGAACAAAAGATCTATGCTAACTTATCTCCATGCTGCACCTGGGGAGTTGCAGCAGTGTTTATGTGTGAGGTCAGATGTGTTAAGGGACTTGAACCTACACAAAGGGATGTCATGTAGAGTACATGGACTTACTCATTTGTATAGATGGAAGAAAGGCTGCTGCCTTCGCAAGGAAGTAGACACGATCTCAGTGGGTTTCGGAACTCAGCAGGAGAGTGGAAGCTCTGGCTTCAGTTTTGCTGGGCAAAAACTGGCTGGCTGGCCAGGCTCAAAAAGTAGTGAACAGAGCTAAGTCCACTCAGCAGCCAGTCACCAGTAGTGTTCCCCAGGGTTCAGTTTTGGGACAAGTGCAGTTTAACATCTTTATCAGTGATCTGGATTGAGTGCACCCTCAGTAAGTTTGCAGATGACAAACTGGGTGGAATCACTGATCTGCTTGAAGGTAGAAAGGCTCTGCAGAGGGATCTGGAAAGGCTGGATTGATGGGCTGAGGTTTAGCAAGGCCAAGTGCTGGGTCCTGCACTTGGATCACAACCCCATGCAATGTTATAGGCTTGGGTCAGAGTGGCTGAAAAGCTGCCTGGCAGAAAAGGAACTGAGGGTGCTGGTTGAGAACAGACTGATCATGTACTACTAGTGTGCCCAGGTGGCCAACAAGGCCTACAGCATCCTGACTTGTATAAACAACAGTGGGGTCAGCAGGAGCAGGGAATTGACCATGCCCCTGTACTCTGTGCTAATCAGGCTGCATCTCAAATACCAGGTTCAGTTTTGTACCCCTCACTACATGAAGGACATCTGGACCACGTCCAGAGAAGGGCAACAAAGCTGGTGAAGGGCCTGGAGAAGAGGCCTTGTGAGGAAACTGGAGTTGTTTAGTCTGGAAAAAAGAAGGCTGTGGGGAAACCTTGCTCTCTACAACTCATGAAAAGGAGGCTGGAGTGAGGTGGGGGTTGGTCTCGTCTCCCTAGTATCAGGTAATGGAATGAAAGGAAGTTGCTTCAGGTTGGACCAAAGGAGGTTTAGGTTGGATATTAGGAAAAATTTCTGTGCTGCAAGAGTGGTCAAGCATTGGAAGAGGCTGTCCAGGGAGGTGGAGTCACCATTCTTGGAGGTGTTCAAGAAACGTGTGGACATGGCACTTCAGGACATGATTTAGTGGCCATGGTAGTATTGGGTTGATGGTTGGACTCAGTGATCTTGGAGTCCTTTTCCAACCAAAGCTGTTCTATGATTCTATGATTTTTGTTTTTCCTTTTGCATGGGAAAATATCAAGTACAAACATAAAAAGTGATCTCAAAGGTCCATTCCAACCACAATGATTGCATGGTTGTAGCAAAGCTGTTTCAGATTCATTCATGGAAAACATAGTGGGAGAGAACTTGAGACTAGAGAACACACAAGAAGTGGTTCTTATCCTGCTTTTTGCAAAGAATGAGTGATGATTGCTGAAATAATTCTGAGTAAATATGATTTGGGTTACCTACATGACAGGCATAACATAAACATATGCCTTGGTCTAAACTGCAAAAGCCATACCTGAACTGCCAGCTGAAAACAACTGCTTGGCACCAAAACTAGGACCAGGTAGACAAAGGTAAGAATAGAACAAGCAGTCAGGCATGGCTTTGTGCAAACCCCATCATCTTGCGGCCTGAAAAATAACTAGAAGGATAGTTTCTGAGAAGCATTGAATGAGGGATAACTAATGCATCACAGAATACTGGGTTGGAATGGACATCTTGGGTCATCTGGTCCAACCTTTCTTGTCAAAAGCATGATCTGGAGCAGATGGCCCAGCACCATGCAGCTAAATCTTATGAGTGTTCAATGCTGGGAAGTCCACCAATTCCCTGGGCATGTTGTTCAATAGCTGATTGTTCTAACCAGAAAAAAATTCCTCATGTTCAACCAGAATCTCCCCAGGAGTAACCCTCTTCCAGGTGGAAAGAGGCATACTTTTTCTTTTCCAGGTGACGCCTTGTAAAAAGGAAGGCTCCATCTTCTTTGTAGCCACTCTGAAAACACTTCAATGTGATAGTGAGGCCTTCTCTAAGCCTTCTTTTCTCGAGGCTGAACAAACACAATTCTCTCAGCCTTTCCTTATGATGTAGGCTTCCCAGGCTTCTGATCACTTTTGTGGCCCTTTTCTGGAGCCTCTCCAGCCTGTCCACATCTTTTTTGTATAATGGGTACAAAGCTGAGCAGAGTGTTCCAGGTATGGCCTGACAAATGCTGACAGAGTGGGATAATGGCTTTATCTCTGCTGGTTGATGCGACCCAGCACACTCAGGTCCCTTTCCACAGGACTTCTCTCCGGTCAGGTAGATTCCAGTCTGTGCTGCACTCCTGGATTATGTTTTCCCAGGTGCAAGACCTTACACTTGTCCTTCATGATATCATTGTCTCACTCTTCCAGTGAGTTCACAGGCCTTCCTGCTCTCCCTTCCATGGGAGACAAAGTACATTCATATCTACAAACCTATGGAAATGGAAGTTTGGAAAAGCAGGCAGGTTTGAAGAATAGTTCCCAACTAATAGCCAGTTGGGACATTAAACAAGTAGTGTTTCAGAGAGTTCGTGACAGCTTCTCAGAACTCTCCAAATATAAGAAGGGGTAATTTGGTTAATGAGATGAAGAAACAAGAAAGGATCATGAAACAGTGCCAATCTGAAAAGGCTTCCCTTTGACCTGATGAACTGAAGGTGGAAGTGCAGCTCTCAAATGTGTCAAGGGCTGGGGGATATTGAGAGGCTTGGTTGAAAGCAAAGCCTTTCAGCTAGCTGTAGTACATTGTAAATGCTTAAAAGGAGTTACAAATGTAAACTTCACAGGGAAATGTGAACTGCCTCCAGGGAAAACGGAGAGATACCAGCCTTCATCACTCTGTCTTGAGTAACACTTTAATTCCACCACTGATTGCAGTGACAGATGGAGAAAGAGCTGTTGCAAACCTAGTACTTCAGTGTGTATCACAAGGCTGAGGCCTGAATCAAACTGACCTTTCCAGAGATTGCACACATCTGAATTTCTGATGCAGTGCAAGGAAGATGTAAAAGTAAGAAAGTTAAACTTGACATCAAATTACCACTGAAGGACTTGATAAAAACTGCTTGAAGGAAACTGTCTGACGAAGGTCCATGAAGCTAGTATTGGAAGAACTGGAGTTGCCCTAACTATGTCTAATGGAATACCAAGGGGCAGAAGATCATGATGGAAGAGTCGAATGCTTGAAACAATTAACTGAGTATCTTTGGGACAGAACAATCTGAGTACAGAACCCCTCATCTTTCAGAGATGATGAACTAAGGAACCTTACATTAATTACACAGAAATCAGGGGAGGTGAAGCAGCTTTGTTGCTGCAAGGTCCCTCAATCTTTCTGTTGTAATTGCAGATCTGTACCAGGTGCAATGCTGCCTGTCGGCTTCTTGCGGGCTGTAACCTGTTGGCTTAGCCTTACCCAGAGTGTCATTTCAACAGAGGGCCAGGCACACACATAACCCGGTGAGGACCTGTTCTTTCTCCCTTCATATGCCAAATTCAGGAGTGTGCTTTAGGTGCGAAACATTTTGTATTGAATAGGCTTAATTTGGAATCCTTAAGCTACCTCTTTTGCAGGTATTGTCTCTTTGAAAAGGAACCACACCTCAAGACGTTAATTTTTGCTCTGACTTGATTTGTTCACCTTTATGTCATTAAAAAAAAAAAAAGGAACTCTCAAGTGAATGTCAACAAAGCCTTAGGAGCACAAAACCAGGGAATAACTTAGAGTAATAATTTAAGTATTTAACAACAAACTTCAAGTCATTTACAAGCCATTAGAAACAGAATCCTACCCTA
Source organism: Tricholaema leucomelas (assembly GCA_013400475.1). Taxonomy (NCBI): domain Eukaryota; kingdom Metazoa; phylum Chordata; class Aves; order Piciformes; family Lybiidae; genus Tricholaema lacrymosa; species Tricholaema leucomelas. The sequence continues at coordinate 694,646 of WAAF01020584.1, forward strand.
GCAGGAATCTCTGAAGAAATCACTGTAATTTATATTCAAATACCTGATCTATTTGCAGTTTATCCATGGCATATCTTAGTATTACAAGAAAAACACCCCAAACCACACAGAAGATGATTAAAAACCACTGTGATGCTGATATCTTTTAGTAGATGAAGCACTAAAGAATTTCATTGCTATTATATGCAGTAACTCTGTATGGTGTCCTCACTTGCCTGAACAGCCAAAACCAGTTTAGGACTCACCTCAAGTCCTAAAATGTTGTCTGGAACATTTATGACTAGCTCTTGAAAACTATCATTGCTTATTTTCAGATTAGCTGTTATTCCAAACATGGAATTAATATTAGCTCCCCAAATCTTTTAAATAACTACAGATATAATAAGCATAGATACAGGGCTTTAAACACAAGCAAAGCAGCTTAGTCTGAAGAAAGCACAAGAGCCTAGAAGATCTGTAAACTGGAAAAAAAAAATCCTTATCGTTAGAACTATCAACATACCAGAAATCTGAGGGAATCCAAGGATAAAGGTTCAGCAGCCATTTTTAACATTACTGGTTATTTTCCTAGTAGAAATTCCTAAAGTTGTCTGCTGAAATTTACTTTCATCCCTCCTTTTTTACTTACACTCAACCTTCTTCAACAATTTCTTTTAAGATTGCCTTTACCATGCCTCATTTCAATAGATTTCCTTGAGGAAATCTAGCTGGATTATTCTGGAAAGCAGGCGTTGTCCCAGGCGAGTACTTCACAGACTGAATTTGGTATTGTGGACATGGCCCTCAAAACTGAGGTCTTCATCCATAGTTTGCCAAGAAGATCTGACACCATCCAAGGAAGTATTTAACATTTACATGCCATTAATATCTATGTGAATCCTATTTGTTACAATCCAAGTTCATCCTGCTTCTCTACCTAAGACCAGAACTAAACCAAGGAGGCCTCAACCTGAACAAGAGTATCAACATGGCAAGAGATGTAAACTGCTCCTCTTTCCAAGTTCATCTGTGTGAGGATACAAAGGCAGGTCCTCAGTTCAGATAAAGACTTCTTTATCTCCTGTCTTTAGCTGCAGTGCTGACCAACATCCTTTGTTTATCATAGGCATGAGAATAACCACTTTGGCTTTTGACCAACAGAGCAGTGCTCGAGTTTCCCCACTTGAGATCACCCAGTGCTGTTGTTATGATGAATTTTCATAGAATCAACCAGGTTGGAAGAGACCTCCAAGATCATCCAGTCCAACCTAGCACCCAGCCCTGTCCCATCAAGTAGACCATGGCACTAAGTGCCTCACGCAGTCTCTTCTTGAACACCTCCAGGGACGGCCACTCCACCACCTCCCTGGGGAGCACATTCCAATGCAAATCACTCTGTGAAAAACTTCCTCCTAACATCCAGCCTATACTTCCCCCGGCACAACTTGAGACTGTGTCCCCTTGTTCTGCTGCTGGTTGCCTGAGAGAAGAGACCAACTCACACATGGCTACAACTTCCTTTCAGGTAGTTGTAGACAGCAATGAGGTCTGCCCTGCACCTCAAATGCTTCATTTTGGGGCCTCAAGACATTGAGGTGTTGAAGAGTGTCCAAAATAGAGGCAACAAAGGTGGTGAAGGATCCAGAGAACAAGTTTTATGAGTAGTAGCTGAGTGAACCAGAGTTGTTTAGTTTACAACTCCCTGACAGGAGGTTGCAGTGAGATGGGAGACCATTCTTTTATCCTAAGCAAAAAGTTGAAAGGAAAAAAGCCTCAAGTTGCACCAAGGGACGTTTAGGTTGGATATTAGGAAAAATTTCTTTACTGAAAGGGTTTTTAAGCACTGGAACAGGCTGTCCAGGGCTGTGGTTGTGTCGCCATACACAGGTATGGAGGTATTTGAAAGACGTGTAGGTGTGGTGCTTAGAGACAGAACTTAGTAGTGGACTTGACAATGTCACTTTAATAGTTGGGGTGAATGATCTTAAGAGTCTTTTCCAACCTAAATGATTCTATGATTCTGTGGTTTGAAATTAGCTGCTGGTTGTCACTGATGCAGTGTTGGCACTGAGCACTGAATAACCAGCAGTGAAACATCACAATGCTGCAAGGAATTAATGAATACATCACATCTTCAGATCAAATTACGCCTGTGTGTGTCTGAAGTCCCTCATGTCACAAAATGTCAAGCCACTTTGCATGAAGGGAACTATGACAGCCAGAAATAGTGTCTTCTGTCACAAGAGCCTTAAGCCTGTTTTTTTAAACCAGACGCCTTACAGTGCCTGCACTGTAATCCTTCAGGATTTTAGTAGGAATCCAGATGTGGAATTGGCTATTTCCTGATCCTTTTGACTTGTGAATCTGCAGGTGACAGACAGCAGTTTTCTGCTATAGCATCTCTTCCATTATTTCCCCAAGTTACTTTGATCTTTATCCATACCAATGCCATCTAGAAATCAGATCAGTAC